>JBBGZY010001317.1:0-442596 GCA_037952925.1 Lithobates clamitans
TATAGTGATAGAGAGAGAAACAGAGAGATAGAGAAAGAGAGAAACAGAGAGATAGAGAAAGAGAAAGAGAAAGAGAAAGAGAGAGAGAGAGAGAGAGAAAAAAAAAAAAAGAGAGAGCAAAAGCAGAAAATGCACTGGAATCACATTGCAAATCACAGCGGACGGACTCCCTGAAATCTCACAAAACAGAGTCAAATCACACCCAGTGTGAACGTATCCTTAATCTGCAGGATGGATGAAATAAAGCAGATACAAAAACTAGAAATGTTACTTTCTACACCTCTATCTTGTGCTGAACAAGGTTTACAAACTTCACACTTTCCAGCAATACTCTGTCAAACTGACAGCCGGGAGTTGCTGTGTACATTTAGAAAAGGGGAATAGCAGAAGGACAGGACCTACTACAAAAAAAAAAAAAAAAAAAAAAAAACTTGTGCACTTCCATTAATTATTTTTTTTTTGGAATTTTCTAGAATTTTCCACAACTGATTCATGAAAACCCAGCAGTTTTCTGGCTGATCACGTGACATTATGGGACTCCTTTCTCATCTGTTCTGGCATTGCTGGTCTTCAGTACAACAGAAAACGGTGTCGATGTTATGATGTCGAACAGTCTCTGCAATTGCACAGTGAGCCCAGGCCAACGTAATGACACCCCCCCAGGGGTTGTATGTCCATGACAACCTGGGCTCACAGGAAGTGGGTTGAATGAAGGCCCAGAAGGGAACGGAGAAGAGGCGACTATTACAGCAAAAGCAGCTTTGTTTTTTTTTTGTTTTTTGGGGGGGGGGTTTCTCTCCATGTACGGCAATTTATAAGAAAAAAATAAAAAATAAAACAAAAAAAAACAAAAACAAATAAAATAAACAAACAAAAAAAAACCACACAAGATACTGAGGTTCTGCAGTGAATCCTTGTTTGTGTGTACAGACTGTAGAAATCTAAAGGCACTGCGCAGGGATTGTGAGCTTTTGGTCCTTTCAGTTCCAATCCATCAGCCGGCTCAGTGACTGAACACAGACTGTGTGTGTGAGACGCACTGATCTCATCTCGGCAGATGCTGACTCTACATCATCGGGAGCCATCGGA
The DNA here is from genome assembly GCA_037952925.1 of Lithobates clamitans. NCBI lineage: Eukaryota > Metazoa > Chordata > Amphibia > Anura > Ranidae > Lithobates > Lithobates clamitans. Next base: position 1,090 of record JBBGZY010001317.1, read on the forward strand.
GGGTGAATCTACCGATCACTACATGAAATACACACATAAACCATATATACAGTATATGATCAAGCATATAAACATTTAAAAAAAGGTGACATCAAAATGACTGTCACCTGAATGTTACAATAATGGCTCCTGCGGTGAAAATACATCAACTTCAGTATAAAGCTGGCCTCCAGCCTCCCCCTTCAGTCTTGAACAGTTGTGCAGGCATCTTCTCCTGTCTGAAAATCGCTTCCTCTGATTTCACTGCACACTGTGAGCTTCTCACAATGTGCATTAGAAGCTGCAGACAGAGCCCACTGCCTGCAAATCGGGACTGAGGACTCCTGAGGCCGGGTGCTGGGATGTTTTCCAGAAGCTATGTACAGCCCCTCTCCCACCAGCCATGATCTGTCTGCATTGCATAAAGAAGCAGAGAGACCAACGGCTCTAAGATTAGAACGAACGGCAAGGTTGTTTTTTTTTTTTTTTAAATGCCTCTAATCCCAAAAATTAAAAACAAAAACAAAAACTGCAGAGTAAAAGTTAAAGCGGAGTTCAAGTCATAAAACAAATTTTACATTATTCAGCTGCATTACATAAATTTTTTTTTTTCAAAGATTATTCTTTGTTTCACTCACCTTTTCAGGTCCGTTGCTAGGGGGTCCCCCGTAATCTGCCTTTCCTCTCCCTGGCGCCTGACGTCATTTCCCTCGGCTCCCGTGCTCGCTAGTGCTCCTGGGAGACGCTTGTCATCATTTCCCAGGAGTGAGTGGTCATCACAACGAGGGCCGGCACTTCCGACAATGCCGCCTGTGGTTTTTGCAATGTTAGACGTGTACGGCGCTGCGCCATACATACGGAAGAACAGGCGGTGCATGCTGGTCGCTCAGCTGCACCAGAGCCTGGAAGATCGTGCTTGTGGGCTTCACATGAACACAAGCAAGATCGAAATTCGCTCAAATAAATCGCCAACCGAGCAGTGATTAAAAAGATAAAACGTGAGTGCTAGTAAGAAGTTCTTTAAAAAGTAAGATATTCATCCAAAAAAAAAAAAAATTCACAGCTGGAACTCTGCTTTAAGGAGCAGGAGTCCTAAAAAACAAACAAAAAAAAAAAAACACAAAAACAACAAAAAAAGCAGCTCTGTGACACCAGCCGAAAGTGGACTTTAGAGCGCTGCCTCTGGGTCACAGGAACTCAAAAGTAAGTGTACCCACAAGAAAGAAAGAAGAGAAAGAAAGAAGAGAAAGAAAGAAGAGAAAGAAGAGAAAGAAGAGAAAGAAGAGAAAGAAGAGAAAGAAAGAAAGAAGAGAAAGAAGAGAAAGAAAGAAAGAAGAGAAAGAAAGAAAGAAGAGAAAGAAAGAAAGAAGAGAAAGAAAGAAGAGAAAGAAAGAAGAGAAAGAAAGAAAGAAGAGAAAGAAAGAAAGAAGAGAAAGAAAGAAGAGAAAGAAAGAAGAGAAAGAAAGAAAAGAAAGAAAGAAGAGAAAGAAAGAAAGAAGAGAAAGAAAGAAAGAAGAGAAAGAAAGAAAGAAAGAAAGAAAGAAAGAAGAGAAAGAAAGAAAGAAAGAAAGAAGAGAAAGAAAGAAAGAAAGAAAGAAGAGAAAGAAAGAAGAGAAAGAAAGAAGAGAAAGAAAGAAAGAAGAGAAAGAAAGAAAGAAGAGAAAGAAAGAAAGAAGAGAAAGAAAGAAAGAAGAGAAAGAAAGAAAGAAGAGAAAGAAAGAAAGAAGAGAAAGAAAGAAAGAAGAGAAAGAAAGAAAGAAGAGAAAGAAAGAAAGAAGAGAAAGAAAGAAAGAAAGAAAGAAAGAAAGAAAGAAAGAAAGAAAGAAGAGAAAGAAAGAAGAGAAAGAAAGAAGAGAAAGAAAGAAAGAAAGAAGAGAAAGAAAGAAAGAAAGAAAGAAGAGAAAGAAAGAAAGAAGAGAAAGAAAGAAAGAAAGAAAGAAAGAAAGAAAGAAAGAAGAGAAAGAAAGAAAGAAAGAAGAGAAAGAAAGAAAGAAAGAAGAGAAAGAAAGAAAGAAAGAAGAGAAAGAAAGAAAGAAAGAAAGAAGAGAAAGAAGAGAAAGAAAGAAAGAAAGAAGAGAAAGAAAGAAAGAAAGAAAGAAGAGAAAGAAAGAAAGAAAGAAGAGAAAGAAAGAAAGAAAGAAAGAAAGAAAGAAAGAAAGAAAGAAAGAAAGAAAGAAAGAAAGAAAGAAAGAAAGAAGAGAAAGAAAGAAAGAAAGAAAGAAGAGAAAGAAAGAAAGAAGAGAAAGAAAGAAAGAAGAGAAAGAAAGAAGAGAAAGAAGAGAAAGAAAGAAGAGAAAGAAGAGAAAGAAAGAAAGAAAGAAAGAAAGAAAGAAAGAAAGAAAGAAAGAAAGAAAGAAAGAAAGAAGAGAAAGAAAGAAAGAAAGAAAGAAAGAAAGAAAGAAAGAAAGAAAGAAAGAAAGAAAGAAAGAAAGAAGAGAAAGAAAGAAGAGAAAGAAAGAAGAGAAAGAAAGAAAGAAAGAAAGAAAGAAAGAAAGAAAGAAAGAAAGAAAGAAAGAAAGAAGAGAAAGAGAGAAAGAAGAGAAAGAAAGAAGAGAAAGAAAGAAAGAAAGAAAGAAAGAAAGAAAGAAAGAAAGAAAGAAAGAAAGAAAGAAAGAAAGAAAGAAAGAAAGAAAGAAAGAAAGAAGCCCTATAGGAGAAAAAGTTTTAATACCACACTTACCTTTCCTCCCCCTTCCTCATCGGGCAGAGGTGACCTCTTCCTTCTGCTGATGAAGTGCTGGGGAATGGGGAGCACCTTAACCTCCCTGGCGGTTTTCCCGAGTGTGGCTCGGGGTTAAAATTCAGCACCATTAGTGGTAAGCCCGAGCCACACTCGGGATCGCATTGCAGGATCCTGGTGCGGCGTTACTTACCTTGTCCCCGGGATCCTGCGATGTCCCCCGCTGTGTCTGCGGGCTCCGTCCTCCTCCGAAGCCTCTCTGTGCCAGGCTCCGTTCCCTGCGAGCGTCGCGACGCACGGGGGCGGAGCCTGGCGGCAAATTAAAAAAGTAAAAATCATAACACATACAGTACTGTAATCTTACAGATTACAGTACTGTATGAAATGATTTCACATCCCTTTTGTCCCCAGTGCTTTGTCCAATGCCCTGCATGCAGTTTTATATGATATATATACTGTTCTTTCTGCCTGGAAACTGGAGATTGTCCATAGCAACCAAAAAGTGTCCCTTTACGTCAAAAGTGGCTTTAGACCAGCTAGAAAACAGCGATAGTAAATTAGAACACTTGCAGAATTGAGCGATAGTGAATCGTGGGGAAATTTATTTTATTACTATTTAATTTTTATTTTTTTAAATGATTTATTTTTATTTATTATATTATAATTTATGTTTTTGTGTTTTAAACTTTATCATACCTGGGATATCTACTAGTCTTGTTTGGACAGATTTAAGTGTGTTATTGTTAAGAATTACAGACCTACAATATAAAACACCAAATTTCCATGCAAAATAATTGTACCGCTTTCAGCACCTAAAATCCGAAATAATCATACCGCCAGGGAGGTTAAACCCAAAAAGACGCGGTAGCAACATCTGGTATATTCTAAATTTTCCAAATCTCAGCAAATGTTGATGTTACCCTCACCTGGGCATTGCAGTGAAAACGTCAATTATAACTTTTTACCCTTGTGGGGGGGGGGGGGGGGGGGTCACAGAAGTTATAATTACAATAATTGGTGAGCCACTCAGTCCTGACAAAAAAAAAAAACTCTGGAATTGGCCCATCTACAGAACACAGTCCATCCATAGGCAGAGATTTATAAATAGTGGAATTAGGCGAGGGGGTGACATGTTCCATCATTACACAGCACTGGGCCGGGTCGTCGTGCCATCCTTAAATCTGGCCGATGTGATGCGATTCCTGCATCAGAAGCAGCCATTAGTATTCTGCGCCCGAGGCTGAAGTCGTACGCGCCATTTTGAGGAGAAGCCAAAATTCATTTTCATTCTCCCATTAGCAATGCTGACGAGACAAAGCTAAAACATGATACAGATGGCTGCTGTCATTAGCAAGAGAGGTGCTGCCAACATTGTACGATGAACCCGATCTCACCAACAATGCCAGTAAAAGAACTCGCAAGACAGATTTCCCAGCATTGCTCCAGTTTTAAAGAAAAGAAAAAAAAAAGAAAAGAAAAGAAAAAGAAAAAGAAGAACGTGGTCCATTGAGGAAAGGAGAAGTGATGTACTACAATATTACCAAGGATAGCCTGCATAGGTAACAGATTGTTTATACATATTCAGAACCAGTGGCGACTGGTGCTCCTTTTTTTTTTTTTGGGGGGGGGGGGGGTGTGGCAAACAAACCATAAGTGTGCATACCCTTTTATAACTGGGGATGTAGCGGTGTTCAGGATTAGATAAATCGCATTCAAAAAGGCATGTTAAAAAGAAGTCAGTACACACCTGCCATCATTTAAAGGGGAACTGCAGTCTGCTCACATAATTTGTAATAAAAACATCTTTGCCATTCTGAAGCTTCCCTCCAACCACTTTGCATATAATTTTAAAATGATATAGATATATATATATATATATATATATATATATATATATATATATATATATATATATATATATATATATATATATATATATATATATATATATATATATACACACATACATATATACATACATACACGGATTCTGTACTTGCCAATTATGCTGCAGAAATCTCCCCCCACTGAGTCTGGCTGCAACCATTTTAACTGTGGGCAGCTGAAGCTGCTGCATGTTCACTTCCTGGATTTACACAGGAGGCACAACTGCAGCTCTCATTGGCCCTCTTATGACTCATCCCTTTCCTGGCAAACTCTCACGAGAGTGAGAGAGCTGTGTATGATGTCACAAGCTTAGGCTTTTTACCAGACAAGATAAAGGGAAGTGGGCTGTATAAGGCATTTACTGGCAGAAAAAAAAATGTTTTACTGTCCAAAGTTAAAACAACAAGGGCAGAAGATTTAATAGACAAAAAGTTGAAAAGAAAAATGACTTTTAAAGTGCCTCTAATTAACCCCAAATAAAGTTCAGCTGTTCTAGTAGGTCTTTCTTGACATTTGCTTAGTCGCATCCTACAGCAAAAAAGCCATGGTCCGCAGCGAGCTTCCAAAGCATCAGAGGGATCTCATTGTTAAAAGGTATCAGTCAGAAGAAGGGTACTATAGAATTTCCAAGGCATTAGATACACCATGGAACACAGTGAAGACAGTCATCAAGTGGAGAAGAGATGGCACAACAGTGACATTACCAAGAACTGAACATCCCTCCAAAATTGATGGAGACGAGAAGAAAACTGGTTAGGGAGGCTGCCGAGAGGCCTACAGCAACATTAACCTCTTGCTTACTGGGCACTTAAACCCCTCCTCCTATCCAGACCAATTTTCAGCTTTCAGCGCTGACGCACTTTGAATGACAATTGCGCGGTCATACAACACTGTACCCATATGAAATTATTATCATTTTTTTCACCACAAATAGAGCTTTCTTCTGGTGGTATTTGATCACCTCTGCAGTTTTTACTTTTTGTTAAAAAAAAAATGTAAAAAACTGAATTTAAAAAAAATATATATATAATTTATTTTTATATTTGGTTATAAAAAATTTAAAACAGGTAATTTTTCTCCTTCATTGATGTACGCTGATGAGGCGGCAGTGATGGGCACCGATAGGCGGCCGTGATGGGCACCGATAGGGGGCCATGATGGGCACCGATAGGGGGCCATGATGGGCACCGATAGGGGGCCATGATGGGCACCGATAGGGGGCCATGATGGGCACCGATCAGTTACACTGATAGGTGGCACTGATTGGCACTACAGGTGGGCATTGATAGGTGGCACTGATGAGGCAGATGTGCCTCTTCCACTTCGGGACCGATGTCCCTCACATCCGAGCCGGTGATCGGCTTTTTTTTCTACTCACGCTGTCAGCGTGAGTAGAAAAAAAAGCGATTACCGATCTTTCGTTTACATCATGTGATCAGCTGTCATTGGCTGACAGCTGATCACATGGTAAGGGGCCGGGACCGGCCCCTTACTTGGATCGGTGATCACCCGAGTCTCAGTGACTCGGTGATCACAGCGCGCTCGGGGCGCGCCCTGGAGGGCGCGTGCACAGGGGAGGCCATCATATGACGGCCTCCCGGGAATTCAGGTCCGCGCTGTGGCAATCTTTCGCCATAGCGCGGATGTGAAGTGGTTAAAGGAGCTGCAGGAATATCTGGCAAGTACTGGCTGTGTGGTACATGTGACAGCAATCTCCCGTATTCTTCATATGTCTGGGCTATGGAGTAGAGTGACAAGACGGAAGACTTTTCTTACCAAGAAAAACATCCAAGCCTGGCTAAATTTTGCAAACACAAATCTGAAGTCTCCCAAAAGCATGTGGGAAAATGTGTTCTGGTCTGATGAAACCAAGGGTGGACTTTTTGGCCAGAATTCCAAAAGATATGTTTGGTGCAAAAACACTGCACATCACCAAAAGAACACCATACCCACCGTGAAGCATGGTGGTGGCAGCATCATGCTTTGGGGCTGTTTTTCTTCAGCTGAAACAGGGGCCTTAATCAAGGTAGAGGGAATTATGAGCAGTTCCAAATACCAGTCAATATTGGCAACAAACCTTCAGGCTTCTGCTAGAAAGCTGAACATGAAGAGGAACTTCATCTTTCAGCATGACAAGGATCCAAAGTATACATCCAAATCAACAAAGTAATGGCTTAACCAGAAGAAGATTAAAGTTTTGGAATGGCCCAGCCAGAGCCCAGACCTGAATCCCACTGAAAATATGTGCGGTGATCTGAAGAGGGCTGTGCACAGGAGATGTCCTCACAATTTGACAGATTTGGAGTGTTTTTGCAAAGAAGAGTGGGCAAATATTGCCAAGTCAAGATGTGTCATGCTGATAGACTCATACCCAAAAAGACTGAGTGCTGTAATAAAATCAAAAAGGTGCTTTAACAAGGTATTCATTTAAGGGTGTGCATACATATGCAACTATATTTATTTTAGTTTTTTATTTTTACGTCCCTCCACCTAAAAGATTTCAGTTTGTTGTTTAATTGAGTTGTATAGTTTATAGGTCACATTAAAAAAGGTGGAAAAAAAATCTGAAATGATTTAACTTTGTCTCATTTTTGTACATCACAGTTACCTGACATTTTTACAGGGGTGTGTAGACTTTTTATATCCACTGTATACACCAAGAAAGATTTAAAATGGCATTAAAAAAAAAAAAATGTAATAAATCACTTTGCCCATTGACTCCAATGCATTTGAGGCAAGTGACAACCAACTAGGTAAAAAATGTATGAACAGGTTTATTTACATGAGCAAATAACATGGCACATTGCAGTTGGTACATACGTAGGTATTGGTCATCTCCTATATACCACACACCAGAGGTGGGGGACTTAAGTCACATGACTTGACTCGAGTCAGACTCGAGTCACCTGTTTGAGGACTTGCGACTTGCTTGACAAAATTAAACAAATGAGTCCCGGCTTTGGGGTAGATCAGTATTTTGACATAATTTGTGACTTGACCAAAATAAATGACTTGACTTGCTTGCTTGACTTCTAGCAGGGAGTCGACTTGACTTGCTTGATTTTTGCCACAGTAACTTGGGACTTGCTTGTGACTTGAAGGTTAAGACTTGAGACTTGCTTGAGACTTGCACATGTGTGACTTACTCCCATCACTGCCACACACCATAGACAAGTTGCAGTTTATGCCTGTATGTGAGCAGGGCTATTTTTCTCAGAGAATAGGTGCAGGATCTCAACCGTGCCCGCCACACACACACTTGCCAAATGGCATGAAATAGTAGCTCTTCCCTCTGCATACAACCCCTCCCTCCACTGCCCTCATCTTCTCCCCCTCCTTAAAAGCTCCACCATCTGTCATATTTCTTACCTTTGTTGCAATATTAGGCTGAAACACCTATCCAGCTGTATCACCTCCCAGCATACTATACTACAGTCACTTGCAAGGAAGATCATGCAGTAGGAGCATCAACAACTGGTCACCAGGGAAAAAATGGAGACCACAGAGGGTGCAGCCTACCACGCACCCTCTTCTGCCCATGACTGCACTGAACCCTGGGCACCTGTTCTGTATCTCCCTTGTCCCTGTCCGGCACTCAGTGGGATCTGCACAGGGGAGCTACTGGGAGATAAGCTATCAATTGTAAACACAGAAGCTGGACTTTAGTGTTACTAAGTGATAGTGGTGAGCAGGGAGCAGAAGACCTGAGCCAGAGGTGGTGGAACTGAGTTCCCCCTAGTTCCTGCTGAAAAAAAGCCCTGTATGTGAGTAACATCATAGCACAGTAGCCTGTAATTAAAGACAATATATTCCATGTCATGGGGTCAGTTAAAATAGCAAAATTTGCATGGTATAGTCTAAGTGGAAAAGTAACCGTATATTGGAGACATGGCTGCATCCTATAAAAACAACGCATTTCACGGATTTGCTCCACTTCCTCAGGAGAAGATGCTAAAATATCTAAGACACGTTACTCACATATATGCATAAACTGCAACTTGTCTATGGTGTGTGTGTGTGTGTGTGTGTGTGTGTGTGTGTGTGTGTGTGTATAGTAGATGACCAATACCTACGTATGTTCCAACTGCAATGTACTATGTTATTTGCTCAAGTAAATAAACATGTTCATACATTTTTTCACCTAGTTGGTTGTCACTTGCCTCATTCAAAGTCCCAAACCCCCTCAATTGTTTTCAGATATTGGACTACTGGTCCAATGAGCAGCCGGGTGTCCCTGGTAGCTATGGAGTCAATGTTCCCTCTATGCAGAGTGGCAGATGTGTATAAAGCATAAGGCTGGCTGAACAGAAATACAAAATTTTCCTGCACTTTGCAAAAATGCATTGTGGGTGTTGGCGGTCTTCCTGGTATATCTTTTTAAATGATGAAAAACGGACACAGATGCAAAGTGAATCTAATAACGGAGCAAAGATTGTTTTTAGAAGTGAAAGAGGAAATGTGTAGTTTTCAGGACTCTGCCTCCCATTCCAGTACAACGCTCTGTATATAGCTGAAAATTACAGAAGATATCGATGAGCTGGAGGGCACAAAGGAATTTCTGAAGGAAGGATCAAGATTCTTATTCCATGCCCTTAGCATTGACATTCAATCCAGACTGTAACACTGGAGACTTTATACTTTATCAATGTCCTGCTCACAGACAGTCAATGGTGGGGTCAGCGCTGAGCGGACTGCCAGCAAATTCTGAGATGGAAAATGGCCTGGGAACTCATCTTGTGAACAGAAAATCCTAATACTGGGGTACAGAGGCTGGATCAAAGGGAAAGACACATGACATTCTCCTAGTAAAGAGCTACAAAAAAAAAAAAAAGTGGTCGGTGTTATATAGAGCAAGTGTGCTAGTAATATCAGAGAGAGTGTGCGTGTGTAATATATATATATATATATATATATATATATATATATATATATATATATATATATATATATATATATATATATATATATACACATATACATATACATACATATACACACACACACACACACATACATATATACACACATACATATACACATACATACATACATACACACACACACAATATATAGATATATGTCCACATTACTAGCACATTTGATCTATACAAAGCTACCCACGTGCTTTGGTATCCTGTATCACCTGTACCATTGAGAGAGATTGATGTGTATAAAAATAACCAGAAAAGAACAATAGTGTATCTAAAGCCAAAAGATTTTTTTTTTCTGTAATTTTTAATAGAATTGTGAACAGGTGAAAAGGTTTTTTATTGCGTGTAGAGGTGGATTTTACTTGTACTGGTAGGGAGGGATGGAGGATCCTGGGAACAACTCCTAGATAGGAGTTTAGCATCTCCTGCATCCAGGTCTTTTTATATGGAGGATAGTGGTCCAGTCATGGTCTAAAGAGCGGTTTAGTGGTGTCTCCATCTCAAGAAAGGCCCCGACCGGGTTAAGGTCACAAGCTTTCTTAAGCTTGCCAGTTGGTAAGCGCGCAATTTATTCATATCACAGTGGTGCTGTGAAGGTTATCCAGTCTCATTTGCCATTTTATCTCAGGAAGGGACCCATGCTTGTGGTTCCTCATTCGTTTCACCTTTGAAGATCTTCACTGATAGAACTTATTGATTCACTTGATCTGACTATGGACTTTATATATTATTAATTACTATTGTGGCATTTATTTATCACATTTTTGGTTTACAGCGTTGCTTTTTCTGTTTATTTATTGTTTAGTGTGTGTATCTCACCTCCAAGCGGCTGCTTTTCTTTTTCCTTTTTGTTTGTCATTTAAAACTTGATTGTGCTAATTGTGTGTAGGTATACAGCGCAGTGCTTTTTCCTCTTTATATTTTTTATTACTACTTTGGAGCTACTAATACAAAAAAGCTACAAAATGTGACAGTTACACTCCAAAAGACATGCTGGTAGGATAATTGGCTCCTGTCTAAATTGGCCCTAGTATGTATTAATGTGAGTTAGGGACCTCAGATTGTTAGCTCCTTGAGCGTAGGGACAGAAGTGAATGTACAATATATATGTAAAGTGCTGTCACCGCTCCTACTTCGCTCCAAAGATGTGGCTTGCAGGACTATTTTGACCACCATGCAAGCGCACCGCTCCAGTGTGAAAGCCCTCGGGGCTTTCACACTGGAGTGCATTGAGCGGCTCTTTCGGGGCGCTTTGCAGGCGCTATTTTTAGCACTTTAGCACCTGCAAAGCACCTCAGTGTGAAAGCAGCCTAATAGTTTGGAAAAATCAAAAGTCCAATGGCCACTTATCTGCATGAGGTTTTGTCTTGGCTTACCTTGGGGCGTTTCCACTGCACTCCTTGGACCCGCTGTGTCCTGTAGAACAGGGAGTCATTGTCGGGTGGAAATAGAGGGTCCTCGAAAAGAACTTTATTCTTTTGGCACTCTTTCTTCAAGGTGTAATACTGCTGGTTCATGAAGGGCTTCACCGAAGAGAACATTCTTCACTCGAACAAATATCACCTGGGACACATAAGAGCACAGCCAGTTAGAGTTAAAGTAACATACATTATTCTAAAAATACAATGAAACAAAAAACTGCAAATCAGGAGTGATCAGCTATTGACAATTTAAGAATATCCAAACCCAAGAACAAAAAAGTAATATATTGCAGCTTACCAGTTTAAATGTTGTATTCTAACTTTTCAGTTTTTTTTTTTTTACCCCCTTCCCGGCTCTATTTAAAAAAAAAAAAAAAAAAAAAAAAAAATTATGCTATATATTGTGGTGTTGGGGTGATTATATTCATATGGCAGATGCTTTTCCCAATGAGTTATGCCAGTTTAAACTGTATTTTAGGGCATGGCAGCCCACTTTTTTTTAATAAAACAAAATGGAAAGTTCAGACATCAGTTCCCCATGCAGGGGTTTCCACCTTCACCAGTCAACTGAAAATGCCGAGCTACCTCACTCCCTTGTCACCTATGTGTGCCTGGTTCACTTGGCTCTCTCAGCCTTTAGTCACAGCACCATGCTGCACAGCCCAGTCCTGGGCTCTAGATAGAGGTTCTCCAGACACCCTGATCGGAGCAGACCTGACACCTGGAATGAGACCTCTCGTCTCCCAGCTGGGCTGAGGCCCCTCTGACCCCTGCTGTCTCCCGACTCTGGCTGGGGCCCATCTGACCACTGGGTGAGACCTGCTGTCCCCAATATGTGAGCCCTGATCTATCCTCAGGCTTGAGTATATAATGACCCTGCACACCTGTGTACTCACGCAGGCTGCAGGCACCTGGTAAAATCCAAAGGATTGAAGGTTCCATCCCAACTAATACACTTTGGAACCTTGAAGCTTCAGGCCCCAATCCAAGACTACAGAATCTGGAGAAAACTAAAAACTGCTTTCTCTGCTCAGAAATAATAGTCTGGAACTTTGCATTAACCCTTAATGTGAATCCTGTGTCCTTTTCTCTTACATCCAAAGTGGCAGGGTCTTGCACAGTCACAATATAATATAAAAAGGAGAATGGCGTTAGAAAAAATGGTCAATATTTATAATCTTGTATAAAAAAAAAAGGTTTGCATTTCAAACTGCTCACACGTGGGGGAAAAAAAAAAATTATGCTTTTGTATATAAACTGATTTGATTCAAATATAGAAAAGCTGCAAGGTTGCCTTAAAATATCACAGGCAATAGCTTGAAAGAATTCGGAAATTAGTTGACGAAGCTCTCAGCTGTTTTTTCTCAATATGTAAAAGGATCACTTTTATTTACTATTCGGAAACTTGTTTTTCAAGTCAGTTCAGAGCAATGGACTCTGGGTATTAATACGGGCCAGTTTACCAACAGTCAGTATCATTTGCCTGCCAAAAGCACCACAGTAAAATCTGTAAAACTCAGAGATGACTCAGACAAGTGTAAGGAAACCCGTTAATGGGCAATAACACGACCTGCCAAGTGCAAGTTGCTTGAGAAATTTCCTCATTGAGGAATACTCCAAATAACAATGTTCAGCAGCACCTAACTATTGTGCAAGATTATTTTATAGATATTTGATAATATATTACTTTTATTACAGGTGAATCATGAGTAACTTTAATGATAGCTTTCCCTGCAGATCAACTAACCCAATTCTTAGAAGGAAGCGACGCCTAGTTGGTTCCCACCATTAAAACGGTATCCCAAGCCATTTTTTCCTAGAGAAGAAGTCTAGGAACTTATACCCTCCGTCAGGTTTTTAATGCTGAATACGTGGGGTTCAAATTATCAGTAAGCCAATCAAATTACAACCAGACACAGGATGCTCTGGTAGGGCTACTTGCCACTAAAATGGGGCATTCCTTAACGAGGTGAACCATAGTTGTGGATCCACATGTACATATCTGAATGAGAACACCAAATCAAAATAGTTTTGGGGTGTAAGATACTGGTGTAGCACCCTGATGTTTAGGCAGGGTTGCTATTAAATGTATTTGCCAAGTGATTGTTGCCTTGGCCAGTTGATAGGTCAATTGATTTCACCCCAATTCTGGAATTTCTGCACTTCTCTCTTCTGTCACTAGATGGTCGGGTATCTGGTGACATTAGATAAGACAAGGGCATTGCAAGGACAGATTAGGAATGAATGGGGTGTCTCAGCCAATGAGCAGGGATTTTCTTGGGTCCCTTGGCCTGCTGGGAAAACCTATTTGGGTGGAGTCAGGTGATCGGGTTTCTGTGCCACCTGGACATCTGTCCACCATGCCTTGTAACCCACTCTACACTGATGGATGTCAGCTGTCCTTATCTCTGGAGGTCATCATTGGGCTTCAGGGGCCCCGGGACTTTGCTACACTGGCATTAGTTCATAACAGGAAAAACATGGAGACATCCAGTTAGTTTCAGGAGCTCAAAAAATAAATAAAAATCTCCCTCTTCTTCAGTTCCTAAGTGTTGTAAGCACTAGGACACGGCCATCAGGAATCATTTCTTGTGTAGGAAGTGAAAAAAAACAAAACAAGAATATGCTCCAGTCTGCTGGGGATTGCGCCATTTTTGAGTCTTACGACTTAACACCTAAGGTTTTGAAGAAGTCGCAGATCTTTGAGCCCCCAAAGACACATAGACTGTTTCATGTTCTCCTGTTATGAACCAATACCAATATTATATTAAATATTAGATTTTGGACTCCCTTTTGTCGCTACTTCCCTAGTGCGGCGTTTCACTCTCTCCATTTGTCCTGGTGACCATCATCACCAGGACAGAAAGGGACGGGAAATCCCAAATTTTAGAGTTGTCGTCACAACAAAAGAGAAAGAGAAAATATTCCAATGGGGACATCTGTCCTGGTGACAACAAGGAATTTCCTCCCACTCATTGAAGACTGACACTTTGTGCGTCTTTGGGACAGGAAGTGAAGGGAAAACCCAATGGGACAGATAAGTCATCCTAACAGGATGGTGCCCTAAACTGCATTCTATATTCAAGATGTGACCTTGAGGGCCGGTTCACACTGGAAATAGCACAGAAACATTCAGCACATGCGTTTGGGATGTTAACATTGACAGCCGCTGCAGATCCCAACTGCAGTGTGTTTTCAACATGGTGACAAAACGTGCATGGAATGCGCAGGGCTGCGGTTAAAAATCATGGGGCCTTGTACAGCCTACCTGGCAGCCCCTCCCCCCCAAAAAATAAATGAAATATTCGCTAAAAATAATCTAAAATCATTGTTAGTGGACACAAACTCAATCCCCACAAGAGCCACAAGAGGTGTCAGCAATAAGGCAGTAAAACCTGGCCTTCCTGCTCGGCAGGTGTCTAGACCCCCCTTTTGAACTGATGGGGCCCGGTACAGGAGGGCTGGTTGTATGTACTGCCTTATCAGAGGCCCTGGGATTGTGGGTTTCCCAAACTGCAACATCTCTCTAAAAAAGGAGATTTATAAAAGATTCAATACTGAAAATCACAATCACGTCTCCTTTTTCCTCTCCCAAAATGTTGTCTGTTCTGCAGCCACCACTTGGCATTGAATTTTGCAGCCTCAAAATCTTCGCTAGTTCTACTTTGCCCACATATGTTCCATTAAAAATATATGAGCACTGTTATTTGCACAGCATAAAGGCATACTGTAATCTCTTTCACTATGTGCATAGCCTAAAGATATTATATATCATCTTTCAATATTTTGCTATTCTATTCCCTGTGTTGCAGTTTTGTAGATGATTTTCTGTATTATGCTGCTGCAGTTTTAAATCTACATAAATTTTATGTGACCAGAAAAATGGTAACCAATGTAGCAGATCATTAATAATAATAATAATAATAATAATAATAATAATAAAAAAAAAAGTATATAGAAAGAAGATTAATAACCATATACAGTCTAGCTGAGTAATGAGCTTATTAAAGTAAATATCACAGGGTATTGATTGGTCCGATGAAAACTTTAAACCTCGAGCTCACATGTATTCCCTGTAGCTGATTTATTGATCAGAACCATGTACTAGGAGGTGCACTGAAATTACAGCCGCCGAAAACTGTTTTTCATTCGGCCGAAAGAAAAAAAACAGCCAATACCGAAAGGTGGCGTGGTCCGCCCCGGGTGCTGCCCATTGCGAGAGTGTCATCAATGCCGCCCAGTCCTCCACTCCCTCCTCCTCTCACGGCGATCTCCGTGTGTCACTGAGCTGGATTTGAATAGCATGGGTGGTAGTAACAATGTCCCGCCTCCTGTGACAGACGGCACACTGATCCAATGACAGGACATTGAATCAGTGTGACGTGATCACAGGAGGCGGGACATTGTTACTGAGGCCCGTGCTATTCAAATCCAGCTTTGTGACACAGGTAGGTTGCATATGATTGCCACTGGTTAGGCTGCTGGGCACAAGTAGGCTGCAAATGATGGGCACTGGTGAGGCTGCATATGACGGGTACTGGTGAGGCTGCATTTGATGGGCACAGGTAGGCTGCATCTGACAGGCACTAGTAAAGCTGCATTGATCTCTTGTATCATGTTTGCAGTCTCTGACTATCTCCTGTATCATGTCTGCTAGAGGTGCACCAAATGGAAATTTTGCTAATACTATTGGCAATGTGTTTAAGTAAGAGATTGCAGACATGATACAAGAAATGGTTAGAGACCGAGGAAATGATGCAAGAGATGGTTAGAGACTGCATTTTTCTTGACCTTTCTTGCACTAAAAGGTACCAATAATGGCCAACAATAAATTCATATTAATTTAAATTGATGTTGATTAAAAAGTTGAATACAGTACAATTATACATAAAAAAATATAAATATTTTTAAAACTCTCATTTTTGGCCTAGCGCATCCTTCATTTTCGGTACCAGAATTTCCATTCGGTGCACGCCTACCTTGTACTACACACCCAACACAATCCATATCCTGAATATAACCTACTTCTAATAATTCTGAGAAATTATGCGATTATATACATACACACACACACACTTTGCTTGAAAAAGTATTCATACTCCTTGAAATTTTCCACATTTTGTCATGTTTCAACGAAAAACATAAATGTATTTTTTTTTTTTTTTTTGTGATAAACCAACACAAAGTGGCACATAATTGTGAAGTGGAAGGAAAATTATAAATGGTTTTCAAAAAGTTTTTACAAATAAAAATATGTAAAAGTGTGGCGTGCATTTGTATTCAGTGAATACTTTGTAGAACTGCCTTTCACTACAATTACAGCTGCAAGTCTTTTAGGAGATGTCTCTACCAGCTTTGCACATCTAGAGAGTGACATTTTTGCCCATTCTTCTTTACAAAATGGCTCAAGCTCTGACAGATTGGATGGAGAGCGTCTGAAGAGCAATTTTCAAGTCTTGCCACAGATTCTTGATTGGATTTTGTTAGAGAAATTAGATGCTTATTTTGTAATCATTTAATGCATGCTTGCAAAAGATTGCTTAGAGGTAGAATAGTTTCAAGTTACACAGAGTTGTTTCGAGTCCTTGAAATGCATATAAATCACAGAGATAAGATAGTTCATTTTTAGTTAATGAGAAAAGAAACGTTTGACAGCAGTTGAACTACAGCCTGATAAGATAAGAACATCTTATACAGGCGGTTTAGAAATAATTATGTGGAATATGCTAGCTGCTACAACCCCGTTACTTTCAGGAACAGCATGCATTTCTCTTGAAGATAAAAGTGGTCTCTGCGGCAGATTCGCCACAAGATCGCTTTTATCAGTGGCGGGAGAGGGCACCCTCCCCCTCCTGGTCGTCTCAGCGGCTTACTGAGCCATCGGTAGTGGCAAAGACGATCGCGTCTGCTCCCACCACTGCCTGGATGTCGAGTGAGGGAAAGATGATGTTCAGTGGAGCCGAGTTCTGGGCTTTGTGTAGGCCACTTTATAGCACTACAGTAGCAACCAAGTTCTCTTTTTTACTCTCTCATCCAAATGCTATGGAGAGATCTGATGGATGTAGTCCCCATAATCAGAGAACCAACTTTTACTTTAAACACTTTTGTGCCCAAAGCCTTATTAATCTGCTACACACATAGCCTTGTAGACAGGGCCGGAACTACCACTAGGCGAACTAGGCATTCGACTAGGGCACAGCCACGGTCGCTGGTTTTCCTACTCTGACTACTTCTGGGGGCAGGAGTATTAAGGCCGTACACAGGGGCGGACTGACCATTGAGTTACTCGGGCACTGCCCGAGGGCCCTGGGCCACTAGGGGGCCCCATCAGGGTTGCCAGCCTCAGTAAAACCAGGGACAGTATGTATAAATCTGTGTTTTTTTACATCTGTCTGTGTATACTGTGTGTACATGTATGTGTATACTGTGTGATTGTATACTGTGTGTGTGTATACTGTGTTGCCCCATAATCTCTGATTGCCTGGGGGCCCCATAATCTCCTATTGCCCGGGGGCCCCATGAGTTATCAGTCCGCCCCTGGCCGTACACTGATCATCTGTACTTCACTATGTACATGCCCAGCTCTCCTCCCCCCTGCACAGCTCCTCCCATTCTTTCACACCATTCAGAACATAAATAATCACATCCTTCTACAGGTGGGGCGAACCGGGAGGGGCGGGGTAGAACAAAAAAAAAGGAGGAAGTAGTACAAAGAACGAGGAGGGAGGAAGGAGGGAGGGAGGAAGGAGAAGTGGAAGTGGGAGGAGGGAGGAGGGAGGGGAGGGAGGAGGAATTGGCTTTCCATTTTTGTATAACTAGGACTGTGTAATGACAGGAAAAGGGGCGGAGAATCAACTGTCCAACTATAGACTTGGACTCCTCCCACTCAACAAATAAATCAGCCAGTCCTTCCCGCAATAAAATATGGCAGCCTGAACATTGTGTCCTCTTCTCTTCTAAGATCAGAGTGCATGTGCAGAGAGGAGAGGGAGCCAACCTAACCATAACAACCACCTCCACTAATCACGACATTCTCTTTGACCTCGATCGAGGAACCAATAGGTACACTGACTGACCCTCCACCCTCCTGCCACCAACAGACCAACCAACCTACCGCCCCCCCCTCCACCGGCTGTGGATCTGACAGGTACACCAACCGACTTACTGTCCATTTCCATATTAGGCCCAGAATGTGACAACCGATGTTAGGGTTCCACACTCAGGACATACAGAGACCAGTGTTTCTGTGAAACCTATTCTGGGCATGACACAAAGTCCAGTGTCCAGAGAAACATCACGGATATCAGGTGATATACATTGGGACGTGTCACCCAAGCTATAGGCTGTTTTAATAATTTCTGTCTTACTGTTTTTGAAAGTGTTGAAGTTTTATTTTTTTCGGGGGGGGGGGGGGAAGAGTATCTGGTCTTTCCTGGGGTGCAAAATAGTCTACTAATATTCTAATACCAGCCCTGCTTGTAGAGATTTCTCATCTGGTCTAAGGCTCCTCCTCATTGGCCTACCTGTACGCAAACTATCATAAACACTGCTGCCAGACTCCTCCACCTAGCCAACACCTCTGACAATCTCTCCAATGGCTTCCAGTCGCCCAATGCATAAAATTCAAAAAACTACTGTAACATACAAAGGTCATTAAACAACTCTGCCCCAAGCTATATCACCGATTGAGTCTCAAAAATTCACCCAAACCATCCTCTTCCCAGACCTCCTCTCTAGCTCCCTCATCACCTCCTCCCACAGTTGTCTCCAGAATTTCCCATCCTCTGATACCACTAACAACTGACATTTTTACTTTCTGCATCAACCTATCCTCCCCCAGTTATCTTTTATATCATTTGCTTCTTCAGGGATCTCCAAACTTTCTAAGCAAAGGGCCAGTTTATTGTCCTTCGGCTTTAGGGGGGCAGACTGTGGGTGGTGGGAGTAAAAAAAATGTCTTTCTTGGCGTCAGTGGGACGATTAGTGCCCCATCATTGGCGTCAGTGGGAGGAATAGTGCCCCATCATTGGCGTCAGTGGGAGGAATAGTGCCCCATCATTGGCGTCAGTGGGAGGAATAGTGCCCCATCATTGGCGTCAGTGGGAGGAATAGTGCCCCATCATTGGCGTCAGTGGGAGGAATAGTGCCCCATCATTGGCGTCAGTGGGAGGAATAGTGCCCCATCATTGGCGTCAGTGGGAGGAATAGTGCCCCATCATTGGCGTCAGTGGGAGGAATAGTGCCCCATCATTGGCGTCAGTGGGAGGAATAGTGCCCCATCATTGGCGTCAGTGGGAGGAATAGTGCCCCATCATTGGCGTCAGTGGGAGGAATAGTGCCCCATCATTGGCGTCAGTGGGAGGAATAGTGCCCCATCATTGGCGTCAGTGGGAGGAATAGTGCCCCATTATTGGCGTCAGTGGGAGGAATAGTGCCCCAAGGGCTGCATAAAGGCAAACAAAGGGCTACATCCGGCACCCAGGCCACAATTTGGGGTTCACTGCTTTAAATTATAAGCTATCGCAAGCAAGGCCCTCCCAACCTTGTAACTGTACAATATCTCCCTATATTTTGTAAAGGGCTGCACAAACTGTTGGTGCTATATAAAATGAATAATAATTATTAATAAATAATATGTAGCACCCTTGTTGCTAGAACAGGGCTACAGGTAAATTTAGTGTGCCAGGAGGTAGTCAGCCTGGCTAATTTGTAGTATTCAGTGATTATATGACTTCTATTAAATTCCATTCTAAGTTGTGGCTTCTCCCTTCTTTCAGTAGGTGGTGCTGTTGCCTTTGACATTAGAGTGATGAGCTACAGTAAAGTTCAGGTTAAGTTAAATATACACCTTTCTCAGCCAATCATATTTGTGGGCAAGCATGCTGGGAAAGGTTATTTAATGGAATGATGTCAGGTGATCGGGGAGTGTGTTCCTGCCCAGGGCTACGGCCTGGGTGGATGGTGTATGTAGAGTTCCTGGCTGCTAGGCCCAAAGCCTGGGGCCTATCCAGGTGGCTGCCGGCTGCTAGGCCTAACCGAGGCCTATCCGGGTGTTCAAGTTTATGCAGAGGAAAGCCTGCCAAAGATCCAGAAACTATTCTAGAGGGATGGAGTTCTAAAGAAGCACCAGAGAGGACTTTTCATGAGCTGGAGGCTATGAAGTGGCTGGAAGAACTTCAGAGAGAACTGATCCAAGGGAATCAGTGCATGAAGCGTCGAGTAAAGTTCAGTTACTAGAGGAGACAGCTTGGCCTACGAAGTACAGACGTACTGGTTCAGCTTGAAGGCTCTTATTCCTGTACTGCTGTCTGCCTCATCTCACCTATTTTTGTCTAAGGCTTCATGTACACGGGACGTTGTTTAACCTCTCCTGAACGATTAAACTTGACAGCTAGAAACCGGTGTCTAAAAACGTCCGTTTAGCCGCGTTCAATCACGTTTGTGTCTAGAAGCGTTTGTTGTTTTTTGTGTTACAGCGTTTAGCAGCGTTTACAGGCATTTGGCGTTTCAAATGCCTCTGAACATCCGTCTGAACCCTTTTTTTTAATTTTTTTTTTGCGTTCTAAAAAATGCTTCTAACCTCAACTGCCTAGAAAAGACGATAAAATGACCCTGTGTACATGTGCTGATAAGCTAACAGAGGAGAGTTCAGGGGCAGCTGAAAAAAAAAAAAATGCCCAACTACTTCTAAATGTCCGTTTACCAGCAATAGTGTACATGAGGCCTAAAGAGTCTGCCAATCTGCTTGTTGCTGTTAGCTACTAAGGGTGTCCTCTGCTCTATTCCCCTCTCTCACGCATTTTCCTGTTCTGAGAAATAAACTATTATAAATTATAAATCTTTTGTTCAAGCATAAAATGGACTGGCGCCCAACTTCTTTGATTATTATACAGGATTTATATAGTGCCGACAGTTTGTGCAGCGCTTAACAAAATGAAGGCAGGCATTACAGTTACATTACAGTTTGGTACAAGAGGAAATCAGAGGGCCCTGCTCATTAGAGCTTACAATTTAAAAGGGAGGGTCGATTGAAAAAAAAAAAATGTAAAATTGCTGTGGGGGCTGAGCTGATGGAGAAAGTAAAAACAGTGTATTAGTTAGAAGCAGGATAGGCTTCTTTAAAGAGAAGGGTTTTCAGGGATCATGTAAAGATGGCTAGATTAGGGGACAGTCGGACAGATTGGGGTAGGGAGTTCCAAAGGATGGGAGAAGCTCTGGAGAAATCCCAGAGGCGAGCATGGGAGGGAGGTGACAAGGGAGCTAGAGAGCAGGAGGTCTTGGGATGACTGAAGAGAGTGGCTTGGTTGGCATTTTGGGACTAGGTTAGTGATGTAGCTGGGGGCAGAGTTATGGATGGCCCTGTAAATTGTTAGTAATTTGAATTTTATTCATTGGGTGAGTGGAAGTCAGTGAAGGGATTGGCAGGGAGGGGTGGAGGACAATGAATGGTTGGTAAGGTGGATGAGTCTTGAAGCAGCATTTATTATGGACTGAAGGGAGGATAGTCTATGTAAAGGTAATCCAATGAGGAGGGAGTTGCAGTAGTCGAGGCGAGAGATAACCAGGGAGTGAATTAGAAGCTTGGTGGTGTCATTAGTTAAAGGGGTGTATTCTAGAAATGTTGCTGAGGCCAAGGCGGGATGATTTGGACAGGGATTGGATGTAGGCCTGAAAGGACAGTTCAGAGTCTAAGGTTACCCCTAGCACCCTGGCATGTGGGGACGGACTGATAGATGTGTCATTGATCTTGACAGAAAAGTCAGGGGAAGGGACACGTTTGGGAGGAAATATTAAGAGCTTGGTTTTAGATGGATTCAGTTTCAGGAAGTGATTTGACATCCAGACTGATATGTCAGTTAGTAAATCAGTGATGCGCAAGGTGATGGGGTGAGCTGAGGTGCAGAGAGATAGATTTGGGTGTCATTGGCATACCAATGTTAGTGGAAGCCATGGGAGGCTATCAGCTGATCCAGGGATGACGTGTAGATCGAGAATAGTAGAGGTCCAAAAGAACAGAACCTTGGGGGACCCCCAACGGTAAGAGGGGTTGTAGAGGAGGAAGCGAAGATGTAAGTGACACTGAAGGTGCGGTGAGATAGGCAAGATTCGAACCAAACGGAGCGCGCAGACATGGAGACCAAGCAAATTGAGTTTTTTTGGAGGAGGAGGGGGTGGTCAACTGTATCAAAGGCAGTGGAAAGGTCCAATAGTAAGAGTATAGAATAATGACCATTGGTTTTGGCTGCTAGTAAGTCATTTGTGAGTTTTAGGAGGGGAAGTTTGTGGAGTGCTGTGGGCAAAATCCATACTGAACGGGATCAAGAAGGTTATTCTCAATGAGGTGGTCGATCAGTTGGTTGTAGACTAAACGTTCAAGAAGTTTGGAGGCAAAAGGGAGTAAAGAGATGGGTCTTAGGTTGTTAAGATTGGTGGGGTCCAGTGAGGCCTTTTTTGGTATGGGAGTGACTAGAGCATGTTTTAGAGGGTTGGGGGAAGATGCAAATAGAGAGGGAAGAGGTTGAAGATATGAGTCTCTTGTTCATCACCCACCATGCCCACAAACCTGTAACCTGAGCACGTATGTCTGCCATCCCTACCCCCAGTAGTCACCATTGGGCTCCTGGAAAGTCGGGGTAGGCGCTACAAATATTAAATTTTATATTAAGGCTACAAGCTCTTCATCCATAGCTGTCCTTTACCCAACCTTCTCGGATATTAGAGAGAACATCTTCTGCCAAAAAATAGCTGCTCAATAAACAATTTACTTCCAGACGTTCTCTGAACTCGTGGTCACCCCACACTACAAGTGCTTTATACTGATAGGAAGAGAATAATTAATATTTTTGTTTATAAGACGCAGACAGTTAGAGAATGTTTCTCTGGAGACAGGAGGAACAAATTCTTCTGGGCAAACCTCAAACAGCAACAGGGGGACCCAAAATATGATACATCACAGCTCATATAGTTTGCTGAATGTTTATGGTGACATGACTTTGGCATTGAAACAAAAACAAGCTAAATGGCTCGGAGCGTGTATCTGGATAGACAAAAACCCCACCACAGACTATTGTACAAGATACAAAAGAATTACAGATACAGTTATGGGAAAAACCAAGTACACCTATGGAAATAGTTAACTTTTTCAACATATTTGAACAGGCAACCATTAGATCATCAAAGAGTGCCTGCAGATAAAGGCAATATACTTGAACAAATATTAACTAAAATTGACATTGGTGTATTCTATTTCATAACCTAAAAGATCAAAAATTAAGATCTGTCTCATTCAAAATGTAAACATAGCCCCTACATACTGTATACTATCACGTCAGATCCATTAAACTTGAATCAAGTGTTCCAGATTAGATGCCGATGTTTAGAAGCTTCTGAGGGAGTATGTCCGCTTATTTAAAACTCACAATATCTAGGATCTAGTGTTCTCTTTGCTATGGACATGTGTGGTGTCATCATGCGAAGATCAACAGAATTCAGTAAGGCCTTCAGAAGAAGGCTGTGGATGCCTAGGAGTCTGACAAGACACGTCTCGATCTTGCAACCCTTATGAATTGTGTTTGAGTTCTCTGGCAAAAAACAAAACACTAAAACATGCCTAAATGCTTGTACAAAAATGTTTTATACAAGCTTAACCCCCCCCCCCCCCCAAGGGAATTGGCATTTTTTTATTTTTTATTTTTTAAGGTCCAGTCTGCATGGAACCTTAGAATTCCAGTGATTATAATTGGACTTAAATATAACTACAAGCAAATTTGGATAGAGTGATGAAGGGTTAGAACTCCTAGAATGACAGTCCTAATGTCTGTCTGCAGTCCATGTATTACCAGGAAGGGTAGTCTAGTGCCCTGCCAATTGCTCCATACATTGAGCACAGACACATCACCGTTGCTATGCTCTATGCACTAAATGAAGCCTAGCAGAGGACTAATTTGTCTTTTGCCATGGATTCCAGGCACCATTTTAGGTAAGCCAGTATCTAATGGACACAAAAGATTTGAAAGCCATATTGGTGCAGATAAAGATTATATCGTAACGTGTGTGATAAGGAAGAGAGATGGAAAGAGTGAATCTAGGTCAGGAAAGATTTGGAGGACTGAGGCACATGGGCTTCTTGTAAGCCGGCCATAGATCAAATCTTGGCCAGTTCAGCATGGAGCGGCGCGAGATTAATTCCATGTATGGGCAGGCTGAATGTACCCAAGTAGACCCATCAATTGACTTGGATACAACCAGCTTTTTGGATTTTTTAAATATTCAGTTACTGCTGGCAGTTATAGCCACTAGAAGTAATCATTGTATTCTGCTGGTCGGGAAGGCTACGGTGAAGCCAGGTTTGAAGCCAGACAAGGGTGAAGCCAGATTTGGTGCAGTTCCTCTTTGACCAGTTTCTGATTATTAATGAAGCATTACATTTACTGTTCATTGTAACGAACGACTGTTTCCTAGATAATGAAGTAAAACAATTGTCAAAAGGAGGCTACTGGAGGCGTATAAACTCAAGATAGAATTTTACGACCTGCGTTTAAAAAAGTGAAGAGATTGGAGACGTTGGCAGAGCTGAGAATTGGAACCAGAGATATGAGCATTTAAGTAACTTGTATTACGTTGTATGCCCTTGTGGATTTAATTCAACTTTTTTGGGGTAATTCTCCTTTAAAGGGTGTGATAGGGGACGTGTCCTATGCCTACATACATTTGCTAGTAGGTGTCCCTCATTCCCATCTCAAAATGTTGGGAGGTATGTGATAACCAACTTGGTCAACCAAAGTTAAACAGCCTGGATATACCACCCAGCCTGTGATTGGACAGCTGCATACCGATGAGTCATTTACTCTAGTCACTTTTCTCTCTCCTCCTCTCAGCATGTTCGTTGTCAGCATACATGCACAGGATTACACCTGATTGGTTCCCAGTGTTGCCATCCCTTCTCACAGCCTGTGTTCTACCGTACAATAAATACGGCATTACCTTTTTTCTATATCCCGGCTGATGGCAATGGCCAATGCAATGTCAGCATTTTCCTGTTTACTTGGAGTTTTTTTATTTGTATCAACAATGTCCACCGCTCTTCATTTAACCAGCAAGCGCCTGCTGAGCACTATTTTTTTGATGTACTGCAAAGATGATCAATAGTGATCACTATTACATGCTATCATACCTCCCAACTTTTTGAGATGGGAATGAGGGAACACAAGGTGAGTGCAACGTTTCGGAGTCATGCAGGACCCCTTCGTCAGGCTGCGTGACTCTGAAACGTTGGACTCTCCTTGTGTTGTGATCATGCAATAAATTACACGTTTGGACACCATCTACGCCGTTCCATGGTGTGCTGGCAAATATCTTCATTGTGCCTAACCAGCGGGTCACAACTG
The DNA here is from genome assembly GCA_037952925.1 of Lithobates clamitans. Lineage (NCBI taxonomy): Eukaryota > Metazoa > Chordata > Amphibia > Anura > Ranidae > Lithobates > Lithobates clamitans. The sequence continues at coordinate 26,375 of JBBGZY010001317.1, forward strand.
CGGGCAGCATTAGGGGTGGAGGAGAGAGAGACGAGCGGGCGAGCAGAGAGATTACATCATCTCTCACTGCCCGCCCCGCATATCTGCTCTCACTAAATGGACCACTGTTGCCAGCCTGCCACCAATGCAGCAACAATGCACATTTGGTGGCACTGGCTGGCATGGCAAGTGACAACCCACATCTAGTGGCAGGTGACAATCTGCAAATGGTGGCAAGTGACGTGGCAAGTGACAATCCACATCTGGTGGCAGGCGATATGGCAAGTAAAAATCCACATCTAGTGACAGGCGATGATGTCAAGTTAAAAAGCTGCATCTGGTGGCAGGAGACAGTGGCAAGTGACATGATGCATCTGGTGGCAGGAGATGTGGCAAGTGACACGCTCAGGGCTCCCACTGATTCTGCATTATAGTGAGTTGAACCACTTCATTATATATTAGAATGTAACAATAGAAACAATGCGATTCGATCGCCCTGACACCATATCAACCATGGTGCCATGATGATTGAAACGCCAACACCAGCCTTTGCCCGCGAAAAATTGCTTACCACCAGAGTGGTAAGTTTGTCTGGGGACCTGTAGACTTGCTAAGAAATTATCAAGAAGTGTTGAAGAAACGCAAAAAGAGAAGAATGTGAAATCTTAGGAGAAGAACGTGGGAAAGAAAATATCTTAAAGATAAAAGAGGACGATATGAAAAAAAAATAAAAAAAAAAAATACTATTTTTTTTTTTAAATCACATGCTTAGAAGATGTCTTTAAGCAGTGTGCGGTGTTACAGAACAGTGCAAATTAAAGTGGTTCTAAAGGAAAGTTACGTTTCTTTTTGTATATTTGTTTCTTCATCTGCAGATCAAAGGGATGAACAAATGTTCCTGTTTAACCCATTAAATAACCCTTAATTTACTCCCCATTCTCCTCCATTTAATTATTATTTTCCTGCTTTTGTTCATGTCCATTTTATAAAACTATAAACAAAGCTTTTTTTGTGTTTGCTTTGTTAGTGAATATTTTTACACATTTCACATTGAAAAAGCGCTAAATCAAAAAAGTGTAATGTCGCAGTCCAGATAAAAAAAAAAAAAAAAAAAAAAAAAATCACAGATCGCCGCAATTACTAGTTAAATAAAAAACAAAAAAAACCCACCACATTAAATAAAAAATGCCATACATATCCCCTATTTTGTAGACGCTATAACTTTTGCGCAAACCAATATACACTTATTGCGATTTTTTTTTTTTACCAAAAAAATGTAGAAGAATACTAATAGGCCTAAACTGAGGAAGAAATTTGGGGGGGGGGGGGGGGGGTTTAGTTTTTTGGGGGGATATTTATTATAGCAAAAAGTTTAAAAAAAAATTTTTTCTTCAAAATTGTCGCTTTTTTTGTTTATAGCGCAAAAAATAAAAATCGCAGAGGGAATCAAATACCACCAAAGGAACCTCAATTTTGTATATGTACAACGTTGCATGACTGAGCAATTGTCAGTTAAAGAGACGTAGTGCCATATCGCAAAAAATGGCCTGGTCATTAAGGGGGCAAATCTTCCAGGGTTCAAGTGGTTAAGGAATGGCATATTCTGGCATTGTATAGATTGGGTGTGTAATAGATTTTTTTTTTAACCTATACATTTAGCTTGGCTTAAATCACAACAGCAGCACCTCAATCTGATTAATTTCAAGTTGAGAAAAAAAAAAAAAAAAGTAAGAAGACATTGTTTGGTAGTTTTGCCTGCAACACTTTTTTTTTTTTTTTTTTTTTTTAATTTGAGCAAAAGAGGTCTGGACTGACTGGTGGAAGTAGCAGCCATAACAAATTTAAAGCTACTGGAAAGTTTGCTCTTAAAAGAAAAAAAAATGAAGCCAAAGCCCTCAACTTTGCACAAATTGGTCAGTGGCACAACAGTTTAATAGTTGAGCACTTGAAATGGCAGCAAATGGAGACAAAAGCTTGATCTTTAAAAAAAAAAAAAAAAAAAAAAAAAAAAAGAGACTGTAACCATAAACACTGAGCAGTGGCTGATCAGTAATCATGTAAGCAGCTTGGTTAGTCCACACAATAAGAGGGAGAGACGAGACTGGGTTTTATCATGAAATAGGAGGTAAAAGCAAAACCAAAAAAAAAAAAAGGAAGGGTACAGTGGCTGTACAGAGCAGATCCAGATGGCAGTGGGTAGAGGCTATTAAGCCATCATCTGGAGCTGCAAAAAAGTCAAAGTCACTACAAGTCTTTATAGTGAGGGCACTGGTGGCAGAACCACAGCAGAAAAATCTATGGCTATGGTTTTCTTGCCACTCCACAGCACAGAGGGAAGGGCAGACAGCAACAAAAGGGAGGGGGAAGGGATAGTTGCATTAATTTATTTTTTGCGCAACTTTAGAAAATTGCAGCTGCAGAGATGGAATGCTAGTTAATATGGAATTACATAAGTAGCTGAAGTAGAAAGTAGAGTTTTCCTGTACAAACACCGTTTAAAAGATAAAAAAATAGCCTGAAGCTGTTCAAACTGTGTGTAGACTTGATCAATAAGCTCTTGTGGCTATTAAAATGATCCTTGCCTTAGCAAGGATTTCTTCAGAAAAAAAAAAAAGGACTACACCAAATTATCAGGTTAGATCACATTGCTGAAATTCCTGTACACAGGAAAACAAACACCCAACTACAAGAATACTGCAGCCATTCACAAAGAACCCGTTCAGGCAACAAGCTTAAAGCCAATTCTAAAGTAGCTTCTGTCCATTCACTAGAGGCTGGTGAGCCCACATAGAGTACAGCATCTATCCATTCACTAGAGGCCAGAGACCTTGTAGAGGGTGCAGTCCTGATTAATGCACTAGAGGTTGGTGACCTCACAGAGCGTTCAGTTCTTATTCATTCACTAATGGTTAGTGACCTCAGAGTGCAGCTTTTATCCATTCAGCAGAGGTCAGTGCCTCTGTTCATTCACTAGAAGGTCAGTGACCTCAGGGGCAAACATCTCCAGCCAAGTTCCTACAGGCTGTGGACCTCAAAAACAAAAAAGGCATGTGGCCCTTTGCTTGCCTTTATCCAGCCCTTGGAGCATATTCTTACCATTGATATGAGACTATTCCTCCCACTGCCACCAACAGTGGGGCACTATTCCTCCCACTGCCACCAACAGTGGGGCACAATTCCTCCCACTGCCACCAACAGTGGAGCACAATTCCTCCCACTGCCACCAACAGTGGGGCACAATTCCTCCCACTGCCACCAACAGTGGGGCACAATTCCTCCCACTGCCACCAACAGTGGGGCACTATTCCTCCCACTGCCACCAACAGTGGGGCACTATTCCTCCCACTGCCACCAACAGTGGGGCACTATTCCTCCCACTGCCACCAACAGTGGGGCACTATTCCTCCCACTGCCACCAACAGTGGGGCACTATTCCTCCCACTGCCACCAACAGTGGGGCACTATTCCTCCCACTGCCACCAACAGTGGGGCACTATTCCTCCCACTGCCACCAACAGTGGGGCACTATTCCTCCCACTGCCACCAGCAGTGGGGCACTATTCCTCCCACTGCCACCAGCAGTGGGGCACTATTCCTCCCACTGCCACCAACAGTGGGGCACTATTCCTCCCACTGCCACCAACAGTGGGGCACTATTCCTCCCACTGCCACCAACAGTGGGACACTATTCCTCCCACTGCCACCAACAGTGGGGCACTATTCCTCCCACTGCCACCAACAGTGGGGCACAATTCCTCCCACTGCCACCAACAGTGGGGCACAATTCCTCCCACTGCCACCAACAGTGGGGCACAATTCCTCCCACTGCCACCAACAGTGGAGCACAATTCCTCCCACTGCCACCAACAGTGGGGCACAATTCCTCCCACTGCCACCAACAGTGGGGCACAATTCCTCCCACTGCCACCAACAGTGGGGCACAATTCCTCCCACTGCCACCAACAGTGGGGCACTATTCCTCCCACTGCCACCAACAGTGGGGCACTATTCCTCCCACTGCCACCAACAGTGGGGCACTATTCCTCCCACTGCCACCAACAGTGGGGCACTATTCCTCCCACTGCCACCAACAGTGGGGCACTATTCCTCCCACTGCCACCAACAGTGGGGCACTATTCCTCCCACTGCCACCAACAGTGGGGCACTATTCCTCCCACTGCCACCAACAGTGGGGCACTATTCCTCCCACTGCTACCAACAATGGGGAGCTATTCCTCCCACTAGTACCAAGCGTGGTCATATTAACTCCCACTGATGCCAGGAAAATTTCCACTTCCGCTGGTGACAGCCCTGGCCCCCCAAAAGTCCGAAAGACAATAAATTGGCCCTTTGTTTAGAAAGTTGAGACCCCTGCACTTGAGGCTTGTGACCTCACAGAGGACGTAGCCTTTATCTATTCATCAGAGGCTTGTGACCTCACAAATAATTTGTGACCAATCACATCACTGAGAATGCAGCCTTTACAGTAGAAACAAGATATACCTGTGCTCAGATCCCAATAGCTTTGGGATCGGAGCACAGGTACAGCTTGTTTCTATTGTATTGCAGGTCAGTGGTCGGGCCTAAACAGTGTAGCTCTCCCCAATTTTGTGTCAGTTTGCCCCAGATTGGCATTGTGTCAACAGTAGCATTTGCAGTGGCAATGCAGAGTATGACTTGACTGGCTAAAGAGGGATTACTTTGATGCGGTTGGCCAGCTTAAAAACATGTATTGGAATATGTGTAAACTAAAAATCCTTATTTTTTTATCGCAAAGTTTGCTTGAAAGAGTATAGCAGTATACTGGAGGGTTCATCCAGTATTTGCAGCCTTTACAGGACACACATGTGAAAGTTTAAAGTTAAAATATGTCCTTTATCAAAACGATGTTAAAAGCAGTAATGCAGCAAAAGAGCAACACCTTGGTGGTCTGGAAGGCAGCAGAGAATGAAGCTTTGAGAAACAAAACATATTTGTGGTAGTAGATCGGTTGCTACAGACACCACCATCCTTTTTAGCACTAGTCCTCAGGAGACCTCAAGACATATATACACCTTCCATGAGCTTTGCTGCACATTCTAGATCTGGAAAGAGATTTATTAATATAACCCACTGAGGAGACGTCTTCCTAAAACAGGGATGTGTCCCCGGAGAGACAGCGGGATAATTGGTCATCCTGATACCTGTAGACAATGGAAACTTCTCTACAATCATCAATCTCTCATCCCGAGTTCTAAGCTACAGCTCCATATGAGACTTTTCCCCAGCAATAGATCGAAAGCCAAGAAAAGTCACAAAACGTGATCAAACACAGCAAATAAAAGGATACAGAACGAAGCATAGAAAATCATTTCATTTTTCAAGTAGAGTTGTGACCTGAACCCTGAGGTTCAGACTTATGCAGCAAGTTGAAGAACGATCAACACTCACATTAGGCGTACGCACAAGATGTGTCGGGTGTGCCTGAGCACACCCTAATCCCCCCTGCAGCTGCATTATCCAGGGGTGCCACCAGGTGGGTGGTTTGGGGGTGTCAGTGGCCAGTGCAAATGCCCCCATTATAATAAAGGCTAGGTTGAACTTTAGGAACGCGTTACACCCGTATTTAGGGTGTAATGTAATACGCTCCCAATCAACCATCTCCCACCACCAGAGCCTCCTCCCTGTGACAGAAGGTGGCGTTTATGTGCGTTTGAGCTTTGGGGTGCATACCCTAATGCAATAGGCTGCTCACACCTATGAACACACATGTCGCAAGTTAAGGAAGGGGTTTAAGGAAGCCCATTCATTATGAAAGCCATGCCAATTAAATCACCAATTAATGGACGTGAGCCCCCCCCCCCCCCCCCAAATGTGCCAGGCACAGTATCGTGCTTCATTTCTGTGCGTTGCAAGTTGGCAACTACTGTACCATGCTCTTGGGTGCCCATAATAATGAATGGCACAGTCACACACAGAGCCCCACAAGCTGACCGAATTAAACCATTCAACGCCCTATTAAAAGGTTGACAAAAACCTAGATTTGCAAACCAATTGCTACTCCATTACTGGGGAGCTTGTCAAAACTCTGGGGCTTCTAGGATGAACGGTGAAGATGGTATGTCCAGCCTCCTAGATGTAAAAACCTTTACTGAGGCAGAGCAAGTCTGTGCTGACCTTTAAAAAGTTTTAGTTACCTGGCTGTCACTACAGGCAGTGCCAGGACAAGATCATTCAGTGCCCAGGGCAAATATGCCAAATTGCGCCCTCTTAATAACGTGCAAGCTTATGAGGAGGAGTGGGGGGGGGGGGGAGCACAGCCCCCACCTCCTCCCTGCTCTCGCCTCTGCTCCTTGGCATTTCGAGCACTGGGCTGACAGAAGCAGTGATGCCGCTGTCACTTCTCCTGTCAGCCTTATAGTAGAAGGAACTTGTGGCACAACCATCAGTGCAATACACGCTGCGCCCAGGGCAGCCGCCCCCTTCTGCCTTGTCCTGGTGTTCTATCAATTTGTGCCTGCCGTCGAAAAGTGCCCACGCAAGCGCAGAACAGAAGGGCACTCCAGCTGATTTCCCGATCAGCTGGAATGACGTCTCGGTAGTGCATGCACACATCATAGGAGGCTTTTTTTTTTTTGACGGGGGATACCATTTCATGGGCACAATTGAAAGCTATGCAAAGGGCGGAGGGACACCATAGTTGTCAGATTGTGCCTCGCTGTTGCAGGGCCGGTCATGGTTGTGTTGAAGGGCGGGTTTTGTCTGTGTTGCAACCTGTTCAAAGACCCCATGCACACTATTCGATTTTCTGCAGATTTTTGTCTTCAAATTTACCAAAACCATGTATACCGCAAGGGCCTGCCTGATTGCATACAAATTGAAACTCTTAAGGTTTTACCTCATATTATATGGTTTTGGTAAATCCGAAGACAAAAATCTGCAGAAAATCGAATAGTGTGCATGGGGCTTTAGACATGCTGTAAGAGCGGCAAGGATGTGGAATTCCCTTCCACAGGCGGTGGTCTCAGCAAGGGGCATTGATAGTTTCAAGAAACTATTAGATAAGAACCTGAACGACCGCAACATACAGGGATATACAATGTAATACTGACATACAATCACACACATGGGTTGGACTTGTCACCTGCTATGCATCTATGTAGCATAGGCAAAACCCGCCGTTCAACACACCAAACCCGCCCTGCCACTTAGTCAAAACCAGACCTTGAGTAGACTGTAAACCCGCGGCGCAACAGCGAGGCACAGGTGGGAAGGGTGGTCAGTGGGCTCAGAAAGGCAGGTGGGAAGGGTGGTTAGTGGGCTCAGAAAGGCAGGTGGGAAGGGTGGTCAGTGGGCTCAGGAAGGCAGGTGGGAAGGGTGGTCAGTGGGCTCAGGAAGGCAGGTGGGAAGAGTGGTCAGTGGGTATAGAGAAGTCAGGAAGCTCACTCAGAGAGGCAGGTGGAGAAGGTGGGGGGCAAGCTCAGAGTCAGCGTGTTCAGAGAGGGAGGTTGTATAAAAGGCAGATAGCGCACTCAGTAAGTAAGGAGAGTGAGCAGTGCACTCAGAGGCAGGTGGGGAAAGCAAGCAGCACATCCAGAGGAAGCAGGTGGGGAGAGTGGGCAGTGCAGTCAGAGACAAATAGGGTTGTTATTATATTATAATACAGGATTTACAGTATATAGCGCCAAAAGTTTGTGCAGCACTTTACAACATGAGGGCAGACAGTACACTTACAATACAATTTTAATACAGGAGTTCATTAGAGCTTACAATCTAGGAAGGCCGGTCAAGGGATACAAAAAAAAGGTAATAGATGTGGTGGATGAGCTGATGGAGAAAATAAAATACAGTTGTTGTTAGGTGGGGGCAGAAGAGAAGGGTTTTCAGGGATTGTCTATAAAAGAGGACAGAGTAGTTGAAAGTCGGAAAGATTGGGGTGGGGAGTTCCAAAGGATGGGAGAGGCTTGGGAAAAGTCCTGGAGGTGAGCTGGGGAGGAGGCGACTAGGGAACTAGAGAGCAGGAGATCTTGGGAGGAACGGAGAACACGATTAGGTTGGCATTTTGAGACAAGGTTAGTGATAAAGATGGGGGCCGAGTTGTGGATGGCAGTGCAGTCATAGGAGGCACATGGAGGGAGTGGGAAGTGCAGTCATAAAAAAGGTAGATGAGGAGAGTAGGCAGTGCAATTATATTCAGATGGGGAGAGTGGGCAATGTGGTCATAGAGGCAGGTGGGACAGTAGTACGCTCAGAGACAGGTAAGGTGGTTGCTGAGCTTGCTCAGGATTATATAGAGACTCTACTTTAATAGGCCAGCCTGACAAATCCACTTATTACAGTCTTCCTCTTTGTACTAACTTCATAGTCTTAAGATGTCTTCCTTCTTTAAAGTCTGTGATCGCACACACTGCAGTGCTGCAATGAAACACCTATCACAGTCCATTATTAAGCAGATTGATGATCTCACCATCAAGTCAATAAATGTTTCCCATTCTATGGCCACAGCCTGACCTCAGATTGCTTCGCCCCATCAGAAACCACCAATTCGATTCCAACTGCCCAGCATCAACCACTTCCATTAATGTACTCTGAGTGCACCATTTATTAACAGACACGCTAATAGTTCATTGCATTCTCTCGGGAACGTAGCAAAACATTGACATTAGGTGCCAGAATGTGACGTAAAAACATTATTCACTGTACTAAGATGTACAGGCACTAATTGCCTTAGAGGATTGCTTTGCTGAATACATCACCCCATTTACATATTGAGAAAAAAGTTATTTTGCAGGGTGGAGGTCATGCAGAATCATCACAGCTGAAGGTTAGGGCTCAGTGTTAGTCCACTATAAATTGGCTAGCAGACATAAGAGTACAGGCTGTATCAATGGCTTAGAACAGGCTTGTGCTCCTGAGGGCACATGTCCATCATGCGATTGTATATAAAAAGAATTCAAATGCCAGGGACAATCCCCATTTATAAGAGCTGTTCCGAAATGAAAGCTCCTGGAAACCTAAACTGAGAACAAACTAGACTGGTTGACCATTTATCTTCCTAGCCATGAAAACGCAAAGGATCATGGGTCAGTGTTCGACAACTCATTTTAGGATGTAGTTGGACACTAAAAAACACAGTCACCTACCTGCCCTCAGCCTGTGACTGGCCTGTGACAGAGCATCAACAGAAGTAATCTCTTTTCTGTCTCCCTCCACACATATGCCTGCAGGACATCTGATTGGTGGCCGATTGGGTCCCACTGCTGTCCATTCCTTTTTCCAGCATTAGTGCTGCCAGACAAATATTTATTCTAATGGTTTTTAAAATGCATGTTATTCATTTGTTGATAAATTGATTGTATAAAATTGGTGTTTTTTAATATCCGCCAAAAGAATGAAGTTGAGGAATTTGAGAAGGTTGAGCAGGCCACCCCAAAGCTGGACTAGCCTTACTATGAACTCAAGACCTTCAAGGTGATTCAAAGTCTTTTGCAAACCATCTGGGAAATTTAATTTCAACAGCATGTTGAGTCTTCACTGGTTCTCCTACCAGTTGACCATGAAATGAACAGTTATGGTGGGAATATCTGAGGAGGCATTGGTCCAGGCCTTATCAACTTACTGCTCTCATGCTTATAGAAGCAAAAGCTTTACACAGTTTATACCTGGTCTAAGAAATTAGGGATACTCATACACCAAGCCCTGAATGTTTGATTAGGAATTGGTTCAACTTCTCACTCTCTCAAATTGTCTGAAGGCCCATTCACACTAAGTGGTTGCAATAATACATGGCAAGTTGGCAACACAGGTTACGCGAGTCGGTGCAATGCGGTTCTATTAATTCTTGGCCCGCCTTGTCCAACAGATGCAAATGCTGATTTTGGTGCATTGGTAGCCTAATCATTTTCAATGGACTGCCTTATGCAATTCACAGCATAACTCACCTTAATGCACCATGAGGTATGGGCCCTCAGAACCTTTATATAGTGAAATAATTTAATGGTCATGTACAGATAGACTAAAAATTTAGAATGCCCACAGACAAGCTTTGTTTCTAAAACATCATAGATTTACTACAGGAAAAAATTCCAAGTAATAAATGTTACCAGTATACTGAAGTCTAAGGCCCCGATCACACTTGAACGTTTTGTAGCTCCAAGCTTAAAAACGCTTAACAAGCAAAATTTTATTCATTTTAAATAGCCCCTGTTCACATTTGAGTTTTCTGTCGCTTGTAGCAAAACGCCTGTCGCTCCAAATAGTACACAAGTTACTTTTCAGGCAGAATTGAGCATTTTTGTCTCCATAGATGTTAACAGAAATGCCTGAAACAGTTCAACACGAGGCTCCGTTCACACATAGGTGCTTTGAATCACAGCGATTCTGTCCGCAATTTCAAAACGTGCTGTTGAAATGTCGAATCACACAATCAGCGTGTTCAGGTGCCATTCATTTCAATGACCCCTAAAAAAGCGGTGCAATTCTGCTGCTATTGTCTGCTTTAAAGAGCCAGGAAAGTCAGAAAACACCTCCAGGTCTGCAGCTTCCCCATTATGCTGTCATGAAGCTAGACACCACAAACACTTGAAGTAGACATAACGGAAGTTACAGATATATTTTTTCACTTAGATATTTCTGACTGAAATCACAGGACACCCACTCACAATCCCTTCTCCTGCTTTTCTCTTCAGAAGGATGGAGCCATCATTGTTCAGGGATTATCCAGGGTCACCATCTACTTCCTGAACCGAAAAACAGGCTCAGCGTTAACACAATTTTGTAAAACCTGGTGCAATTCTTGGCTAAATTCACAAAACATCTGACACAAATCATCCCCTGCTGCTGCTTTTCACCTAACGAATTGCAACAAACTTACAACGTATAGTCTGATCACTATGGAAGAGGAGACTCAGTAAATTCTTCCTCTTAAATGCAGCAGACCGATTACACGATCATGTAAAACCTGTCCCCTGCACAATTCCTGGCAAAGTTCAAACATCTGATGCAAATTAGCTCCTGCTGCATCTTCGCACCTAACAAAATTACAATGTACATTCTGATCACTGTGGAAGAGACTGAGTAAAGGCTTCCTCCATTATGCAGCAGATTGAAAGCATATAGTAAAATTCATCCTAGACAGTCACTGAACTGGAGCTCAAGAACAGCTTTTCAATAATAGATGGTAGCGTTTATAGTGCGGCTGTAGGTTGTGACATGTCAGGAATCTAATGAAGTGAATGAAAGTTCTCTTCTTGATCAAGGGGCCCCAAACTCAAGCCAGCCTCAGTTTCTACTTTCACTGCAGCAATTTTGCTGCAACTGCTTCCAAGTGCCTCCCATACGGTGAAGTTCCAAAGGGAAGATAGTTGCTGGCCAGACGAAACACTAATTTTCTAATTTCCCCAAGCACAGAGTAGACTAGAACACAGTCCAAATGCTGCCACTGACCAAACATTTTCCACCAGAATAAGGAACCAGGTCACAAGCTACTTGAATTTCTTCAAGTGAAGCTCATGGCTGGAAGGAAGATCACAGCTATCAAGGTTTAAAGCGAAAATTACTACAGTGATATTTAGCTTCCCAGTGGCCATCCAGACATCGATACTGATTTTGAGCCACGCTGTCCCAGTGTAAGTATGGAAAGAATAAAATTCCTCGGAGTTCCACATTAAACTACTGCCCACCATCTTGCCTAATCCTGTTCAGGGCCTTTTCCTAGGAGAAATTGAAAGCCAATGGGAACAGCATCAGAAAAGGGAAGATGCAGAGTGGGACCGGTGTGAGCTACATCAAACCATTTAGCCCCATGCACTACTCTTCCTGCAAAGAGCCGAGTGTCCGGATGTACACCGAGGTAAACAAAGAAAAGCCACTGACCACTGAGCAGGGCATTTAAAAACAGGATCAAGGCAGACTTCCAGGGTCCTGATCGTGTATTAGCACACAACTTGTGATGCATATGTAGGTGGGGTGCAGCAACAATAATTTACAGTCAGGTGATATGGAAAACTTGTATTGAAGTAATACAGCAAGAAACCTGGTGGGACATCTCACAGTTCCAAAAAAAACTTAAGGAAGCAGGTTCCAGCCAAACCAACTGCACCTGCTGAGAGGGGGCAGAATGAGGCCTGGCCGTTTGGTGCCCAACCAGAAAGGTAGAGAGATGGAACCCTACCCTTTCCCTCCTCATCGGGAACCATTCCCTACTGATAGTACTGTCCCTCACCCTACTCTTTGCACTTGCATAAAGCATTCCAAACCCAGGGTCTTAAATAGACTCTTGCCCACCTAAGATGGTTTCCAGAGTGACATGGGTGGCCAGCATCCAATTGGCCGATCTAAAACCAAGTGGAGAGGTCTCCAGGTAAGATGGTGTGTCCCTATCCCTTACCTACTCATCAAACACCTCTCCCTGCCGCTAATCACTGTCCCTGTCAGACGGGTGTCCTGTCCCTACACTACCCACGCGCAAAATGTGCACCAAACCTGGGAGCCAGGGCTCTGTCTGACCCAAGATGGCTTGTAGAGTCACATGGGTTGGCAGCATCCAATTGCATCACTACCCTAGTGACTAAGGAAACCAGGAGGAACCCTTTTCCCCATAACCTCCTCTCCCTCTGCATTGCCACTGTGGTTGAGCACCACCTGCAGTGGAGCTAGCAGACTTCACCTTCCTACACATACATTGAGCCACTGGGAAATAAACTTAAAAGTATAAAAGCGCATGCCCAACCAAAATTTTTTTTTCCCCCCAAAGAAAGGCCAAGGACTCCTGTTGGGGTTTTACTGCTATCTGGGCTCCATTACAAAAGGATTTCCCCTCACGTTCTGTCCTGCTGACAGGGTTTCATCAGGCAGAAAGCTCAGAAAATTTTGCAACAGAAACACAGGAAGCAATTAAAAGCAATCAGGGGCTCTAGCCTTCTCCTACCAAAAAAGTATTTTTTGTTGGAGATTTGTCTTCATCTCTTGTATGGTGAAATCTTTGTCCCTGGGACAGGAATTGTTGGTAATCTCAGAAGGTCAGATAGTTGTAAAAACCTGACAGAAGTTCTAAACCTTCCCAGCTCTATCCAAAATTGTAAAAACATTTTGTACGAATATAAAAGCCTGCTGATAAGGGTGTACAGCTGGCCCTCCTATACTGGGCCTGGGTCCCATCAGTCCAAAGGGGGGCACTGAAGGAACCTCCTCTCCTGTGGAATCTGCTGTAGGCACACAGAGGGATCAGGTTCAGGAAGAGCTGGGGGGGCCCTGTCAGGTAGGCTGGCGGGGCTCCATGGATAAATACACTTTAAGGCCCTGCTTACGCCAACAATTCGGCAATAAACGCATGTGTAAATGGTGAGGATAGAATTCTACTTTATATTAAAATGCACACTTTAGGGTGGGGGGTCTCCTTGAAGGAAACAGGTCATCCTTAGCCACAATCCTTTGTATGGTTGGAAATGTTCACATTGTAATGTTGTCCATTTTCTCTTTCGACATAAAAGCTTCCCCGGCTTCCTCACCCTGGTCCGTGTGTGTCAGGAAACAGAAAATGATTTATATACAAACTAAAAATAAGAGCTCCAACTTCCACTGTGATTGTCACAAGACTCTTCCGGAGTCCGGTAATCCATAGTAACAGTGCTCTATTGTGTGTAAATAGATAAAGAGCTGACCTACTTTCATGTCACAGCCTAAATATTGACTGTACAAGAAACCATGTATAACTGGTGACAGAAGATATTAGCTTAAAGGGTCAGTCAACCCACAAAAGGATCCTGGAGAGTTGAACCTCACTTTTATCTCTCTAGGGGTCTGTTGCTATGCCCATTCTGATGTTGCACCTTCCTAGTTGGGTGCTAAGTAAATCTAGTTCTTTTTTAGGATCTTCTATAATCCGTGGAGCAGTTATTGATTGTTTGGGACTGAAGAGGGTCTCACAGGCTGCAGGCTTGATTGCTTCTCCCTGCCTTCTGGAAGGCTCCAGAACATAGCAGTGGAGTAGGTCAACGAATAGCCTAAAAATTTATTGAGTCTCGGGCCAATCCCTGGGAAGATGTGCCCAGTAGGTGGCTGCAGAGCACATAGACAGCATGGGGACTTGAGCAGCCTTGTTCTTCTCCAGTAAGAGAAGTTACCAGCCTGGAGGGCTGCTGCCCTCCCAAGCAGCCCAGCTGAAGTTTATCCGGGTCCCAGCTATCCTAAAGCTGGAGGCCCGCTTGGTAAGAGTCTCTGAAGCTAAACAAGGGGATTTCAGTGAGGATCTGGTCTGGGGAGCTCATCGAGGATCTGTCTGCCTGATACTGGAAGGAGGCATCCAAGTACCCAGGGACTTTGTGTGCAGGGCTGCCATCAGAAATTGTGACACAGCTTTAGGCGATCAGTGGCAGCGGTGGGGGCAAGAGATGTGGGATCCCTGGCAATCGCTTGCTCTCAGTGTCAATTATTTACCCCCTCCTTGCTCAATGTACCTCTGGCTCCCTTTTTGTGTCTCCAGTGACATCTCTCCCAACACGGGGTCTCTTCACACAGCGGAGAGCAGCTACTACTGCTAGAAAGTCTAATGAGAGCACCAGACCAAGGAAATAAGGGCTCATTCACACTAGCTTTGCTGTCTGAAGCAAATTATCAGGCTGTGAGAAGAGGTTGTATTGCCTCCTCACCTCCTTCTTTAATCCCTTGATCCCAGAACTAGCATGCCACAATCACGTGCATTGCGGGGCACTCTGAGTCAGGGGTATAATTCCGGTTTTGGCCATGAAGCAAACCATCACAGCAGGTGTACACCCTGGCTATTGCCTCCACAGTTAAAAAGGTAGTTGACAGTTGGGGGGGGGGGGTGCAACAGCAGGGAAAGAGACAGCAATGTCTGCCACTTTCCCAAGGCCACTGAGCCCAAGGGTTTGGAAAAAGAAGGGATCATCTTGAAGATGCTGGTTGCCGGGAGTCTAAAGTTTGCTGGCCTAGGAGGTAAAAACAGCAACTATTTCCCACAAAAGAGAGGTGGCTTTCACTAGTTGAGTGGGAAACGTAAACAATAACCTTTCCATGCTGTCCTGCCCTTCCTCAGAAGATACAAGAAGACTTTATACGAGATGAGAGTTTAAGACGATATCAGAGCCTAGTCCGATGTATGAGACTATCCACGTTTTGGGGAGATCCAGATCTGCACTCCAATCTTGTTCCCATATTGAGAAAAAAAACAAACGGATGTTTTGACTATGTGCTGATAGTCTCCTGTCCCTCACATACTCTGCACCATAATTTCCTCTACATTTCTCTCCTTCACACACTCAGTGCCACAATTTTACAGATATTTCCCCTCCTCATACCCTCTGCACTCCCCTCCTGTATACATTGACTACTCCATGCTTCTCTCCTGCACATACTACCCACTGCCCTCCCCTCTGCACTCCTCTCCTGCACATACTACCCACTGCCCTCCCCTCTGCACTCCTCTCCTGCACATACTACCCACTGCCATCCCCTCTGCACTCCTCTCCTGCACATACTGCCCACTGCCATCCCCTCTGCACTCCTCTCCTGCACATACTACCCACTGCCATCCCCTCTGCACTCCTCTCCTGCACATACTGCCCACTGCCATACCCTCTGCACTCCTCTTCTGCACATACTGCCCACTGCCATACCCTCTGCACTACTCTCCTGCACATACTGCCCACTGCCATCCCCTCTGCACTCCTCTCCTGCACATACTGCCCACTGCCATCCCCTCTGCACTCCTCTCCTGCACATACTGCCCACTGCCATCCCCTCTGCACTCCTCTCCTGCACATACTGCCCACTGCCATACCCTCTGCACTCCTCTCCTGCACATACCTGCCTGGAGTTGGGATTTAAACTCAGGGATTACTGTGGAAGACCTTGGTAATACAAAATAATGTGTAATATTTACAAATCGGGAGGAGGGACCGGCTAGAGTCTGTGAACCGGTAACAGAACAATGGGTGGATTAATAGCACATAGCACACACAAGATGCCGCAGTAAGCAGGTAAAAAGTTCAACATGTGGTGGAGCTTTGAGAATATTTACTCTGAAGGACGTCCACCTGGGACAGAGCCAGCCAGGGGTGAACACTTGGCTCCATCTCCAGAATCGTGATATAGAAAAAAAGAATTAGGATGAAAGCTCCGGAGACTGGAACAAAGCACCATTGCCAGGTTCTCCCATAATACATTGTGGTTATGTATCACTGTCTATATATTGGGCGACTCCAGGTAAATCTCAACCGTTCATGCAAATAAAAAAAAAATATAGATCCCAGGGGACTCACACACAGCCATCTCCTACCACGTATCACTGGGCTTTATTTATCAGTTTTTAAAGTGGCGTTCCACCCACTTTTACAACTCTTCAGCATCCCTCACTAAACTGTGCACTGTAAACGAATTGGATATATATTTATTTTCTCAGCACCTACTGTATATCTGCTGTATTCATTTTTCACTTCTTCCCCCCTGGCCGTGGCTCATCGCATCATTTCCTGTTTGCAGTGCCTTCTGGGAAGGGGCGGCAACTTCCTCTGACACTGCCGTTGCTATGGATACCTGACCTGAAACCTATTACACTGCTTGTGCTGCACTGAGCATGTGCGATATCTGCAAGGATGAGATCCAGGAAGAAATACAGTCTGGCTTCAGATGCCCACACTTAAGATGGCCACGGCCTGCTGTAAGTTTATAAAATAACAAACTACTGCTATAAACTAACAAAAAAATAGACCTTAGTTTACAGACTAACTTTACTAGAATACAATAAGCTTGTGTATTATAGGGGTATTTTTATTTAAAAAGTATAATTTCGGCCAAAACACCACTTTAAATTGCCAAAAATGTGCTAACTGTGGGGAGGCGCAGCACAAGAAGGTTGAAAGTGTATGTATAGCTACATATTTCTTTTACTTCCTGTTCTGGAGATGCAACATGCAATGAGTGGAAATCTAAGAGTGAGGGGAACATCTGTGTAAGGCAAATGTGTCAAACACAAGGCCTGTTGGCCATTTCATGTGGCCCTCGCATCTCTCCTGCAGCTGCGGCACCCCCTTCATCGCTGCCCCCCCACCTTGGCTCAGCCGTAGAGAGGACAGAACTCCCCTGCCAGATCCTGTGCTTCTCTGTGTAGCCGTAGAGAGAGACTTGTCTTTGCCTTTCCTGTCTCAGCAGTTGGCAACAGAGAGGAGAACAGAACTCCTCCTACAGATTCTACACTTCTCTGTGCATCTGCAGCACCCCCTTGCCTCTGCCTCCCCTGGTCTCAACATTCAGCAGACTCCGGCAATGACTGTACCTCTCCTCTAGTCCTCCTCAGGACCCTGCACTTTCCTCTTACCAGCTTCTTCCCAGCAGCAGCACAAACCAAGGGGTGCACTGTGAGGAACCCTTGGCTTGACCCCTTAGTTCCAGTGAAGGGAAGGTGTCAGCATACCAAGATATTTTGGACAATTTCATGTTCCCAACTTTGTGGGAACAGTTTGGGGATGGCCCCTTCCTGTTCCAACATGACTGCGCACCAGTGCACAAAGCAAGGTCCATAAAGACATGGATGAGAGACTTTGGGGTGGAGGAACTTGACTGGACTGCACTTCAACCCAATAGAACGCCTTTGGGATGAATTAGAGCGGAGACTGCGAGCCAGGCCTTCTCATCCAACATCAGTGCCTGACCTCACAAATGCACTTCTGGAAGAATGGTCAGACATTCCCATAGACACACTCCTAAACCTTGTGGACAGCCTTCCCAGAAGAGTTGAAGCTGTTATAGCTGTAAAGGGTGGGCCAACTCAATATTGAACCCTACGGACTAAGACTGGGATGCCATTAAAGTTCATGTGTAAAGGCAGGCGTCTCAATACTTTTGAGAAATATAGATATAGATATAGATATATATATATAGATATAGGGTGTGATGCAGATACAACACAGCAATAGGTATGAGCCTTGAGGCTCCGTTTGTCTTTGGACTGAGACCTCTGATAAGGGAGTCACCACTAATGAATCATCATTATCCAACTACTTCCTCGTGCCAATTTCAGCTTCGGCTTGTGAAAGCATTTTTTTTTAAAACTTCCATTGGGGAGATTTTCTTTCATTTCCTGCCTCATAAATACAACACATGGTGAAATCCTCGCTTCAACATCAGTCACCAGATTGAACCGATTTCCCTTTACCTCAGTACAGTGTTGGTTCTCCTACCACCACCTCTCCTGGTGAGAATGGTGACAAGGACAATAAGAGAGGTGAATCTGCCCAGTGGGGACTCAATCAGCAACAACAACCCCCAGACAGGGATTCTAGCCTCGTCCCCCCCAGACAGGGATTCTAGCCTCGTCCCCCCCCCCCAGACAGGGATTCTAGCCTCGCCCCCCCCCCCCCCCAGACAGGGATTCTAGCCTCGCCCCCCCCCCCAGACAGGGATTCTAGCCTCGCCCCCCCCCCCCCAGACAGGGATTCTAGCCTCGCCCCCCCCCCCCCCCAGACAGGGATTCTAGCCTCGCCCCCCCCCCAGACAGGGATTCTAGCCTCGCCCCCCCCCCAGACAGGGATTCTAGCCTCGCCCCCCCCCAGACAGGGATTCTAGCCTCGTCCCCCCCCAGACAGGGATTCTAGCCTCGCCCCCCCCCCCCAGACAGGGATTCTAGCCTCGCCCCCCCCCCCAGACAGGGATTCTAGCCTCATCCCCCCCCAGACAGGATTCGAGCCTCGTCCCCCCCCCCAGACAGGGATTCGAGCCTCGTCCCCCCCCAGACAGGGATTCGAGCCTCGTCCCCCCCCAGACAGGGATTCGAGCCTCGTCCCCCCCCAGACAGGGATTCGAGCCTCGTCCCCCCCAGACAGGGATTCGAGCCTCGTCCCCCCCCCAGACAGGGATTCGAGCCTCGTCCCCCCCCCAGACAGGGATTCGAGCCTCGTCCTCCCCCCCAGACAGGGATTCGAGCCTCGTCCTCCCCCCAGACAGGGATTCGAGCCTTGTCCCCCCCAGACAGGGATTCGAGCCTCGTCCCCCCCCAGACAGGGATTCGAGCCTCGTCCCCCCCCCAGACAGGGATTCGAGCCTCGTCCCCCCCCCAGACAGGGATTCGAGCCTCGTCCCCCCCCCAGACAGGGATTCGAGCCTCGTCCCCCCCCAGACAGGGATTCGAGCCTCGTCCCCCCCCCAGACAGGGATTCGAGCCTCGTCCCCCCCCCCAGACAGGGATTCGAGCCTCGTCCCCCCCCCAGACAGGGATTCTAGCCTCGTCCCCCCCCCCCAGACAGGGGATTCTAGCCTCGTCCCCCCCCCCCCAGACAGGGATTCTAGCCTCGTCCCCCCCCCCCCCCAGACAGGGATTCTAGCCTCGTCCCCCCCCCCCCCAGACAGGGATTCTAGCCTCGTCCCCCCCCCCCCCCCAGACAGGGATTCTAGCCTCGTCCCCCCCCCCAGACAGGGATTCTAGCCTCGTCCCCCCCCCAGACAGGGATTCTAGCCTCGTCCCCCCCCCAGACAGGGATTCTAGCCTCGTCCCCCCCCCCCCAGACAGGGATTCTAGCCTCGTCCCCCCCCCCCAGACAGGGATTCTAGCCTCGTCCCCCCCCCCCCAGACAGGGATTCTAGCCTCGTCCCCCCCCCCCCCAGACAGGGATTCTAGCCTCGTCCCCCCCCCCCCAGACAGGGATTCTAGCCTCGTCCCCCCCCCCCAGACAGGGATTCTAGCCTCGTCCGTCCCCCCAGACAGGGATTCTAGCCTCGTCCGTCCCCCCAGACAGGGATTCTAGCCTCGTCCGTCCCCCCCCAGACAGGGATTCTAGCCTTGTCCCCCCCAGCAGTGTTGCCAACCGCCCGTTAATTTACAGGCAGCCCGTAAATTTCAGCCCATTTTCAGGCTGCCCGTTAAGGGCAGCCGTCCGACCATGCAACTGCGCCGTTCCGAAGCCCTCCGAGCTCGGGAAAGCTCGTACACGCCCGGCTGGTGCATGTGCAGTAACGTAATGGTGCCGCCTGGTGACATTTTTAAATGGAAGCCTGTAGCACAGTGGTATTTGTTCTCGGTGGTGCCACTGTCTCACTACAGGAGAGGGAAAGGGAAGGGGAGAGGGAAAGGGAAGGGAGAGGGAAAGGGAAGGGGAGAGGGAAAGGGAAGGGGAGAGGGAAAGGGAAGGGGAGAGGGAAAGGGAAGGGGAGAGGGAAAGGGAAGGGGAGAGGGAAAGGGAAGGGGAGAGGGAAAGGGAAGGGGAGAGGGAAAGGGAAGGGGAGAGGGAAAGGAAAGGGGAGAGGGAAAGGGAAGGGGAGAGGGAAAGGGAAGGGGAGAGGGAAGGGAAAAAGGGAAAAAAGGAAAAAAAGGGAAAAAAGGGAAAAAAAAAAAAAGGGGAAAAAAAAGGGAAAAAAGGGAAAAAAGGGAAAAAAAGGGAAAAAAAAGGGAAAAAAAGGGAAATGATGGCAGAAGACTCGAGGAGGACTGGGGGGGGGGGGGGGTGAAGCTGTGAAGGGGGCAGAGGAGGACACTGATGTGCCTTGCCCTGTGGAGAGGTGAAGGGCACAAGAGGAGGAGGACACTGTCACAGCCTGTGAACTGGAGGTGCACAGAAGGATACTGAAGGGGGACAGAGGAGGAACCTAACATGTGCACAGCCTCTGTCCCCCACCTCCTGTACAATGTGCGCAGCCTCTGTCCCCCACCTCCTGTACCATGTCTGCAGCATCTGACCAGCTCTTGTATCATGTCTGCAGTCTCTGAGGGGGAGTTTGGAGAGGAGTTAAGAGTGGGAACAGCGCCGGGATGGGGGGGGGGGGATCACGAGAGAAATTAGACGTGTGGACTGTGGAGAGGAGACTATAGGTTAAAACCAGAGCCGCCAAGCTGGAGCCATCTGAGCCCTACACGGTGCACCTGAGCGGAGGTCAGTGACAGCGCCACCAGGCCATTCTGAGGGGGGGTTGCTGATGTAAGGGGGGGGGGGAGTGAATACAATAATGTAAGGGGGCACTGATACAAAGGTTCCCCCTTATATTAGTAACACCCCCCTTACCTTAGTGTATTCACGCTGCGGAAGGTGGTCTCTGGTCACTAGAGCCCCCCTTAAATCTGAGTTTCCCGTTAGATCATGATCTGCAGCGCTCCCCTTCCATTTCACTGTAAGGGGGAATCCTGCAGACTCTGATGTAAGGTGGAACTCTGTGTTGGCTCGATTACAGTAACCTTACCTTCATGTAAATGGAGAAAATTGGTTGACTTTTGTTTAACTTAAAACACATTGCTAATCACTAGCTGCATGTTTATAGTTTAAATATTGATATTTGCACCGTTTAGCAGTGAAAAAGGTCATTTTTTTTTATTTTTATTTTTTTATTTATTTATTTATTTTTAGGTACTTTTATTTTATTTTTTTTTTCAGTGCCAGTAAAAAATGCAGCTCTGCCAGTAAATTTCAGGATTTTTGCCAGTAAAAAATGTGTGCCTTTTGGCAATTTTGGCATCCTGCCAGTAAATTTCATTTCAGAGGGTTGGTAACACTGCCCCCCCAGACAGGGATTCCACCATATTTGGAAAAATTTGGGCTACAGATACACAAAGGGGTAAAAAAAAAAATTGCAGAGCCGTACATTCGTTCTGTGTGGTGAAATCTAATGTTATTAGACTGTTTCCGCTCCAGGTAGAACGTCATGCATACAGAATAGAGTGAATCAGGAAAATACTATATTATGGTCACTAGAGGAAGCTGACGATTATAGTAAATAAGTATTTATTTCCTACAGTCAGAAGCTCCATCTAGTGGCCATAATGCAGTATTTTCCCGATTCACTCGAACCCGTATAAAATAAATAAACTTGACCTGGAGCTTAAAATATCCTAACACTCGATTTTACCCCCACGGAACGACATACATTCAGGTTTCACAGGACAAATGGCTCTGCTAAAAATTTACAAAAATACACATAAGTATTTGCAGAAAAACATTTTCAATAGTTAGCAAATCTCACACACTGTAGAAAAAAAAAAAAAAAAAAAAAAAAAAAAACAGATTCTGACAAAAATAAGAACCATATACTTTGCAGACAGCCATCACTGGGTAAGGTGCTGGGCTGTCCATGAATGCAAGTGTTGACTAACATTGAGTAAAGAGTTCCAGAGCCACTGAAGAACTACAAGTCCCAGCATGCCTTGC
This sequence comes from Lithobates clamitans, assembly GCA_037952925.1. Lineage (NCBI taxonomy): Eukaryota > Metazoa > Chordata > Amphibia > Anura > Ranidae > Lithobates > Lithobates clamitans. The sequence continues at coordinate 48,478 of JBBGZY010001317.1, forward strand.
TGGAAAGTCCTCAGCCAGGAAGACAAAATACCGCAAAACCACATGAGTTGCGTAAGCAACACACTAATGGTTTCATACCCTTATCATAGGGAAACACCCTGCAGACACTTTCTGCTTATGACACGTTAACCCCTGAATGCCTGGTGATACTGACAACATGCTACTGGTAGACTTGTGACCAATGGTGGAAGAGAAGTCTCATAACAAGAGGCTCCGCGGTTTCAGTTTTACGTAAAATTCATGCGCTGACAAGGACTCGCCCTGCCCCCCCAGACCGCCATGACTGCATACATAACCCAATGAATAAGGGGGGAGGGGGGGAGAAACCTGATAAGTAGAAGAACAAGTTTCTTCAAGTTGGACAAAGACTTGGCAGACTGGTGACAAGGGAAAATAGATAAAAAATAAAAAATAAAAAAAAGAAGAAGCAAAATGCTATTATTAGTAACCACTAAATACCTTTTTTTTTGTGCCTACAAAGAGAACATGCGCTTCACCTTTACATGGGGAAGTAACGGGTTTATTTAAAGCTGAACTCCAGGCATGAATGTTTAATATATTCCTCAACAGCCGGAAAAAATACATCAAATTCTTGAGCACCAGACCCAGAGGTTACCCTTTAAATACAGTTGTGACATCATCACTGTGCTGTAGATAGCTTGTGCAGAGAGCAGAGCCGTGGGAGGGGCCCAGCAGGCTCCACCCACTACAAGCTGCCTGCAGGAAACTAAGGCAGGGGGCGGAGACCAGACCAGTCATTCTGCACAGGGAGAGAGAGAGAAGCAGTGAGCGGTCTTTATTACAGGAAGCTCCAAAGTCTCACACTGGATCACTGCACAGATCTGAAAGAAAATATACAAAAGTACACCAAGATTCAAGGAAGAATACACATGATGAATGGAATTAGACAATATAGGTTTATCCTGGAGTTCGGCTTTAATGCCGTCCTAGGAAATAAATTTCCTTGCCACCCGTTGCTCGATTTGATTTATAGGAGAGGATCCCCCCCCCCCCCCCAGTCATGCCTTTCTTACCAATGTAACAGCGCTGGGTGCCTGAGCGGCCAACTATAAAAGCACCAGTGCCATCACAAGGGAGTCACATGTTCTGTACATTTCTCTTTGCTCCAAACCAGTGGCGGCTACTTTGGGGGGGGGGCAGGCAGACCAACGCCAGCCCTAAGTCTCCCTGGCCAATCGGGTCTCAGGATCCGCTTCCTGATTGGCTGGGAGGAGAAGACAATAGCGGATATTAATTTGCTTCTGTCACACAACTGGGTGGGCTCAGGGCGCAGTGCTCAGCGCCCACCCTTTTTTTAAGCCAATTAGAGCCTCAGGCTCTAATCATGTGCAAAAAAAAAAAAAAAAAAACCCTGTTGAAATCCATGCGTCCGCCACCTTACATGTAGATTAGGGGGGGGGGGGGGGGGAGCATTGCCCCTGTGCCCTGTATGGACAGGCCGGAGCTGCTCCAAACACAGCAGCTGGGGGGAGCAAAAGGAAAAATGAGTATATGCAGCTGGCGGGGCTGTTATTAACATAAATGAGTTGCTTCTGCATGAGGAAAAGGGAGTTAAAAAAAAAACAAAAAAAAAAAAAAAAAGGGGAACAATTAAAATTAAGTAATAGCACTATGTTACTGCAGGTAGCGCTTTATCTTACGATGTGATGGGGTTCGTTATCAGTTTGTATAAATTGCGAGTTCCCGTCTGAGAAGGGTTGATTATATATCTGGATACCGTAGTCAGTTACATATGATATTATTATGGGAAAATACTAAAATTCTTTACGTGAAACTTTTGTGGGCCCTTACCCTGACATAGATCCTTATTGGCTGTTGAGCCATGCTGGCCACTTGTGCTGATGTATGACCCATTTATGTTTTATGTTCTTCCTTTTCTTTTTTGTGTTGTTACTTGACACATGTCAAGCTTATACTATGTGGAAATTTTAAATAAAAATAAAATTTAAAAAATAAAAAATGTATTTCTTAATATTAATCATATTATTGGTCTTAAAGATAAAATTAAAAACAATAATAAATTATTTTTTTTAAATAATATTTTTCATTTTTGTAATGTTTATTATGAAAAAAATACAATATAATAAAAAAAAATAGAAAAATGTTAAAATAAAATTAAAAAGATAAACATAATAATAATAATAATAATAAAATTATTATTTACTACTACTACTATTTGCATTCTGACTTCTCCTTTAGCCCAGCTGCATTGCTGATCTCCTGACCTCACTGCCTCAATGACCCAGAACAAAGCTGCAAATTAGCAGTTCAGAGTTCACTGCATAAATATAGCAAAAATTGCAGAAGCAACAAAGATCCTGGCAGCCAGGCAGCTAGCATTTTCCAAATTTTCAGTGCAGTCCAGCCCATCCCGCCTCCCTAATATGGTTGGGGCTTTTTTGAGGAGTACCCTAGGCACTGACAGATGCTCATTTTAACTTTGCAATTACCGTACTCCGCTTAAAGAAAACCTGTACCAAGACAGCTATGAAGGCAGCCATTACTGACCTCCCCCCAGAGAATGCCAATTTCCTGGCTGGCTTCAATATTTTCTCAGTGAATGACCAGGACAAGCATGCGGATAGGTGGGTCAGAGTCAAGCCAGGATTCCTCATCTCTGTATATGTCCTGAATTAGTATAAATAAAAAAAAATTAAAAAAGGCCATGAAAGCCAGGCAACTAACATTTTCAGAAGTCAGTCCACAATGTGTGCTGGAAAAGGACGGCTATCACATTGATCTGTTGAAACTACTAATATATTCTGCACACTACCACCTTATTTCCTGGGGAGGAAGAAAGCATGTGATACAGGAAAATATATACAAAAGAACACCCACGCCAATATAAATCAACTTCTAAACAACCGTTTAGTATACTGGAAAATATGACCGATATAGAGAACACATAGCATATCCCCCGTATCTATTCGAGTCTAAATGGATGTTTTATATCAGTTTTTTACTTTCTATATACAATTTATAAGAAAAAAAACAAAAATACAAACACACATGCTAAAGGATTGCCAGAGCTTATGGGTCAGCTAAAGAGACGTCGCCTGCTTTGAAACTGAATTTGTCTAACTGAAGCTCCAGATTGAGCCACCCAGTTAGGGAAGATTTGCTGTGATGTAGCTTGAGCTATTGAGCTTCGCAAACAGGATTTTGTTTTAATCATTTATTATATTTAAAGAAAGGTATAACAGCATTGCCCAAGCAGGGGCAGTTGGACAGAAAGCAAAAAGGTATAGCAGAGGGGTGCGGTATACAGATTGGTAGGAATCAAAATTGAAGATACGACAATCTCAAAACATGGGAACAGCAAGGTGTGATTATTTGCGATTATGGACAAGGGGGCAGGGAAGGAAGGGAGGCAAGTTAATGGGTGGGTTATTAGGAAGGATGAGGCAAGGGCTCAGAGCAGGAAGTAGTATTTAGAGACATCTAAGGTTAAAAGGGTTTAGGGAAGGGAGTGCATAATGGATCCAAAGGTTTGAGAATTTTGAGTGTTTAGAGTCAGCAAGAATATCGGATAATTTCTCATTCACAGGCAGCTGGTTCATGCGCTCTATACTCCCTGCAAATTGGCTCTAGTCTTGTCCCAGTAAAACTTTTTTTTTTCTCAGCACAGATGGTAGGAAGTACCTTCAAACATGTGAATGGGAGCCAAAAGCTCCACCTGCTGGCTCAAAACGAGAATACAAAAACACCAATATGCAATATATCAGATTTTCCTAACTAAAAAGTATGTTTATTTATATTTAAAAAAAATAATAATAAATTGTCGACCATAATAAATAAAAATGTCTATATGGTACACAATCCCTTTAAAAAAAGTGGACACACCTCCCCAGACACAAATGACGTAAAACACCAATTTTGCTAAAAATAAATAAATAAATGGACGCATTTTCTGCATTGACACATGGAATCTGACCCAGAGCAACACAGCGGTCCAGGTCATCTCCATAATATAATAAAAATATGATAATAATCTGTTTGCAAACATTGAGATGTGGCAAGAAATTTGCCCAATGTGTCAGTTTTGCCTCACTCATCAGTACTTATAAGAGAAACATTTTACATTAAAGCTGAATCCCCCCCCCCCCAAATCCTGCACAGTTGTATAGGCTCCTCTCCTGTACTGGAATTGCTTACTCCGATTTCACTGCACACTGTGAGCAGCTTACAATGTACATTAGAAGCTGCAGCAAGTCAGATAGAGCTCTCCTCATTTCCTGTCTCTGGAGGACATCCCGCATCACCTAGGCTTTTCCTTCCCAGACTCCCTGATCTGTCCCTTTTCATTCAGTTCTTTCAATCATGGAGGCTCAGCATCACATGAAGACATTACCTGGGGTGGTCTGCCTAGGTACGCCCACTTCTCAAGACTGACACCCACCCATCAAGGGCATTCGATATTAGCACAACTGCTCCCAAGATCCAGCCCACTGCTGGCAACAGAGCTGAGGGCAGGGCTGGTGCAAGGATTTTTGACACCCTAAACGAAACCTCATTCTGCCGCCGCCCCACCCTTGCTCCATCCCTGACTACACCCACTTTGCCCTGCCCATGTATAACCCCACCTTTTTAATGAAGTGCCCAACAAAGGCAGCCTCACCAGCGCCCATCAATGAATGTTTGCTTGCTTCCATGCATTCGGTAGTTGGGACACAACACACAGTCCTCCGCTGCCCCTCTGACACTATGTGCGAACGGAGCGGCGGCTGCCTGCTGATGCTGAGACCTAGTTGCTTGCTGCAGAGAGAAGAGAGTAGGAACACCAGTGTCTGGGCGCCCTAAGCCACAGTGCGCCCCAGGCGGCTGCCTAGTTTGGCTAGGGGTAGCACCAGCCCTGGCTGAGGGCTCTTGAGAGGAGAACTGAGGCAGCACCCTGCCAGCTCCTCCCACCAGCCAAGATCTGCCTGCATTGCATTGAGAAGCATAGGGATCCAGTTAGGGTTGACACCTTTTCTTCAAGCCAAACCTGAACACTTTAGCGGCACAGGGCCAATTTATTTCCATAGTATTGGAGCTGCACAATTCTGTCTAAAATGAGAATCACAATTTTTTTTTTTTTTGCTTAGAATAAAGATCACGATTCTCGTGGTGTAACATCATCTTTCACATTATACAAAAAATAAATAAATATAATAATAATGCGCTAACTTTACTATCTAGTTTTTTTTTTTTTTTTTTTTTCATTAAAGTGTATTTTTCCCAAAAAAATTGCACTTGAAATTCCGTTGCGTAAATACTGTATCACATAAAATATTGCAATAACCGCCATTTTATTCTCTAGGGTCTCCGCTAAAAGTAATTTTCTTCCACTCATGGTTAGTGTTTGGCTGAAGCCATTTATTATCAGTCAACTGTGTTTAGTCTTTTAAAATCATGACAACAGAAACTACCCAAATAACCCTGATCAAAAAAGTTTACATACCCTGGTGATTTTGGCCCGATAACATGCACACCAGTTGACACAAAGGGGTTTGAATGGCTATGAAAATGTAACCATCCTCACCTGTGATCTGTTTGCTTGTAATTAGTGTGTGTATAAAAGGTCAAGGAGTTTCTGGACTCCTGACAGACCCTTGTATTTTTCATCCAGTGCTGCACTGAGGTTTCTGGATTCTGAGTCATGGGGAAAGCAAAAGAATTGTCAAAAGATCTGCAGGAAAAGGTAGTTGAACTGTATAAAACAGGAAAGGGATATAAAAAGATATCCAAGGAATTGAGAAGGCCAATCAGCAGTGTTCAAATTCTAATCAAGAAGTGGAAAATGAGGGGTTCTGTTAAAACCAAACCACGGTCAGGTAGACCAACTAAAATTTCAGCCACAACTGCCAGGAAAATTGTTTGGGATGCAAAGAAAAACCCACAAATAACTTCAGGTGAAATACAGGACTCTCTGAAAACATGTGGAGTGGCTCTTTCAAGATGTACAATAAGGAGGCACTTGAAGAAAGATGGGCTGGATGGTCGAGTCGCCAGAAGTAAGCCATTACTACCCAAATGCCACAAAGTATCCGGCTTACAATACGCCAAGTCGACCTGTCATTGGCTACAGCAGATTAAAGTGAAGGTTCTGGAGTGCCCATCTCAGTCTCCTGACCTCAATATCATTGAGCCACTCTGGGGAGATCTCAAACCTCCAGTTCATGCAAGACAGCCCAAGAATTTACAAGAACTTGATGCTTTTTGCCAAGAAGAATGGGCAGCTTTACCATCTGAGAAGATAAAGAGCCTCATCCACAAATACCACAAAAGTTGATTGATAATAAATGTCTTCAGTCAAACACTAACCATGAGTGAAAGAAAAGTTTCATATTTTCTGAAAAATGGCAAAGAAATCATAAATTCTGACAGGGTATGTAAACTTATGAGCACAAAATGAAAAAAAATTAAAATTTTTATATTTATATATATATATATATATATATATATATATATATATATATATATATATATATATATATATATATATATATATATATATAGTTTAGGGGGTCCAAGTAATTTTCTAACAAAAAAAAAACTGATTTTGACTTGTAAGCAAGTGTCAGAAAAAGGGTTAGTCTTTAAGTGGTTAAACTGACTTCATATACAGAAGTTCAATCTTTTGATCTCAAAAGGACCAAATGTTACAATGTTTCTCTTTATCTTGCTTGAGTGATGTTGTGAAAAACTTGACAGCTGTCAAAAAAAAAAAATAGCCTGCCAGCAGAGAACTCTCTGTACTGAATCGAGGAAATGCTGTTTTAACCACTTACAGAGCGGAAGATTTGCCTGCTTAATGACCAGGCCACTTTTTTGCGATACGGCACTGCGCCGCTTTAACTGACAATTGTGCGGTCGTGCAATGCGGTACCCAAATATTATATTAATATATATATATTATATTGCAGCCATTTGCTAAAATCATTTAAGTTCATTTTTTGCCTCATTAATGTACACACAGCACCCCATATTGACAGAAAAACACAGAATTGATGACATTTTTGCAGATTTATTAAAAAAGAAAAACTGAAATATCACATGGTCCTAAGTATTCAGACCCTTTGCTCAGTATTTAGTAGAAGCACCCTTTTGATCTAATACAGCCATGAGTCTTTTTGGGAAAGATGCAACAAGTTTTTCACACCTGGATTTGGGGATCCTCTGCCATTCCTCCTTGCAGATCCTCTCCAGTTCTGTCAGGTTGGATAGTAAACGTTGGTGGACGGCCATTTTTAGGTCTCTCCAGAGATGCTCAATTGGGTTTAAGTCAGGGCTCTGGCTGGGCCATTCAAGAACAGTCACGGAATTGTTGTGAAGTCACTCCTTCGTTATTTTAGCTGTGTGCTTAGAGTCATTGTCATATTGGAAGGTAAACCTTCGGCCCAGTCTGAGGTCCTGAGCACTCTGGAGAAGGTTTTTGTCCAGGATATCCCTGTACTTGGCCGCATTCATCTTTCCCTCGATTGCAACCAGTCGTCCTGTCCCTGCAGCTGAAAAACAGCCCCACAGCATGATGCTGCCACCACCATGCTTCACTGTTGGGACTGTATTGGACAGGTGATGAGCAGGGCCTGGTTTTCTCCACACATACCGCTTAGATTTAAGGCCAAAAAGTTCTATCTTGGTCTCATCAGACCAGAGAATCTTATTTCTCACCATCTTGGAGTCCTTCAGGTGTTTTTAGCAAACTCCATGCGGGCTTTCATGTGTTATGCACTGAGGAGAGGCTTCCATTGGGCCACTCTGCCATAAAGCCCCGACTGGTGGAGGGCTGCAGTGATGGTTGACTTCCTACAACTTTTTCCCATCTCCCGACTGCATCTCTGGAGCTCAGCCACAGTGATCTTTGGGTTCTTCTTTACCTCTCTCACCAAGGCTCTTCTCCCCCGATAGCTCAGTTTGGCCGGACGGCCAGCTCTAGGAAGGGTTCTGGTCATCCCAAACGTCTTCCATTTAAGGATTATGGAGGACACTGTGCTCTTAGAAACCTTAAGTGCAGCAGAAATGTTTTTGTAACCTTGGCCAGATCTGTGCCTTGCCACAATTCTGTCTCTGATCTCCTCAGGCAGTTCCTTTGACCTCATGATTCTCATTTGCTCTGACATGCACTGTGAGCTGTAAGGTCTTATATAGACAGGTGTGTGGCTTTCCTAATCAAGTCCAATCAGTATAATCAAACACAGCTGGACTCAAATGAAGGTGTAGAACCATCTCAAGGATGATCAGAAGAAATGGACAGCACCTGAGTTAAATATATGAGTGTCACAGCAAAGGGTCTGAATACTTAGGACCATGTGATATTTCAGTTTTTCTTTTTTAATAAATCTGAAAAAATGTCAACAATTCTGTGTTTTTCTGTCAATATGGGGTGCTGTGTGTACATTAATGAGGAAAAAATGAACTTAAATGATTTTAGCAAATGGCTGCAATATAACAAAGAGCGAAAAATTTAAGGAGGTCTGAATACTTTCTGTCCCCACTATATATGTATTTTTTTACTTTTTGCTATAATAAATATCCCCAAAAAATGTTTTTTTAAAAGCAAAATTTCTTTATCAGTTTAGGCCAATATGTATTTTTCTCATTTTTTTTTTTTTTTTTTTTACTAGTAATGGCGGTGATGTGCGATTTTTAAACGGGACTGCCACATTGTGGCGGACAGATCGGACACTTGACAAATTTTTTTGGGACCATTGACATTTATACAGGGATCAGTGCTATAAAAATGCACCAATTACTGTATAAATGACACTGGCAGGGAAGGGGTTAACAATAGGGGGGCGATCAAGGGGTTAACTGTGTTCCCTCACTGTGTTCTAACTGTAGGGGGATGGAACTGACTAGAGGAGGAGACAGATCGCTGTTCCTAGCTAGTAGGAGCGGACTATCTGCCTCTCCTCTCCTCACAGAACAGGGATTTGTTTGTTTATATACACACACACACACACACACACACACACACACACACACACACACACACGTCCCTGTTCTGGCTCTCGTGCCCGCGATCGCGCGTGGCTGGCGGTCATCGGTTCCCCCGCATATTGCCTGCTATCCCCGCTTAAGGGGCCGACGTAAAGCTACGACAGCTCGCGGGAACGTGCTGACCTACCACAGTATGGATGGCGGCTGGTCGGCAAGTGGTTAAGATCGTGACGGGGGGGGGGTGGGTTTGAATCGCGATCTTGATTCTTTAACGATTAATCGTGCTGCTCTACATAGTATACACTATAAAATTGTAAAACGACCTGGCACACCTTTGGGTGCCCCAAGGAGAGGAGCTATGTATGCTGTGGGAAGCACTGGGTGTGGCCAAACTGCTCTTGCTGACATCACCCCCACCCCCCCCCAGTGATGCCAAACCTGCCCACAGACAGCCAACTGCAGCTCCCGCATAGAAAAACAAACAGATTTGTGTGCGACTATCTAGGTTACTTGGGGAGCCACAGCCCGATTTAAATAATGTGTCCGGGTTTCAGACAAAACCGGACACACTATTCAAAACGCAGACTGTCCGGGTAAATCCTGGACAGGTGGTAACCCTACAGCTCCCAGCAGTGTTAATTTAGTCGACTAAAACAATTGAGATGACTAAAATACGACTAAAACTAAAAGCCATTACTAAAACTAAATTGCAATTACTGAAATGTACTGGAGATTTTAGTCGACTAAATCTAAAACAAATTGCAGAAGACTAAAATGGGACTAAAACTAAAATGCCATTTTGGTCCTAAAGACTAAAATTAACACTGGCTCCCAGATGGCAACAAATTTGTGTGTGACCACCTTGATTACTTGGGCAACCACAGCCCGATTTAAATAATGTGTCCGGGTTTTAGACAGACTGAAACCCGGACACACTATTCAAAACCTGGACTGCCTGGGTAAATCCCGGACAGATGGCAACCCTAGATCCAGTGATGATATCACTGGATTTAAAATAAGGAACGTACTGAAAACAGAATTCAGTGAGGGTGTCACCATGTTGAATGATTATTTATCGGTCCTGACATTCTGTTATAGATTCAGTGATGTAGCAGGATTTCCAATAAAGACGTTCCCAGGTGTGTCTTCCATGGAAGCCCCACCAATCAGCTCTACTCAGCATCTCCCATTATGGATTCCATGGGGGTTGGGTTGAGTGAGTTGGATAATTTTGCAAGTGGAGAGAAAAAAAAAAAAGTGTGCAAATTTCCAATCTTACTAAATAAAGATTTTCCACTGCTGATTACCAGGCAATAGCAACTGCAGCTTCTGCACTGCATCAGTCTTCTCTATAACAGATTGGGGCCCATTGTAGCAGATCTGTAGCTGTTCCCAATCTCTGTTTATTTATTCTAGGAATGAAGAACTGCTTATTGGAATATGCAGCTGCAAATTGCTGGCGTTCCATGTTAAACAGTAACTGCATTGGAGGACAGGACATTCATCCTCGGGGCCAACAAGCTCTCAGTGTAAACTCTGCAGCCCCTCAGCTGTAAACTGTCCCTACATTATATATCTTAAAGAGACCCCGTCACCAGACCATTCATTTCACAGCAATCCCCCTATAAGATGTGTACACTAATGTATTTTATTTGCTTGTAAAATCCTCCCCTGTATATAGACATCTGAATGCCGCCATCTTGGATGTGATGACAGCAGACTCAGAGCGGTCATTAAAGCGTCATTCTAAAGCAGGGGACACCAGACTTTTCAGTAGGAGGATCACATCCTATATTTTACAAATATTTGTGGGCTAAAAAAATAAAATCATCACTGTCTCCATCAGAGACCTCCCCTTACATCAGGGGTCCCCCCCGTCAGAGACCTCCCCTTACATCAGGGGTCCCCCCCATCAGAGACCTCCCCTTACATCAGGGGTCCCCCCCGTCAGAGACCTCCCCTTACATCAGGGGTCCCCCCCGTCAGAGACCTCCCCTTACATCAGGGGTCCCCCCAGTCAGAGACCTCCCCTTACATCAGGGTCCCCCCCGTTAGAGACCTCCCCTTACATCAGCCCCCCCCCCCCCGTCAGAGACCTCCCCTTACATCAGCGTCCCCCCCCCCCCGTCAGAGACCTCCCCTTACATCAGGGTCCCCCCCCATCAGAAACCTCCCCTTACATCAGGGTCCCCTCCCCCCGTCAGAGTCTTCCCCTTACATCAGGGTCCCTTCCCTCAGGGTCCCCACCCCCCGTCAGAGACCTCCCCTTACATCAGGGTCCCCTCCCCCCTTCAGAGACCTCCCCTTACATCAGGGTCCCCTCCCCCCGTCAGAGACCTCCCCTTACATCAGGGTCCCCACCCCCCCGTCATAGGTGTGTGCAGCCCATAGCTCAAACAGACATGCCTTTCTCGGCAGCCTTAGCTGCACTGGACAGGGAATGAATGGGAAGTGATCTGTGCTGAGCGACTTCCTGTTCATTCACAAACTGAAGCATAGTAAACAGTTTGCTACGCTTCAGTTATGATTGAACACAATGAGCGAGTTGTTATTGGGTATGTGGACGGGGGATTATAGCGGTGCCAAGGTCAAAAAAGTGTTTTCAAAAGAAAGTAATTGAGAGAAGGAATAAAAAGCAAAAAATACAAAATTTATTGATAATCTAACATAGACAAAATACACATTACATACAGTTCATATTAAACTAAAAGGAAGATTATGGATACATGTACTGTAAATGACCCTAAGAATGGTAAGGTGGGCCAGGTGGAAATGGCCGTTGGAGGAGGAGGGCTCGATTTCCTACATGTTTCGCCAAGACATTGGCTTCTTCAGGGAACAGGAGCTCATAAGGTAGATATTTAAAAACAATTCTGGGGCGTCAGTGCCCGAGAAGGGAGGGAGGAGAAGGGAAGGGGGAACACAGCCACCCAAGGGGATCCCCGCAGGGAAGCGGCCAGGCCGCGCCGTAAAATGTGCCTGCAGGGGGCATACAGTAAACATGTATGTTTAAAAACCGTGGAAAGAAAATGTGGTCACGAGGTGCCTGTAGTAGATGTGTGCACACAGCAGGGACAAAACGTCAAGATTGGACCAAATCAATGGTCCAATTGGACCAGGCTTAGTAATGTCAGCTGTAGAGAGAGATTCTCATAGCAGCACGTTCACAGGTGTGTAAAACCTAGTCTGTCATGGCGTAGACACTGAGAGAATCAATGTTGGCCAGCAGAATGAGAAGCAGGTCCAAAGTGGCTCCTTGTAGCTGTGTGCAGAGAAGATACAGGCACGTGCCTGTATCTTCTCTGCACACAGCTACAAGGAGCCACTTTGGACCTGCTTCTCATTCTGCTGGCCAACATTGATTCTCTCAGTGTCTACGCCATGACAGACTAGGTTTTACACACCTGTGAACGTGCTGCTATGAGAATCTCTCTCTACAGCTGACATTACTAAGCCTGGTCCAATTGGACCATTGATTTGGTCCAATCTTGACGTTTTGTCCCTGCTGTGTGCACACATCTACTACAGGCACCTCGTGACCACATTTTCTTTCCACGGTTTTTAAACATACATGTTTACTGTATGCCCCCTGCAGGCACATTTTACGGCGCGGCCTGGCCGCTTCCCTGCGGGGATCCCCTTGGGTGGCTGTGTTCCCCCTTCCCTTCTCCTCCCTCCCTTCTCGGGCACTGACGCCCCAGAATTGTTTTTAAATATCTACCTTATGAGCTCCTGTTCCCTGAAGAAGCCAATGTCTTGGCGAAACATGTAGGAAATCGAGCCCTCCTCCTCCAACGGCCATTTCCACCTGGCCCACCTTACCATTCTTAGGGTCATTTACAGTACATGTATCCATAATCTTCCTTTTAGTTTAATATGAACTGTATGTAATGTGTATTTTGTCTATGTTAGATTATCAATAAATTTTGTATTTTTTGCTTTTTATTCCTTCTCTCAATTACTTTCTTTTGAAAACACTTTTTTGACCTTGGCACCGCTATAATCCCCCGTCCACATACCCAATAACTATTTGATTACTTTGGGGATGAGGTGCTGTATCCTCTGGTACCATCTAGCCACCCTTATACTTTTTGAACAATGAGCGAGTTAATTTAGAAAAGGAAGGGGCCGGTAAATGACATAGTGACTAGCCCCTTCCCCCACTCTCCATCCTGAAACATCTCCTGCAGCAGCCAGGGGGAGAGATAAGGTGAGCACAACATGAGAGGGGAAGCCGGGCAGTACGGGATAATCAGCACCGCACAGCGATTAGCGTGGGCCCAGGCACACCTATGCCTGCACTGCATGGGTTAGATGGTCATTTGGCTGGGGGGGGGGGGGGTTAGGAATAAGTACAGAGACTTACTTTATTGCACGATCTCTCAGTCTTCCTCCTATTCGTGGAACCGATTCCTAAAAGATAGTTTAGTTTACTTTACGGCCAGTTGTTGTAGCTTTTGGACATCATCACATACAATGCAGGGCAAGCAGTCCTGCATTGTACAGGAGGAGGGTATTGGATAACATTGGAGAGCGCCAATAGGATAAGTATGTGTGCTTATTTCATTCCCCTGTAACCAGCATTTAAACCATGTGGGAACCCCACTACTTGGGTACGTTTATAAGCGGAGTGAGACTTTAATCCCCTCGACTACATTTTAATTCTTTTTCTTTTTTTTTAGTCTACACTCTACTTCCCAAAGTCCACGGTCTGTATAAATTGCCTGCAAAGCTTCCAGACCAATGGATCCAGGGCTACAATCTTTGTCCAGCCAGCCAACCATAGGCGTGCCTGAGCACACCCTAATCACCACGTGTGGTTAGGGTATGTTTAGACCTCTTAAATTAAATTTTTTTTTTTTTTTATATTTTCCTTTATTTTTTCTTTTCTTTTTTTTTTTAAACAAACAAACACAACCACGCACACACTACTAAATATAATAAAACAAAAAAATTAAATAAAAAAAAACCTACTGCCACTGTCCACTGCTCTACTGACACTGTATTTGAGCTTTGGGGTGCATACCCTAATGCAATAGGACGCGCACACCTATGCAGTCAACTGACATCTCTACAGGGTTGCAGACGGTCTTCAGGACCTGAACGGGCTGCTGGACACCCAAAGAAGAACCTCCCTCCACTGGGAAGGAGATAGAAGATTTGGGACCCAACGTGTCCTGTGACCGTGGGTTGAAGGGTTTTAGGCTGTCAGAGTTCACACCTAAACTGGTCGCGGATCGCACAGCAACGCTGTCCGCCCCTGTTCTCCGCTTCAGGGACGGATCAGGGCAGAATCTTTCCCTCAATTCGGCCCTGAAACAGACCCAAAGACGCGCAGCGTTTCTGTGCAGTGCGCTCCGCAGCCGCAATGGAGATATGTGAACCGGCTCCATAGGGAGCCAGTCACATTCTCCTGCTATGCGAATTAGATTCGCATAGGTGTGAACCTGGCCTAAATCAGTAAAATCCCTTCTATTGCTCTCAGCCTCCTCCAAATTGCTTTTTTTTTTTTTTGTTTGCTGCTGTGATCCGAGTCTGACTTGCTTTTAGAGGGTGGCTACATGTGTTCTTTAGGGTCCCCCGCATGTAGGAATGTAGCCACCCTCTCATGCTCTCCTGAGGTGGACTATACGATTTCTAGTGTGCGCACAACTAATATACACTGCTCATTCCAAACAAAGACAAGTGAGAGGGGGGAAAAAAAAATGGGGGGGGGGAGCTTCCGGAGCTCACAGAGATTATAATAATAAACAGGCAGAAGAACACATTTCAGAAAATATAGGTCACTGGGCCTTTAAAGAATGTTACCCCAATATTTCAAATTCCGGCTGTACAAGTATGAAAAAGTATCCTTTTCTCTTTGTGTGAAATGCCTGGTGTTCCTGCCAGTCCCTCCGCTTTCCTATTAAAAACTGACCACACTAGGCACAAGGAGCACAGCATAGTCAGTTTCTCTAGCAGCATACTAGGGTAGGAAAAATTAGTCCCAACAGTAAAGATGTGGAAACAATGAAAACTCCGTGGAAAAATTCATCCAAACAAATAAAAGGTGAGGTAAATCGGTCACACCAATAGCGATTTGCGAGAAGATCCACCACCGTATGTGCTAAAACGCTTACCAGATGGCAAACTTAGGATAGCTTGTAAGTAGCCTGACAATCAATGGTAAGCACCGTCACACCACAGCTTCTCAATGAAGGGCCAAAAACATACAGGGTTGCTCCATCCAATGGGCGATCCCAGCAAATGATCCTCTCACACAGCAGGCCGCTGTGTCACTCTTTTCTTTTATAGTTACTGTTTGATTTGTGTATATCTCACATTTTTGAGCTGCAGCTGTTTTGTATTATTTCTTCCCTATGAGGTAGCGCGGTACATACATATTTTCTTCCTTATCAGCATAGTCAGACTCAGCCTGCTCTCCTCCAATAATCAGGATTCTGCTCAACCCCCCCCCCCCCCCCCTGCACAGCCTATCACTGGGAAGCTCAGTATGCTGCTGTTTCCCCTCCCTCACCTCTGTGCTTCTAAGTGGTACTTTTATACTTGGTCCTTACCACGCAACATTCTGTATGCCAATAGTGTTACCACCATTATTGATTCAACCTAATGCTCGCTTTATCAACAACTTATTGACAATATACTTAGTCACTTAACTAACACCCGTTTCTTTGTGGCGTTGATTGGCAACCACTATTTTCAATGAGTTTCTATGTCCATGTGCTTACACCCAACCCAGTGTGTCAGAGGCACTGAAGTTCTCGAGGAGGTTGAAGCAAAGAACAATGTACCCATTCTTTAGCGGCTCCTATAGGAGTAGATCTACATCAGTATTTGGTGTATGATACAGAGTTAACCCACCCGATGCCTTCCTCTATCATCCCAGATCTGCCCGCCTACTGTGCCCTCTATGGGGAGGCTCCCACCATCCTTGCTGTATTTTATACTATAGATTAGGGGTCTCTAAACAAAGGGCCAGTTTAATGTACTTCGGACTTTAGGGGGGGGGGGGGGGCGCACTGGACTAGTGCCAGTGGGAGTAAACAATGCCCTAGCTTTGATGCCAGAGGGAGAGATATTGTGTCCCATTGTTGGGGTCAATAGAAGGAACTTTACCCCATCGTTGGTGGCAGTGGGAAAAATTCTGCCCATTAGATTGGTGGCAGCGCCAGAAATGGTGCCCATTAGATTGGTGGCAGCGCCAGAAATGGTGCCCATTACGTTGGTGGCAGCGCCAGAAATGGTGCCCATTACGTTGGTGGCAGCGCCAGAAATGGTGCCCATTACGTTGGTGGCAGCGCCAGAAATGGTGCCCATTACGTTGGTGGCAGCGCCAGAAATGGTGCCCATTACGTTGGTGGCAGCGCCAGAAATGGTGCCCATTACGTTGGTGGCAGCGCAAAGAATTCTGCCCCACCATTGGTGGCAGTAATAGTGCCCCAAGGGCCGGATAAAGGCCAGCAAATGTCTGCATCTGACCCCTGGGCCGGAGTTTGGAGACTGCTGGTATAGAAAAAATGTAATAGGAGCCGGGACACACAAAGCTGGCCAGGAATACCCCAAAATCTCACTATTGGAGCGTAAAAAGACATGAAAGAGGTTGACTCAGACCACCAAGCTCCACATACGACCAAATGATCACTATCCAATGAACCCGATTGTTTAACACTCACCTCCGACCCCAAAACTTGACCCCTGACCCTACACTTAGGGTTGCCACCTCATCCCTTTAAAACTGAACACAATCATTTACACAGGTTCTGCGGTTGATTAAGATGGTAATTAAACTCACTTGGCGCCTTATCTTCATTAAATCAGCCTCAGAACCTGCGTAATGAATATGTGTTTGGGTTTAAAGGGATGAGGTGGCAACCCGACCTACACCAGTAGATCTTTGAACGAACATTCATGCAAAAATGTTCAGCATATTCGATAACTTGGCGAATGTTGTTCAAGAATACGTCAAATTTTTTTACATTTTTTTCCTTTGAACCATAAAATTTTTCGAACAAACTTTCCCGAATGAAAACGAAGTTCGCTTTTAGAAATCAGTTTCATTCAAAGAAAAAAAAAAAAAAATGTCCATCCTGCTGCTATGCATTGGAGTCAAAAATAAATGTTGACCTGACCCAACGAACAATGAAAAACAAAAAAACAAAAAAATTGAGCAAATATTCCTAAAAACAAAATATTAAATAAAATTCTACTAGTGTATAGTCACCTTAAACCCCAACACTGAATAGTATACCCCCCACCCGCCTTCAATGTAAGTCGTCGTGCCAAATCCTGAGGCTTGTGGTGACATTGAAGATCACCATGGAGTTGTAATAAAGCCAAAAATTCTGTACTTCACTTTAAATGAAGTACAGAATTGGGCAAAAAAAGCGCTATTGAAGGCTGATCATTTTTAATTTTTTTTTTCGCTTGAAACAAGAATGCTAACCAGAGCAAAATTAGCAAAAAAAATGTTTCCAGTGAAACCGATCAGCAAAAAAAACTCTTCTACAAGACCAATAGGTGTCACATATAGAGACATGGGAGAACAAAGTGTAGTTGGGGGACACAAAGGGTAGTTGGGGACACCCAGTAATCTGAAGGAATCGCGCTCTCCGGCCATATCTGCACTCACCGCCCAGCTGCTGCTCGTTCACTAACAAAAAACATGTGTGCTAAAGAGAGTCCAGCAGATCCCTCCAGAGGGGATGATTGTATTACCGCAGCCCTGAGCCCAGCCTGCCCCACACTGCAGAGCTCTATAGGGGAGGAGGTGGAGGGGAGGAGGTGGGGGGGCTCCATAGGGGAGGAGGTGGGGGGGCTCCATAGGGGAGGAGGTGTGGGGGCTCCATAGGGGAGGAGGTGTGGGGGCTCATCTCAGGGATACATTTACAAGTCCTCTGCTGCATTCTACTGAGAGCTGACTGCAACTAATTCAGCATGCAAGAAAATAATCACTGAGCAAAAGTCAATACAATCACCCAGCATGAACTGAGCCATGTGCATTGGACACACACAGAGCTACCTGGCTCATGCAGGTACCCCCCCCTCCCAGATCCAACCAGGTACATTACCTATCCCAGGGGTATCAGGATCCCAGGTGCTGCACACAGATACCAATCACAGCTGCTCCAGCTCCTCTGCTTCTACAACTCTGCTATACAGACACAACCCCCCCCCCTCCCTCTCCACCAGGGCTGGGGCGGGCCAGCAAGGCATCATGGGAGATGTAGTCTCTTTCCTCTCCCTTTCGTTGCATTGCCTAATATCGGCTCTTCTAATATTAGTGTTGTTTATAAATAGAACATGAAATGTATGCAATGTTTTGATTTATTCAATCCCCTGTTTAATAAACATCGAACACTTGTTGCATTGTGTTTAAAAACTTTAAATGGATGACTTTTTTTTTTTTAACAGAAAATAATATCGATGACTTGTTACATTGCATTTAATCGCCTGTTTAATAAACATTGATCACTTGTTAAATTGTATTTAAACACTTTAAATCGATGACTTGTTACATTGTATTCAACCGCCTGTTTAATAAACACTGAACACTTGTTACATTGTGTTTAAAAACTTTAAATCGATGACTTATTATTTTCTGTTAAAAAAAAAAAAAAAAAAATCGATGACTTGTTACATTGTATTCAATTGCCTGTTTAATAAACACAGATCACTTGTTACATAATTGTATTTAAACACTTTAAAATCGATGACTTGTTACATTGTATCCAATCCTCTGTTTAATAAACATCGAACACTTGTTACATAGGGGGTTATTTACAAAAGGCAAATCCACTTTGCACTACAAGTGCAGTCGCTGTAGATCCGAGGGGGACATGCAAGGAAAATAAAAAAAACTGCATTTTAGCTTGCACATGATTGGATGATAAAATCAGCAGAGCTTCCCCTCATTTCAGATCTACCCCTCAGATTTACAGCGACTGCACTTCAAAGTGCACTTTCAGTGCAATTTCAAGTGCACTTGTAGTTTGCACCTGTAGTGCAAAGTGGATTTGCCTTTTGTAAATAACCCCCAATTGTGTTCAAACACTTAAAGCGAAGGTCCGCCCACCCCTGCAAAAATGAAAAGCCAGCAGCTCCACATACTGCAGCTGCTGACTTTTAATACCTGTCCTGGAGTCCAGCCATGTCAGCACCCCAGCTGTGTTCAATCACTTAAATAAACATCGGTCCTTTGTTACATTGTGTTCAATTACTTTAATAAACATTGATGACTTGTTCCATTGTATTCAATCGCCTTTTAATAAACATCTATCACTTGTTCCATTGTATTCAATCGCCTTTTAATAAACATCTATCACTTGTTCCATTGTATTCAATTGCCTGTTTCATAAATATTGATCACTTGTTCCATTGTATTTAATTGCCTGTTTAATAAACATCGATCACTTGTTCCATTGTATTCAATCGCCTGTTTAACCACTTGCCGACCACTGCACGCCGATATACGTTGGCACAATGGCAGCAGTGGGCAAATGGGCGTGCCTGTACGTCCCCTTTAAGAGCCGGGGATAGCAGGCGCGCGCGCCGACCGAAGCCTCCACCTAGTACAACATGACCGTGGCCGGCGGACTCGATGTCTGCTGGTCTCCCGGCGATCGTGTCACGGAGCCGCAGAACAGGGAAGTGTCTATGTAAACAAGGCATTTCCCCGTTCTGTCTAGTGTCATGACAGAAATCACTGCTCCCTGTCATCGGGAGCGGTAATCGCTGTCATGTGACTAGTAGCCCCTCCCCTCCCACAGTTAGAATCACTCCCTAGGACACACTTAACCCCTTCATTGCCCCCTAGTGGTTAACCTCTTCCATGCCAGTGTCATTTACACACTAATCAATGCATTTTTTTAGCACTGATCTCTGTATAAATTAAATACACAAAATGAAGCTGCGCTGAGGATTGATAGTAACAAAGCACAAACCATAAAGATTGGGCCAGTGAGTTCACCAATAACAAACGGTGAATGCAAATGAATACAACAAAGGCAAATGCAACCTATAAAAGAGGGCTTACCCTAGTCCCGGAAGTAACGGGCTGCTGTCGAGAACTGACTGGCTTGACTGTTCTCTGTTCGCTGATGTTAACCTACGATTTTGTAAGTGTCCATTCGTCTTTTTGTTTAATACATTTATTAAGGTTTTTACACTATGCAAGCCCTCTTTTATACTCTATAGGGGTTCAACCTTTTGGCTCCATTGAGATGATGATTACCGCTGCTGGGTTGGAGGAGCTTTGTGCCTGCCATTGAGACCCCAGGCTGGGTTATAAGCCACTTGCGCTCCTGAGTCCCCTGTCATAGGGGACCATATTGTTCCAGTAAGCGGCAGTGTGTCTGTAGGTGGAGGCACTTTTCTTATTCTCTGCACGGTTTCTGTGGCATTTTGGATTTTTTGTCATCGTGATCAAATTTTTCACACATTGTGTATGGACTTATTCTGGATTTGCCTTTCTTTATTTTGATTTTTTTCATATAGACTCACTTTTTTTTTTTTGTCAATTAGGACTCACTTATTTATTATTACATTTTTTTCACTTATGTTTTTTATTAATTATTTTTTGCCATATCTCTTGTCATCACTGTATCACTTTGAGATCGTGTTTCATTAACCTATTTATTTATATAATCATTGTTTCTTAAACAATATTTCTTATATATATATAATTTTTTTTGTGTGCTCACACTCACACAGTATTTGCATTAGGTTGCATTTGCCTTAACTTGCATTCACCGTTTGTTATCGGTGAACTCACTGGCCCAATCTTTATGGTTTGTGCTTTTTTACTATCAATCCTCAGCGCAGGTTCATTTTGTGTATTTCTGCTTTTGGCATCGTATAACGCCTTGAGCTGCAGCTTGGCTCTTTTAGATAATAGCGCAGTTTTTCTTTTTAAACTCTGTATAAATGACAATGGTCCCAAAATAGTGTCAAAAGTGTCCGATGTGTCCGCCATAATGTTGCAGTCCCCATAAAAATCGCAGATCGCTGCCATTACTAATAAAAAAAAATGAATAATAAAAATACCAAAAAATTACCCCCTATTTTGTAGACGCTATAACTTTTGCACAAACCAAATATACGCTTATTGGGATATTTTTTTTCACAAAAATATGTAGAAGAATACATATCGGCCTAAACTGAGGAAAACATTTTTTTTATATATTTTTGGGGGATATTTATTATAGCAAAAAGTAAAATTGTCACTCTTTTTTTGTTTAAAGGGCAAAAAATAAAAACCGCAGAGGTGATCAAATACCACCAAAAGAGACCCCTGTTTGTGGGGAAAAAAGGACGTCAATTTTGTTTGGGTGCAACGTCGCACGACCGCGCAATTGTCAGTTAAAGCAACACAATGCCACAATGCCGCAATGCCGCAAAAAATGCTTTGGTCTGAAAGGGTGTAAAATCTTCCAGGGCTGAAGTGGTTAATAAACATCGATCACTTGTTCTATTGTGTTCAATCGCCTTTTAATAAACATCGATCACTTGTTACATTGTGTTCAATCCCCTGTTTAATAAACATTGATCACTTGTTACATTGTATTCAATCACTTTAATGAACATCAATGAATAAGAGAATTATTGCGCTTCTATCTATGATATAATAGCTGCTGGCACTACAATCTGACAAATTGTGAAGTGGAAACATTAAAAAGTGCAGCGCTGAAAATAAACCATATTGCAAGTGTGAAACCAGCAAATTGGATCAATAGTGCATACAGTATATACAATTATAAATGTAAAACAAGTACATAATAATGGTGTAAACTGTGTGACTGGTAATATTGGCATATACCAATGATAAACTGCTCAAACAATCATATGACATTAGTGAATGCTCAACCTGGAAATTAGGGATGAGCTTCGAGTTCAAGTCGAACATGAGTTTGAATCGAACATCGGCTGTTCGATCATTCGACGCAGAACGAACATTATGGGGCGTTCGCGCCAAATTCGAGCGGCGCGTCACGCCCCATAATGCGCTGCGTTATCGCAGTACATTGCTGGCTGATGATTGGCCAAGCATGCACTATGACCCGCATGCTTTGGCCAATCACAGCGCCGTCAGCAAAGAGAGCCATAATTGGCCAAAGGCAGGGGGTTAAGTCCACGCCCCACACTATATAAGGCCGCCTGCACGTCGGCCTTGTGTAGTGTGTTGCTGGCGGAGAGAGAGATAGAGAGAGAGAGAGTGTCATTTTATTTACTTTGAGCAGGTAATTTATTCAGTTAGCTAGATCTCACTGCAGACCGTTCCTGCTGTACTGTTTCTAATATACTTCAGGCAGGCAGTTGATTCAGTTAGTTGCAGTGTATTTAATATATATATACAGTCAGACTGGTATATATATATATATATATATATATATATATATATATATATATATCCACTGCATCCAGTTTAGCTAGATCTCACTGTAGACCGTTCCTGTTGTACTGTTTCTAATATACTTCAGGCAGACAGCTGATTCAGTTAGCTGCAGTGTATTTAATATATATACAGTCAGACTGGTATATATATATATATATATATCCACTGCATACAGTTTAGCTAGATCTCACTCTGCAGACCGTTCCTGCTGTACTGTTTCTAATATACTTCAGGAAGGCAGTTGATTCAGTTAGCTGCATTGTATTTAGTATATATACATCCCAGCTTTGTATATATATATATATATATATATATATATATATATATATATATATATATACATATATATATATATATATATATATATATATATATATATATACACACTGTATCCAGTTTAGCTAGATCTCACTGCAGACCATTCCTGGTGTACGTATTCAAATACACTTTCAGGCAGGCAGGCAGGTGATTCAGTGATCTGCAGTGCATAAAAAATATATATATACAGTCTCCTACATACCGTATATATCCACTGCATTCCAGTCTAGCCAAGCCTATATCTGACTGCAGGCCATTGCTGGTGTACGTTTTCAAATACACTTTCAGGCAGGCAGACAGGTAATTCAGTGATCTGCAGTGCATAAAATATATATACAGTCTCCTACATATATATATCCACTGCATTCCAGTCTAGCCAAGCCGATATCTGACTGCAGGCCATTGCTGGTGTACGTTTTCAAATACACTTTCAGGCAGGCAAGTGATTCAGTGATCTGCAGTGCATTAAATATATATACAGTCTCCAACATATATATATCCACTGCATTCCAGTCTAGCCAAGCCTATATCTGACTGCAGGCCATTGCTGGTGTACGTTTTCAAATACACTTTCAGGCAGGCAGGCAAGTAATTCAGTAATCTGCAGTGCATTAAATATATATAGTGTCTCCAACATATATATATATCCACTGCATTCTAGTCTAGCCAAGCCTATATCTGACTGCAGGTAGTTCCTGGTGTACATTTTCAAATACACTTTCAGGCAGGCAGGTGATTCAGTGATCTGCAGTGCATAAAATATACAGTGGGGCAAAAAAGTATTTAGTCAGCCACCAATTGTGCAAGTTATCCCACTTAAAAAGATGAGAGAGGCCTGTAATTGTCAGCATAGGTATACCTCAACTACGAGAGACAAAATGTGGAAACAAATCCAGACAATCACATTATCTGATTTTTGAAAGAATTTATTTGCAAATTATGGTGGAAAATAAATATTTGGTCACCTACAAACAAGCAAGATTTCTGTCTCTCACAGACCTGTATCTTCTTCTTTAAGAAGCTCCTCTGTCCTCCACTCATTACCTGTATTAATGGCACCTGTTTAAACTTGTTATCAGTATAAAAGACACCTGTCCACAATCTCAAACAGTCACACTCCAAACTCCACTATGGTGAAGACCAAAGAGTTGTCGAAGAACACCAGAAACAAAATTGTAGACCTACACCAGGCTGGGAAGACTGAATCTGCAATAGGCAAGCAGCCTGGTGTGAAGAAATCAACTGTGAGAGCAATAATTAGTAGGTGGAAGACATACAAGACCACTGATCTCACCCCATGGGGTCAAAATGATCACAAGAACGGTGAGCAAAAATCCCAGAACCACACGGGGGACCTAGTGAATGACCTGCAGAGAGCTGGGACCATAGTAACAAAAGCTACCATCAGTAACACACTACCACGCCGCCAGGGACTCAGATCCTGCAGTGCCAGACGTGTCCCCCTGCTTAAGCCAGTACATGTCCGTGCCCGTCTGAGGTTTGCTAGAGAGCATTTGGATGATCCAGAAGAGGATTGGGGGAATGTCATATGGTCAGATGAAACCAAAGTAGAACTGTTTGGTAGAAACACAACTCGTCGTGTTTGGAGGAGGGAGAATGCTGAGTTGCAACCAAAGAACACCATACCTACTGTGAAGCATGGGGGTGGCAACATCATGCTTTGGGGCTGTTTCTCTGCAAAGGGAACAGGATGACTGATCCGTGTACATGAAAGAATGAATGGGGCCATGTATCATGAGATTTTGAGTGCAAACCTCCTCCCATCAGCAAGGGCATTGAAGATGAAACGTGGCTGGGTCTTTCAGCATGACAATGATCCCACACACACCGCCCGGGCAACGAAGGAGTGGCTTAGTAAGAAGCATTTCAAGGTACCGGAGTGGCCTAGCCAGTCTCCAGATCTCAACCCCATAGAAAACCTTTGGAGGGAGTTGAAAGTTTGTGTTGCCCAACGACAACCCCAAAACATCACTGCTCTAGAGGAGATCTGCATGGAGGAATGGGCCAACATACCAGCAACAGTGTGTGACAACCTTGTGAAGACTTACAGAAAACGTTTGACCTCTGTCATTGCCAACAAAGGATATATAAGTATTGAGATGAACTTTTGATATTGACAAAATACTTATTTTCCACCATAATTTGCAAATAAATTCTTTCAAAAATCAGACAATGTGATTGTCTGGATTTGTTTCCACATTTTGTCTCTCATAGTTGAGGTATACCTATTATGACAATTACAGGCTTCTCTCATCTTTTTAAGTGGGAGAACTTGCACAATTGGTGGCTGACTAAATACTTTTTGGCCCCACTGTATATACTGTTTCCTACATATATATCCACTGCATTCTAGTCTAGCCAGGCTTACAGGATGTCCTGAGGCAGGCCAGGAAAATCTGTGGGCATTTCCGCCGGTCATATAATGCCAGTGCTAGGCTGGCTGACCTTCAAAAGGAATGCAACCTGCCCAAGAGCCACCTCATCTGTGACATGCCAACCAGGTGGAAATCAACGCTGCCAATGCTGCAGCGGCTGCACATGCAGCAGAGGGCCATCAATGAGTACCTGTGCGAGTATGGCACCAGGACAGGGTCAGGGGAGCTTGGCTTTTTTTCGCCATGCCAGTGGCTAATGATCAAGGATGCCTGCACTGTCCTGTCATCATTTGAGGAGGCCACGAGGATAGTGAGCAGTGACAGTGCATGCATCAGTGATACTGTTCCTTTTGTCTTCATGTTGGAGCACACGCTGCGTGGAATAATGGACAGGGTACTTGAGGCAGAACAGAGGGAGGAAGAGGAGGACTTCCTTACTTTTCAAGGCCCCTATTATCCAGACAGTATTCCTGCAGGCCCGCCTATCACACAGAAAGAGGAGGAGGAGGAGGAGGATTGTGTCAGCATGGAGGTGGAGCCTGGCACTCAGCATCAGCAGCAGTCTTCAAGGGATCATTTTTAGTCCTCAGAAACCCATGGACATGGTATGTGGCTGGGAGGAGGTGACTGCGGATCATGTCGTCCTTAGTGACCCAGAGGACTCCGGACTGAATGCCTCAGCAAAACTACGCTGCATGGCTTCCCTGATCCTGCAAAGCCTGCGAAAGGACCCCCGGATTCATGGTATTAAGGAGAGGGATCAGTACTGGCTGGCGACCCTTCTTGATCCACGTTACAAGGGTAAGGTTGCGAAACTTATCCAGCCTTCTCAGAGGGAGCAGAGGATGAAACTTCTTCGGGAGGCCTTGCAGGAAGGTTTGTGCAATGCGTTTCCAGAGCCTGGGAGGTTGCAATTTCCTGGTCCTCCTGGACAACGTGTTGCTGAGGCTTTGGTCAGTCACAGAAGGAGCGGTGGAGAAGGTGGACGTCTGACTGATGCGTTCAGACAATTTTTTAGTCCGCAGCCCCATCCCAGCAACCACCGCTAGCGTCTGATTTACATGGTGCAGGAATACCATGGGGCAAGATCAGACTTGGAGACCTTTCCAACTGAAAATCTACTGGGTTACTGGGTCTTGAGGATGGATCACTGGCCAGTGCTTGCACAGTATGCAATTGAGCTACTGGCCTGTCCTGCATCCAGCATTTTATCTGAACGCACTTTCAGTGCTGCTGGAGGCTTTGTAACCGCCTGTCCACAGACTCGGTTGATCGTCTCACTTTCATAAAAATTAATCAGTCTTGGATCACCAGCTACCAAGCACCTGATGCTGATGTAACCAATTAATTTTTTATGAATGTGAGATCCCTTGAAGACTGCCTATGCTGATCTGATGCTGAGTGACTATCCTGTTATGCTGAGTGACTATCCTATTCCTCCTCAATGTTCATGTTGATAGCTTCTAAGAACATTTTTGCTTCTGGGCACCAGCACCAGCACCAATTTTTCTGCCCCTGTTTAACAGGGGCGTGTAATTACAATATTTGCTATAATATTTTGCCGCAGGGCTCCTTCCTGCACTCAACTAGAGTATCTGTGAGGGGCTGTAGTGTTGTGTCACCAGCACCAGTGCCTAAGGTCCAATTTTTCTGCCCCTGTTTAACAGGGGCATGTAATTACAAATCTTGCTGTAATATTTCGCAGCAGGGCCCATTCCTGCACTCAACAAGAGTATCTGTGAGGCTTTACAGTGTTGTGTCACCTCCACCACCACCAGCGCCGCCTAAGGCCCAATTTTTCTGCCCCTGTTTAAGGGGCGCATAATTAAAATTTTTGATCTTAACCGCATTGGTTGTTATACCTGGAAAGCGGATCGCCGGATCTAAAAAACAGAACTGGGATGATGCCTGCAGCTGCGGGCATCATCCCGGTATAACCCCCGAAAGCCGAGTACGCACATCTGCTTACGCTCAGCGGGAAGGGGCTAAACACGGGAAAGGCGTGCCACTTTACAGGCATACTATAAACACCCCCCAGGTACGATATTTAAAAGAATATTTCACTTTTATTTTTTCACTTTAAGCATCATTAAAATCACTGCTCCCGAAAAAACGGCCGTTTTTAAAACTTTCTTTGGCATTGATACATGTCCCCCGAGGCAGGACCCGGTCCCCAAACCCTTTTTAGGACAATAACTTGCACATTAGCCTTTAAAATTTGCACTTTTGATATCTCACGTTCGAGTCCCATAGACTTTAACGGTGTGCGAATGTTCGCGCAAATTTTCGGTCCGTTCGCATGTTCTGGATGTGAACTGAACCGGGGGGTGTTCGGCTCATCCCTACTGGAAATAGGTGCAAACAGCTGCTATATATTCAAAGAGTTCAGAAATAGAAGCAGGCTGAAATTGTGGATCTGTTGGATATGGGTAGGAATGGACCACTTTCCACATTAAACAGTTCAAATAAAACGGAAGACTGAAGATGGAAATCTGTTCAGTGAGAACAGAAATAGACCATCATCTGCTAAAGGAGTCACCCAGGATTGTGCATCCGCCACCCAGGGGGAAGAGTAAATACTCTTTTCAGAAAATGTCTCTATTGACAGTGGAAAATAGTCAAACAACCATGAAGACTGTAGGTTGAAGCTCTGAAGGACCGTCACTGAAGATTAGGGATGAGCCAAACACCCCCCCGGTTCGGTTCACAGCAGAACATGTGAACATGCAAAAAGTTTGTTCGAATACGCGAACACCGTTAAAGTCTATTGGACACGAACGTGAAAAATCAAAAGTGCTCATTTTAAAGGCTTATATGCAAGTTATTGCCATAAAAAGTGTTTGGGGACGCGGGTCCTGCCCCAGGGGGCATGTATCAATGCAAAAAAATTTTTTAAAAAGGGACGTTTTTCCGGGAGCAGTGATTTTAACCACTTCAGCCCCAGAAGAATTTACCCCCTTCCTGACCAGAGCACTTTTTGTGATTCGGCACTGCGTCGCTTTAACTGACAATTGCGCGGTCGTGCGACGTTGCACCAAAACAAAATTGACGTCCTTTTTTTTCCACAAATAGTTCTTTCTTTTGGTGGTATTTGATCGCCTCTGCGTTTTTTATTTTTTTTTATAAACAAAAAAAGAGCAACAATTTTGAAAAAAAACACAATATTTTGTACTTTTTGCTATAATAAATATCCCCATATTTTTTTTTAAAAAAAGCTAATTTTTTCTCAGCTTAAGCCGATATGTATTCTTCTACATATTTTTGGTAAAAAAAAAATCCCAATAAGCGTATATTGATTGGTTTGTGCAAAAGTTATAGCGTCTACAAAATAGGGGATAGATTTATAGCATTTTTATTATTTTTTTTTACTAGTAATGGTGGCGATTTTTATCGTGACTGCGACATTATGGCGGACACATCGGACAATTTTGACACATTTTTGGGACCACTGGCATTAATACAGCGATCAGTGCTATAAAAATGCATTGATTACTGTAAAAATGTCAGTGGTGGTGAAGGGGTTAACACTAGGGGGCGATCTAGGGGTTAACTGTGTTGCCTGGGAGGTGATTCTAACTGAAGGGGGAGGGGACTGACTGGAGGAAGTGACGGATCGTGGTTCTTAGCTAATCCCTGTTTTGTGTCTCCTGCTCACAATCGCTCGTGGCCGGCGGTCATTGCGACTATCGCCCACGAGCATCGGCACCGCCGCTGTGCAGCTATGACGACTCGCGCAGGGGAGCCAACCTGCCACAGTATAATTGCGGCGGTTGGTCAGGAAGCGGTTAATAATGCTTAAAGTGAAACAATAAAAATTAAATATTCCTTTAAATATTGTGCCTGGAGGGTGTCTATAGTATGCCTGTAAAGTGGCGCAGTTTTCCCGTGTTTAGAACAATACCACAGCAAAATGACATTTCTAAAGGAAAAAAAGTAATTTAACACTGCTTGCGGCTTTAATGAACTGTTGGGTTCCAGCAATGAAAATCATTGAGAAAAATGGCATGGGTCCACCCCCCCCCCCCCCTCCAGCCCATTACCAGGCTCTTTGGGTCTGGATGGATATTAAGGGGAACCCCACATCCAAATTTTAAAAAAAATGGCGTGGGGGGGCCCCCAGGCACTATATACTCTGAACAGAAGTATATATACTATACGGCATGTCCTATATACTCTGCGGAAAATTGGGCCTTAGGTGTTGGTGGTGCCAGAACACTGTAACGCCTTACAGTTACTCTTCCTGGGCGCAGGAACCGGCCCTGCTGTTAAATATTATTTCAAAAATTGTAATTGCATGCCCCTGTTAAACAGGGGCAGAAAAGTTTGGCCTTAGGTGGTGGTGCCACTGTAACCCCTCACAGTTACTCTTGGTGGGCGCAGGAATGGGCCCTGCTGTGAAATATTAGATAAAGAATTGTAATTACATGCCCCTGTTAAACAGAGGCAGAAAAATTGGGCCTTTGGTGGTGGTGCCACAACACTGTAAGCCCTCACAGTTACTCTTGGTGGGCGCAGGAACGGGCCCTGCTGTTAAATATTATATCAAAAATTGTAATTACATGCCCCTGTTAAACAGGGGCATAAAAATTGGGCCTTGGGTGGTGGTGGTGGTGCCAGAACACTGTAACCCCTCACAGATACTCTTGTTGGGCTCAGGAACGGGCCCTGCTGTGAAATATTTGATCAAAAATTGTAATTACATGCCCCTGTTAAACAGAGGCAGAAAAAGTGGGCCTTAGGCAGTGGTGGTGGTGCCCTAAACCAAAAATATTGTTGGAAGCTAGCATCATCAAGATTGAGGAGGAATAGGATAGTCACTCAGCATAGGCAGTCTTCAAGGGATCCCACATCCATAGAAAAATCAATCAGTTACATCAGCATCAGGTGCTTGATAGCTGCTGCTGATCCAAGACTGATTCATTTTTATTATTGTGAGCCTATCAATGGAGTCTGTGGACAGGCGCACTCTATGATCCGTTACAAACCCTCCAGCAGCACTGAATGTGCTGGATACAGTACAGGACAGTAGCTCAATTGCATATCGAACAAGTTCTGGCCAGCGGTCCATCCTCTAGACCCAGTAACCCAGTGGATGGTCTGTTGGAAAGGTCTCCAAGTCTGCTCTTGGCCCTAGATATTCCTGCACCATGTAATGCAAACACTGGCGATGGTTGCTTGAACCGATCAGACCTTGGCGCTGAGGACTGAAAAATTGTTTAAAGGCATTTAAAGTCACCTTCTCCACTGCTCTTCCTCTGACTGAACGAAGCCTCAGCAACACGTTGTCCAGCACCAGGAAATTGTAACCTCCCAGGGTCTGGAAACGCATTGCACAAACCTTTCTTCAAGGCCTCCTGAAGATGTTTCATCCTCTGCTCCCTCTGCCAAAGCAGGATGAGTTCTGCAACCTTACCCTTGTAACGTGGATCAAGAAGGGTTGCCAGCCAGTAATGATCCCTCTCCTTGATACCACAAATCCTAGGGTCCTTTCGCAGGCTTTGCAGAATCAGGGAGGCCATGCAGCGTAAGTTTGCAGAGGCATTCGATTCTGAGTCCTCTGGGTCACTAAGGATCACATGATCCGTAACAACCTGCTCCCAGCCATGTACAACTTGGGTTTCTGGGGACTGAAAACCATCCCTTGAAGACTGCTGCTCAGTGTTATCCTCCACGTCCATGCTGACACAATCCTCCTTCTCCACTTCTTCCTGACTGTTTGGCGGACCTGCAGGAATACTATCTGGATAAAGAGGGCCTTGAGAGGTAAGGAAGTCCTCCTTTCCCTCCCACTGTTCTGCCTCAAGTGCCCAGTCCATTATTCCGCGAAGTGTGTACTCCAACAGGAAGACAAGAGGGAGAGTATCACTGATGCATGCATTGTCGCTGTTCACCATCCTTGTGGCCTCCTTAAATGGTGACAGGACAGTGCAGGCATCCTTGATCAGTAGCCACTGGCATGGCGAAAAAAAGCCAAGCTCCCCTGACCCTGTCCTGGTGCCATACTCACAAGGTACTCATTGATGGCCCTCTGCTGCGAGTGCAGCCACTGCAGCATTGCCAATGTTGAATTCCACCTGGTGGGCATATCACAAATAAGGTGGTTGGTGGGCAGGTTGCATTCCCTTTGAATGTCAGCCAGCCGAGCACTGGCATTGTATGACCGGCAGAAATGACCACAGACTTTTCTAGCCTGCCTCAGGAGATCCTATAAGCCTGGGTACCTGCTCAAGAACCGCTGCACCACCAAATTCAGGACGTGTGCCAAACATGGGACATGGGTCAAGTGTCCCTGTTGGAGGGCGGAGAGAAGGTTGGTGCCATTATCGCATACAACCATTCCTGGCTGAAGCTGGCGGGGCGTCAACCACCTCTGAGCCTGTCCCTGCAGAGCTGACAGAATCTCTGCCCCAGTTTGGCTCCTGTCCCTTAAGCAGACCAACTCAAGCACCGCATGGCATATTTTTTGCCTGAGTGCTTGCGTAGGCCCTTGAACACTTATGGAGCACCACTGGTTCAGAGGACAAATCTGCAGAAGAGGCCATAGAAGAAGAAGAGGAGGTGGTGGAGGAGAGAGCTGTGGCAGAATCACCACTAGCATTTTGGAGGTGTGGTGGTGGAACAAGCTCCAACAATACTGAACCCTGTCCTGCATCCTTCCCAGCTGCCAGCAGAGTTACCCAATGCGCCGTGAAGGAAAGGTAATGGCCCTGCCCATGCCTGCTAGACCATGAGTCAGTGGTAATATGCACCTTACCGCTGACCGCCCCGTCCAACGGGGCCAAAACATTGCCTTCCACGAGCCGGAATGACCTTCCGTGAAAAGAAATGGCGTTTTGGAACCTGTCACTGAGGTACAGCACATTCCTCAAATTCACAAAAGGGGGCAGAGTCTACCAGCTGAAAGGGTAGCAGTTGCAGTGCTAGCAATTTGGCCAAGCTAGCATTCAGACGCTGAGCATGTGGATGGCTAGGACAGAATTTCTTTTTATGGTTTAGCAAATGGGGTAGGGAAATTTGCCTGCTAAAATCAAAAGTAGGTGTACTGATAGCAGATTGGCTGCACGTACTTGGGACACCTATTGCTATACCTTCATTCCTCTCAGTGCAGGTTTTTGAGAGGACTGGAGGCATAATGGGGTTGGAGATCCCAGATGAGGAGCAAGGAGAAGTCCGCCTTTTTCTTTGATGTGGATCTTTCAAGTGCTGTTGCTAACGGACTGCATGGGAGGTTGTCATATGTCTGTTCAAGCATGTGGTGACCAAGTTGTACAAAAAGACGCCACTTGCTCACATCTATAGCTGGCTATCGCAGCAAGAAGCATTGGAGGGCTAACAACAAGTAAGGTGCCTTGATGAGGCTCTGTGGCTAGCCAGCTATAGATGTAAGCAAGTGGCGCCTTTTTGTATCACTGTCGTATTTTTTGGTCAGGCAACGCACTGACACCTTTGCTGCCATTGTGCTATGTGCTGGGTGTTCAGTGTACCCCTGCAACTTTAAGAAGGGGTGGCTCCCCTTCAGTCCACCTGCTCTCACCTATCCATCAGAATGCATGTGCCTCCACTGTGGGGACACTCATAAGTTAGTGTTAGGTACCACAGATACCGTGGTGCCTTGACGAGGCTCTGTGGCTTACGCATTCATTTGCAAATGTGTGCAGACTAAACCCTTGCTTTTAACGCATACTGTTAGACAGGTTATTTGGTTGTCTGCGGGCTGGTGGTAAGTAAAGCTTGTTTTTTCCCATGGATTTATCCATGGCCCTGTTTGTACATGTGGTGCCCAAGTGGCTGCTGTTCTGGCCAGGCTTGATCCGCTTCAGACTTAGGTTGCAAACAGCAACGGTGTGATCTGCTGCACACGTGTCAAAAAAGGCCCACACTAAGGAACTTTTCAAAATCAGCGGGGTGGCTGCCCTTAAGCTGCCCCTAGAGGACATCCTGCCTCGTTGGAGTTGTGCCTCCTCCTCCTTTTCTATCAGGCACCCAAGTAGAGTTAATGACCTCATCATCCCCTCCCTCCTCGTCACTGGAGCAAACTTGGCAGTATGCTGCAGCTGGGGGAACATGACTGCCAATTTCTTGTCCTTCTTGGGCACCCCCTCTTGCTAGGCTCACGTTACTCCCTTCCTCAACCTGGGAACCAACATCGGAGCCTTCTAATTGCTGCGCATCCTCCAGCAGCATTTACTCGACACTGTGGTCAAATAGTTCAGGGGACTCTTCCGTGCATGATGGTGGGGCTATGGAAGGAGTGACTGTGGACAAGGAGCCAGTGGAATAGGCAGCTTTGGCAGCTGATTGGAATGCAAACTACTCTGAACCTGGGTGACAGAGGATGAGGAGGATGAGGACGGCTTTGTTATCCACTTCACCAACTCTTCTGCATGTTCTGGCTAAATAACAGGGCCAGCAGCAGAAAAAAAGGACAAGCGTGCCCCACGGCCACCTGCAAAGGATGCACCATGTCCACGATCAGCACTGTTGACTGTAGACACAGAGCCTGCTAGCCCTCTTTTAGTGGCCTGTGAGCGTCTGCCTCTCCTTGGTGGCCTTCCGGACATGATGTATATTCTGTTTTGCAACACCACACTGCACTGTATTGTGTACTGTGTACACCACCAGAAGTGTAGTAGCAACTGCACTACAGCTGCACTGTATTGTGTAATGTGTACACCACCAGAAAAGTAGTAGCAACTGCACTACGGCTGCACTGTATTGTGTACTGTGTACACCACCAGAAGTGTAATAGCAATTGCACTATGGCTGCACTGTATTGTGTACTGTGTATTCCACCAGAAGTGTAGTAGCAACTGCACTACAGCTGCACTGTAATTATGGCTCTCATAGCAGAGGGCGCTGGGATTGGCCAAAGCATGCAGGTCAGGTGCATGCTTTGCCCAATTATCATACAGCAATGCACTGTGATCTCGTAGTGCATTATGGGCCATCCGTGGGCGCTCGAATTTCCCGCGAACGCCCCATAATGTTCGCTGTTTTGCGAACACTCGATATTCGAGTCTTATGGTCGACCCAAACATCAAGCTCATCCCTACTGGAGATCGGTTACACACTCTATCCCAACATATTGTCACCAAAACGGATCATAAGCTCCACCATTCATAAAAGAAAAAAGGGCCTCCACATAGTGTAAAACCATTGTAAATAGGTTTATTTAAAAAAAACATAGTACACTTACATCAATGCTGATGTTTTCAAGCATAAAATGTGATCACAAGAGAAATCCAAATCATCCCAACGCATTTCGTCCACAAGGACAGCATCTGGGGTTTCACACTTGCAATATTGTTTTCTTTCAGCGCTGCACTTTTTAATGTTACCACTTTAATAAACATCAATCACTTGTTACATTGTATGCAATCACTTTAATAAACATCGATCACTTGTTACATTGTCTTCAATCACTTAAATAAACATCTATTACTTGTTACATTGTATTCAATCACTTTAATAAACATCGATCACTTGTTACATTGTGTTCAACCACTTTTATAAACATCAATCACTTGTTACATTGTATTCAATCACACTTGAAGACCAAGCCTTTTCTGGCACTTTTGGCACAAGTGTATTTGTATTTTTTGCTCGAAAATTACTTGTAAGCCCCAAACACTCTATTATTTTGTTAGCAGAGACCCTAGACAATGGCAATGGCAAAGGCAAATGGCAATCGTTGCAATTTTTAATGTCACGCGGTATTTGCACAACGGTTTTCCAAACGCAATTTTTTGGAAATAATACACTTTAATGAATTTTAATGCAAAATATCACAATATATAACCCAATTTTTTGGTAAGGTATAAAAGATGATGTTTCGTCAAGTAAATAGATACCTAACATGTTGAGCTTTAACCACTTCAGCCCTGAAAAGTTTTACTCCCATTAATGACCAGGCCATTTTTTGTGATGCAGGACTGCGTTGCTTTACCTGACAATTGCGCGGTCGTGCGATGCTGTATCCAAATGAAATGTCCTTTTATCCCACAAATAGAGCTTTCTTTTGGTGGTATTTGATCACCTCTGCAGGTTTTATTTTTTATGCTATAAACTAAAAAAGAGTGACCAATCGACAATATTTTTTACTTTCTGCTATAAAACATTCTCAATAAAAAAATGTTTTAAAAATCTAATTTCTTCATCAATTTGGGCCAGTGGTTATCAACTCCTGTCCTCAGGAACCACTAACAGGCCAGGTTTGCATGATAACTGAAATAGATCACAGGTGATATCCAGTGGTGTATTTAGGTTTTGTGCTGCCCTAGGCCTGACTAAACGCATGCACCCCCCTAATTTAAATACGACCCACCCCATCCTGCCGAGGCCACACCCCTTCCTGTTTAAGACCCACCCTATCATCTGTAAACAACACCCCTTCCTCTTTAGGCTCATTTGGCACCTTTCAGGGGGGAACGGGTACCTGTTTCTGACAGGTACCCTTCCCCACTTCCGGGAGACTGCGCTGTCCCCTCTGAAGTTTGCCCCCCTCCTCCTTCCTCCGCTGGGCCATTCAGAAAGTGCAACGCACTTCGCACATGTGCAGTAGGGAACCGGTCGGTTTCCCTTACCATGAATGATAGTGGCAAAACCTGAGAGCCAATCCGAAAATCGGCTGAGGTGTCGACATCGCTGGATCCCTGGACAGGTAAGTGTCCTAATATTAAAAGTCAGCAGCTACAGTATTTTTAGCTGCTGAGTTTTAATGCTATCACGGGGGGGGGGGGGGGTCTCACTGTGCCCCATCAAACACAGTAACTGTGCCCATCAAACGCAGTCACTGTGCCCATCAAATGCAGCCACTGTGCCCATCAAATGCAGCCACTGTGCCCTCAAACGCAGCCACTGTACCCATCAAATGCTGCCACTGTGCTATCAAATGCAGCCACTGTGCCCCATCAAACGCAGTCACTGTGCCCATCAAACGCAGTCACTGTGCCCATCAAATGCAGCCACTGTGCCCCATCAAACGCAGTCACTGTGCCCATCAAACGCAGTCACTGTGCCCATCAAACGCAGCCACTGTGCTATCAAATGCAGCCACTGTGCTATCAAATGCAGCCACTGTGCCCATCAAATGCAGCCACTGTGCCCATCAAATGCTGCCACTGTGCTATCAAATGCTGCCACTGTGCTATCAAATGCTGCCACTGTGCTATCAAATGCAGTCACTGTGCCCATCAAATGCAGCCACTGTGCCCATCAAATGCAGCCACTGTGCCCATCAAATGCAGCCACTGTGCCATCAAACGCAGCCACTGTGCCCTCAAACGTAGCCATTGTGCCATCAAACGTAGCCATTGTGCCATCAAACGTAGCCATTGTGCCATCAAACGTAGCCATTGTGCCATCAAACGCAGCCACTGTGCCCATCAAACGCAGCCACTGTGCCCTCAAACGCAGCCACTGTGCCCTCAAACGCAGCCACTGTGCCCTCAAACGCAGCCACTGTGCCCATCAAACGCTGCCACTGTGCCCATCAAATTCTGCCAGTGCCCATCAAATGCTGCCAGTGCCCATAATACTGATATACTTTATTAAATCGTTGTACCTGCTGTCCTGGGGGTTTCCCTCATGCTCCTCTCTCTCCTCCTGACGTCACAGCCCCAGGGCCGAGAAGACGATTCACTGCAGGAAAGCAGTGCAGGGGAGGGTAGGCGGAGCTTAAGGCTCCACCTGTCACCTGTTTCTTATGGGGGGCGCGAGTGACACACGCCGCCCCCACGCATGAGAGAAAGCCCCCCCATCTGTCTGACTGATTCCCGGCTCCCACTGCCGCCTCCCGCACACTTGCAGCCCACGGCGGCCGGCTTTCTGTAGCGGCGCCGCGGTGTATGGGCGTGCTTGTCAGAGAGTAGGGGGCGTGAGATACACGCCCCCACCCTCTGCCAAGCACGCCCATACACAGCGACGCCGCTACAGAAAGCCGGCCGCCGTGGGCTGCAAGTGTGCGGGAGGTGGCAGCGGGAGCCGGGAATCAGTCAGACGGGTGGGGGGGGGTTTCTCTCATGCGGGGGGGCGGCCTATTTTGCCGCCCCCCGCAAAGTGCCGCCCTAGGCCTAGGCCTTGTCGGCCTAGGCCAAAACACAGCCCTGGTGATATCATTTGCTGCTCAGTGATTGCAGTATTCTAGTCTGCATCTCCCCGAGGTAGTACATAAAACCTGGCCTGTTAGTGGGTCCTGAGGACAGGAGTTGAGAACCCCTGATTTAGGCCAATATTTATTCCGCTACCTATTTTTGGTAAAAAAAAATCCCAAAAAGCGTATATTGATTGGTTTGAGCAAAAGTTATAGCGCCTACAAACTGTGGGATTTTTTGGACTTTTTATTTTTTTTATTGTTTCTACTAGTAATGGCGGCAATCAGCAATTTTTTTAGTGGGACTGCCACATTGCGGCGGACAAAGCTGATACTAAGTGACACTTTTTGGGGACCAATGACGCCAATACACTGATCAGAGCTAAAAAAACAAAAACAAAAAAGCACTGTCACAGTATAAATGACACTGGCAGAGAAGGGTTTAACATCAGGGGCGATCAAAGGGTTAACTGTGTTCCCTGGGAGTGTTTTCTTAAGCCTCGTACACACGATCGTTTTTTCCGCAGACAAAACCTCGGAGTTTTGTCCGAAGGGTGTTGGCTAGGAACTTGTCTTGCATACAAATGGCAAGGAATTGTCGGCCAACAAACACAAATTTTTCAGCTCTTTAGCAACCCTTTGGGCTCCTTCTGCTAATTTCGTGTTCGTAGAAGTTTGGTGAGGGTTGATTCGTGCTTTTCATTTCGCACTTTTCATTTTGCGCTTTTCAGTTCGTTTCTGAATGGCCATTCATCAACCAGCCATGTTGCGGAATCGGAGGAGATAACGTGTTATTTATTATTTGCCTTGGAGTTATTGCTTTGACCCAAGTCCAGTCATGGAACAGGAGGAGGAGGATTTCATGGACCAAAAATTGGTTGCTTTATTAATCGTGACCAATTATTTCATATGCCTTTGCTGCGGGAGCTCCAGGAGAATAATCCAGATGATTTTAGGAATTATCTCCGGATGACGGAACCCTGCTTTCACCAAATCTTGGCATTGTTGACCCCCTATAACAGTGTTTCTCAACTCCAGTCCTCAAGGCGCACCAACAGGTCATGTTTTCAGGATTTCCACTATTTTGCACAGGTGATTTGATCAGTTTCACTGCCTTAGTAATTACCACAGCCTTTTCATCTGAGGGAAATCCTGAAAACATGACCTGTTGGTGCGCCTTGAGGACTGGAGTTGAGAAACACTGCCCTATAATAAGAAGCAGGACACATGCATGAGGCTTTTATTTTATTTTTTGGTTGAATAATAATGATTTGATAATAAATAAAAATTCCATAAATCTATCCCCTAATTTGTAGACGCTCTAACTTTTACGCAAACCAATATTGCGATTTTATTTACCAAAAATGTGTAGAAGAATACATATCGGCCTAAACTGAGGATTTTTTTTTTTTTATTAAATTGGGATATTTATTATAGCAAAAAGTAAAAAATATTGTGTTTTTTTCCATACTTGTCACTCTTTTTTTGTTTATAATAAAAACCGCAGAGGGGATCAAATACCACCAAAAGAAAAATCTATTTGTGGGGAAAAAAAATGATAAAAATTTTCATTCAAAATGTTACAGCGCTGAAAACTGAAAATTGGCCTGGGCAGGAAGGGGGTGAAACTGCCTTGTATTGAAGTGGTTAATGCTGTTTGGTTTATCTACAAATCGGGCTGAATATTCCCTTCGATCATCCAAACATTTGAAAAGCAAATTCCTGTTCACTTCCAATGCCCAAACCCGTGCAGATGAATCAAATTAAAACAAGAATGATCTTTTCACATTATTTTGAACAATTATTGAAAAATGTATTATTGATAATTCAATAATTATTTATTAAATAATTTAAATTACTATTCACACAATGTATTGTGTGCAGATTCTCAAACTCTTTAGCAAATCAACCTCAGGGTATCTGCACTGTATAGACATCTGCCATAAAACAAGGACTTTTGTCTCCCCCTTGTGGCCAAATGTCATATTGCTCTTTGTCATTTTTCCACACTGTCCTCCTTCCTTTGCCATCCATTTACCTTTTCTACAGATAAATAATTAGTGTGTAGATTTAGATGTAATCATTATCAAAAAGGAGCTTGCATGTTCTCCCTGTGTGGCTTTCTTGCGGGTCCTCCGGTTTCCTCCCACACTCTAAAGACATGCTGGTAGGGTGTTTTAACTTTGGATAGTAAAACATTTTTTTCTGCCTGTAAATACCTTATACAGCCCACTTCCTGTTTCTTGTCTGGTCATTAGCCTAGGCTTATGACATCATGCACATGCTCCCAGGAAGGGAGGGTGATGAGTCATAAGAGGGCCAATGAGAGCTGCGGAGCTGGAGGTGTGCCTCTGTGTAAATCCAGGAAGTGAACAGGCAGCAGCCTCAGCTGCCCACAGTTAAAATGGCTGCAGCCAGACTCAGTGGAGGGAGATTTCTGCAGCATATTTGGCAAGTACAGAATCACAGTATATATACAATAATATGCAAAGTGGTTGGAGGGAAGCTTCGGAGTGGCAAAGATAATTTTATTACAAATTATGTGAGCAGACTGCAGTTTCTCTTTAAGCCCTGGTCCACACTGACAGCAGGATTAAAAGCGTGCGAGTTCAGAGGAATTTGCATAATTTCATACCCGCATGTCAGTCCGACTTCGGGGGGGGGGCGATTTCAGAGACGCCGGTGCGGGTTCATGCACAGATGTCTATACAAATCGCACCCCAAAGTCGCCAAAAGTAGTACAGAAACTACTTTTGGGAATCGGTGTGGCACCGCAAAGTCGGTGTCGCACCGGATCGGACGGTGCTATTTCCGGCACCGCCATTGCCGGCACATGTCAAATCGCAATGCTAAATCGCTGCAATGTGAACCTGGGCTTAGGGACCTTAGATTGTAAGCTCCTTGAGGGCAGGGACTGATGCAACTGTACAATATATATGTAAAGCGCTGCGTAAATTGACGGCGCTTTATAAGTACCTGTAATAAAATAAATAAATGAAAAATGTTCTTATAAGATATCAGTGGCCCTATCCAGCAGAACTTCAAATCTGACCTGAATTTTGTTCTTTTTCATTTTCTTTCTTATTTCTGCAAAAAAACAAAAAAAAACCTTTGGGCAAAAATTCTTCAAAAAGATTCTCTGTGCCTCTTAGCGAAATCTTTGGGGTATCTGCTTTCCAAATTGGGGTCGTTCTGCAGGTGTTTGTATTGCGGGGTCCAAAAATGTGATCGGCAGTCAGAAAAACAGACGTGTTTATTATGAAAGGCGGGACCTTGGGAAGCAAAAAAGTCTCACTTATAGAGTACTGTGCAAAAGTTTTAGGCAGGTGTGAAGAAATGCTGCAAAGTAAGAATGCCTTCAAAAATATATATTAGAATTTCTTCTTTTTATCAATTTCAACGATCAATGATCAATTTACCAAACGCAAAGTGAGCGAACAGAAGAAATCTAAAAATCAAAATCAAATCAATATTTGGTGTGGCTACCTTTTGGCTTTAAACCAGCGTCAGATCCTGACCACTTCAATACCGGGCACTTTACCCCCTTCCTGCCCAGGACAATTTTCAGCTTTCAGCGCTGTCGCACTTTGAATGACAATTGCGCGGTCATACAACACTGCACTCGAATGACATTTTTATAATTTTCTTCCCACAAATAGAGCTTTCTTTTGGTGGTATTTGATCACCTCTGGGGGTTTTTATTTTTTGCTAAACAAACTAAAAAAGACCGAACTGTTTGAAAAAAAAAAAAAAAGGTTTTCTTTGCTTCTGTTATAAAATTTAGTTTGCTTCTTCACTGATAGCACTGATGAGGAGGCACTACATGTAGAATTGATGGGCACCGATATGCAGCACTGATGGGCACCAATAGGCAACACTGATATGCAGCACTGATGGGCACTGACAGGCAGCACTGATGGGAACTAATAGGTGGCACTGATAGGCGGGCACTGATGAGGAGGTACTGACAGGCATTACTGATGGGCACTGATGAGGAGGTACTGATAGGCATTACTGATGGGCACTGATTGGCATCTGTGAAGGGCAATGACAGGTGTTACTGGTGGAGCCGTCAGTAACGGCAGAGACGATCCAATCCTTTCCCCTCTGAGGCTGGATGCCGAGTGAGGGAAAGATGGCCCCCCGCTCAGCTCCATACGATTGGATGACGAAAGCGACGTCAAACGTCACTTCCGCCCAACGGTCTTGAAGGGGAATTTTTTTTTTTTTTAATTGAAAACAAGAAAGGTTTTTTTTTTGTTTTTTTTTTGTTTTTTTTTACTGCATTTAAGTGTAAATGTGAGATCTGAGGTTTTTTTGACCCCAAATCTCACATTAAAGAGGTCCTGTCATGCTTTTTTTTTCTATTACAAGGGATGTTTACATTCCTTGTAATAGGAATTAAAGTGACCCATTTTTTTTTT
Source organism: Lithobates clamitans (assembly GCA_037952925.1). NCBI lineage: Eukaryota > Metazoa > Chordata > Amphibia > Anura > Ranidae > Lithobates > Lithobates clamitans. Next base: position 90,040 of record JBBGZY010001317.1, read on the forward strand.
TAATGGACAATGTAAAAATAAAAAATAAAAATGAAAAAAAAATAAATTTGAAAGCGCCACGTCTCGCCGAGCTTGCGCGCAGAAGCATGCGTAAGTCGCGCCCGCATATGAAAATGGTGTAGAAACCACACATGTGAGGTATCACCGCGATCGTTAGAGCGGGAGCAATAATTCTAGCCCCAGACCTCCTCTGTAACTCAAAACTGGTAACCTGTAGAATTTTTTAAACCTCACGCAAGACTGAACACAGCAACAAGACACAAGGTAAGTTATACTGCATCAGTAAAGGTCTCTCCCAGGCAAAGATTTCAGAGCAGACTGGGGTTTCAGTACATGCTGTTCAAGCTCTTTTGAAGAAACACAAAGAAACGGGTAACGTTGAGGACCGTAGACGCGGTGGTCAGCCAAGGAGATTTAATACAGCAGATGAAAGACACATCATGCTTATTAACCACTTACGAAGTGCCTGCCGTCGTTATACGTCGGTACTTTGACGTTGGATATGGTTGTTATGGAAGCAGACAGCTGCCATTACCCCCCCCCCCGGTATTTTCTGAAACGCCGAGCGGTCCGCTTTCAGATAAAAGTGGTCTCCGCAGCACATTCGTCATGAGATCTCTTTTATCGTTGGCAGGAGAGGTGCCCACACCCCTCCACCTGCGTTCTGGTTGTCTCCGCCGTTTACCGGAGCCGTCGGTAGCGGTGGAGACGATCTGATCCTTTCCCCTCAGAGGCACTGTGTCGAGTGAGGGAATGATGACGTTGGATGACGGAAGCAACGTCAAACGTCACTTCCGTCCCAATGGCCTTTATTGAAAAAAAAAAAAACTAAGACATTTTTTATTTTTTTTATTATTACATTTAAGTGTAAATATGAGAAGTGAGGCCAGATCTCAAATTTAGGAGGTTCTGTCATGCTTTTTTTCTATTACAAGGGATGTTTACATTCCTTGTAATAGGAATAAAAATGATCCAAAAAAGGGAAAGTGTAAAAATAAAAAATAAAACGTCAAAAAAAAAATAATAAAAAACAAACAATTGAAAGTGCCCCGCCATTCTGTGCTCGCTCGCAGAAGTGAATGCATACGTAAGTCACGCCCGCATATGTAAAAGGTGTTGAAACCTCACATCTGAGGTATCTCTGCGATCGTTAGAGCGAGAGCAATAATTCTAGCAAAAGACCTCCTCTGTAACTCAAAACTGGTAACCTGAAGAAATTTTTAAACGTTGCCTATGGAGATTTTTAAGTGTCATAGTTTGTCGCCATTTCACGAGCAGGCAAAACTTTGAAGCATGACATGTTGGGTATCAGTTTACGCGGCGTAACATTATCTTTCACAATATAAAAAAAACAAAAAAAACTTTACTGTTTTTTTTCTTTAAAGAAGTGTATTTTTTGATTTCCCCAAAAAATTGCGTTTGTAAGACCGCTGCGCAAATACCGTGTGACATAAAATATTGCAACAATGGCCATTTTATTCTCTAGGGTCTCTGCTAATATATATATATATATATATATATATATATATATATATATATATATATGTGTTTGAGGGTTCTAAGTCATTTTATAAGAAAAAACATGGATTTAACTTATAAGCAACAAATGTCAGAAGTAGGCTTAGGCATGAAAGTGTTATACTGCATCAGAAAGTCTCTCCCAAGCAAAGATTTCAAAGCAGACTGGGGTTTCAAGACGTGCTGTTCAAGCTCTTTTGAAGAAGCACAAAGGAACGGACAACGTTGAGGACCGTAGACGCAGTGGTTAGCCAAGGAAACTTAATGCAGCAGATGAAAGACACATCGTGCTTACTAACCTTCAATATCGAAGATGTCCATCAGCGCCATCAGCACAGAACTGGTGGAAACCAGTGGGATCCAAGTATACCCATCTACTGTCTGAAGAAGAATGGCCAGAAGTGGTCTTCATGGAACAATTGCAGCCAAAAATCCATGCCTCTAGTCACCTAAGCGACTCAACTATGACCCAAAACTAGACAAGAGCGTTTCATTTCATTGCGATTAGTTTTTCTTACATTTTTTTTTTCAGAGATTCGGCTCTATGTGAATCTCCAAATGGACTTAGAAATGAATGTCAACGAATCCCAAAAAATATATATAACAAAATTTACGAATGCATTTATTTCATTCAGATTACGTCACATGATGAGATAGTAGTAACCTCAGGGCAGTGTTTTTCAACTCCAGTCCTCAAGGCGCCCCAACAGGTCATGTTTTCAGGATTTCCCTCAGATGAAACGGCTGTGGTAATTACTAAGGCAGTGAAACAGATCAAATCACCTGTGCAAAATAATGGTAAGCCTGAAAACATGACCTGTCGGGGCGCCTTGAGGACTGGAGTTGAGAAACACTGCCTCAGGGTATCTGCACTGTATAGAAATCTGACATAAAACATGGACTTTGTTTCCCCCTTGTGGCCAAATTTCATATTGCTCTTCATTTTTCCACCATTGATCTCCTTCCATTGCCATCTATTTACCTTTTCTACAGATAAATAATTCATGAGTAAATTTAGATGTAATCATTATCAAAAAGGAGTTTGCATGTTCTTCCTGTGTGGGTTTTCTCCGGGTACTCCGGTTTCCTCCCACACTCCAAAGACATGCTGGTAGGTTAATTGGATCCTGTCTAAATTGGCCCCATTATGTATATGTATGAATGTGAGTTAGGGACCTTAGATTGTAAGCTCCTTGAGGGCAGGGACTGATGTGAATGTAAAACGTACGGAAGACCATATTGGTTCCATTCTCTTTTCATTTAGAATTGAGGTAAATGTTTTGCCCTACTTACCACTACACACTCTATAGGATTATTTAATTGGAATACTATATGAATATGTTTTAATTTTTAATTTATTCTCTCTCTTTGGTTACAAAAGGTCTTTCCATTTTTGTAAATAATGGCTTCAGTCTATGCATCTATAATTAGTGTTTTATGAATACAAGCACCTGGTAGGCATTCCTTTTGAGTTCATCGTTATCTTGTATAAAATGTATTCTATAAAATGTATGATTATTTCTCTATTAAGGAAAATTGTTATCCATACTTACCGTAATTTTCCTTTCCTGGATCCTCCCCATGTCAGCCTACTATGGGTCAGCTCCGCCCCCTCTGACCCCATCCAGGACCACCTCTTTTCTAGCCCATAAAAGCGCGGCTGTCTGCCCACACCAGTGTTCAAAGAAGCCCCACCTCGTGATGGATAAACTGGGTGGGAATCCACTGGTTGACATGGGGAGGATCCAGGAAAGGAAAAATACGGTAAGTATGGATAACAATTTTCCTTATTCCTGGACCTCCCCATGTCAGCCTACTATGGGATGTACCAAGCAATATTAAGAAGGGAGGGAAGACAAAAAATAAAAAAATAAGCCAAACCCTCAATGCAATGCTAGTCCAAAATTTTTAATGGGCAACAGCTGCCGTAATAACCGTGGAGCCAAATGTTTCCTCAGGCGGACAAGCCATGTTAAGCCTGTAGTGCCTAATGAAAGGTGTTGGGCACGCTCCAGCTTGCTGCTCTGCAAACTACCTCAGGGGTGACCTTCGCGTATGCCCAGGATGCTGCTATACCCCTCATCGAATGTGCTCTGATCTCTGAAGGAGGAGGAAGGCCCAGCATTTTGTATGCAATATGCATGGTCTTGACAAACCAGGAAGACACAACTCTGGATGTTGCTGGCATACCCTTTTTTAGGCCCCATTGGGAAAACCTATGGCTGATCTTGTTTCAAAAGCTTTTAGTCCATTTCAGGTAGGTTGAAACCGCAGAGACCAGGTCTAACCTACTCCACTCATCATCAGCTGTATCCGCCGGAAAGGCTGGGAGAATGACCTCCCAGTTCATACGAAATTATGTGGCCACCTTAGGTAGAAAGCTTAGTATCGGCCTAAGGACTATCTTGTCTGGGAGCACCAAACAATATGGTTCTTTAGATGAGAAGGCGCACAACTCAGAGACTCTTCTGGCCGAGGCCACGGCTGGTAAAAAACAAAAACAAAAATAAAAACCTGTTAAAAGAAATAATGAACAAGAGAAAGCTTGATCAAATGAAGGAGCCAGCAACGTTCCCAAGACTAGTGTTAAGTCCTCTTTTGGAAAAAAACGATTAAAATGGAGGTCTGATTTCTATGGCTGCCCCTAAAAATCAGATCACCAACAGATGTAAAGTACATCTTGTCCACGACAAATCAGGGATTTGACCCTTCAGGGAATTATAAGCTAACCTCTGCGGAAACTCCAAAATGTTAGATACTGAAGGAGATCCAAGGTCCCAACCCCTTTCCGTAGTATTCCAGATCCGGTGATAGGTTACATTTGTTCTTAGGAGCCTGTAATAATGTCATTAACTTTATCATCCTGTGGTTCGGATGTCAGGCCCCACTCTGCAGAAGGAGATTTTGACAAAGAGGCAGAGGGATTGGTGGGCCCAACTTCATCCTCCAAGCCAGAGGGAACCACAGCTCCCTGAGCCAGTAAGGTAGGACTATTATTGCTGTGACCCTTTCTCGCTGAATCTTCAGCAGGATTTTGGGAGCCAATGGAAGCGGCGGGAACACATACACCAAGGGGAAGTTCCAAGACCTGGACAGAGCACCCTGACCCAATGCCTGTGGATGCCAGGTCCGGCAGAAGAAGCAAGGCAGTCGACAATTCTCCTCCAATGCCATAAGATCTATCGAAGGCGTCCCCCAGACCCTGAAGATCTTGTGTAGGTACTTGGGGTTGAGGCCCCATTTGTTGTGATCCCCAAAGCCTCAACTCAAGCGATCTGCTAAAACATTCCCAGGCCCTGGGGGATAAGATGCTGTAAGAGAGCTGAGATTCTTCTCTGCACATAGGAAGATTGACATGCCACCTGAAGGAGAGGGTGACTTCTTGTGCCCCCTTGATGAGACACATAAGCCACCGTAGTTTTGTTGTCCAAAAGAATCTTGACAGCTCGACCTCGTAACATAGTTTGGAATGCTAAGAGAGCTAGTCTGACAGCATCCAATCCCAGGTAATTTGAACTCTTCTCCCCACATAGGTTCCATTGGCCTTGAACTTGCTGTCCCAGGCAGTGTGCCCGCAGGCCTGCCAGACTGGCATTGGTCGACACCACTATTGGTTCTGAGGACTTCAACGGAACTCTGCAGGAAAGATTGCGAGCTACTGACCACCAAACCAGGGACCAGATTATCGGAATTGGCAGACAATCCCACTGAAGAAGAAAGTTGCATTGAAATTTCCTTCTGCGCCACCTGACCCACGGGACTACTGGAACTGTGGCTGATAAAACCCCCAGATATTGCATGTGTACTGTGAATAACTCAAGCGCTGAAATGAAATAGATGATAAATAGTGATGGAAAATTAAAAAATTAAGCTGCAATCAATCATAAGTGTTCAGGCACCTTCATGTGAAATAATATAAAATTATTGATGCGCTCTAATTAAACTATCAATCATCGCACAGCTCCCTTAAAAACACTATGAGATAAGATTCTAAGAATACAAACATCCAAGCATCAAGAGTGTGATAAACCGCAAAAACAAAAAATAATTAATATATAATATTTGTATAAGTGCTACTATCAGCACTCATGAACTAGCATCTTAATAGGAAATGCAAAGTGAAGAAATGGAAATATAATAAAAAATGTGACTGAGAAAAGTGACTGAAATGAAGGCATATAAGGTACAGTATTCCTCTAACACAAACAATAATATTCACCCGCAAGTCCATTAATCATTTGCATTTGAATTGTAGGGGTTAATTTGTGTAGTTGTTTTCCAGCCTGATTTTCAGCCTGCATTCATCAATACCTACAAAGTTTCTTTTCCCAGGTTAAGTATAGGTAAACTTGCGCTTTGTTTCATTTTCTTTCAATCTCAGTAGACAGATGAATCATGCAAATAAAACAATAATATCAGTGCGCAGTGATCAAAAGAAACACAGAGGAAAATAGCCAAAGCGATACACTCACATAGACCTAATAAGTATTAGGCATGAAGGAGGCAATCAGCCGTCAAGAGTGTGACTCCTCAAAAGCCGCTGCTGCCGTACTGGTATCTCGTAACAGCAGTGCTCGTCACTAGCTCCTCCCACGCGTTACGTCACAGACCACGTGACTTTCTCAAGGATCAGATACTGCATGCATTCCTTCAGCATCATAGAAGGCCTGGCCATCACTGCTTTGTCTGAGACTGGATTTCCTGGACCTTACCTGGTCGACAGCCACTTCAGCCACAATTCTACAGCAGTTCTAAAAAACTGCAAAGGAGAAGAACTGCCACTTCCCAGACTTTCATCCAAACATCCATCCACCAGCTCCGCTACCCACACTCTAAGGCTGGATTCACACCCATGCACTCCCAGTGCTCCCCACATTCCGCAGAACTGCACCACAGAACGTGTTCCATAGGAGACCATGATAAATGGACGGTAGTGCAAATCCGCAAAAAGCACCAAAAAACGCACAGGTGCGAAACCAGCCCAAGTGATGCTGCCACAGGAGTGAGTGCTACCGCCGGTCTGCAGGCAAACTATACAACACCTCTTTAGGTCTGTGTTTATTTTGCGATCCATAGGATCCCTAAAAGAGACCGAATCCTCCAGTGGAAGCGTAATGTGGCGGGCGAATCTACGTAATGAAGCATCCACCCTAGGCGTAGTGTCCCAAGGGGTACAGCTTCGATACTCCATTATGCACATTGAGCTTCTTCTCAGGCCCCCCCCCCCCACTCATCGTCAATTACTTCTTTAATTTCAGAAATGAAATGGGAAGGAAGGTAACGATCCCTTTAAATACGGGTAGTATCTTTGCTGTTTCTTTGGAGGCGACGATTCTTCCTGCCACTTCAACGCATCCTTACCAGCCTCCACCAAGGGGGGAACCAGTGCAAAAATCAAACGTATGCGATTCTGAGACAATCTCAGCCTCAGATGGATCCGAATCGCTATCGACTTCAGGAGTTAAAACGCACTGAAAACACATGATCTGAATCTGCAGATGGTGAAGATACAGCAGGATGAGCAGGATTCCTTGAAACACTCTTTAACCCTTCCTTGACTGCGTGCTTAATGTAGGATTTAACCTGGCGTGCTTTCGCAGCATTGTCCAGAGCCGTCTGATGTCTTGACCTCTCTTGGCTTGGGTCGGAGCGACTAAAGTGAGGTAAGAGCCAGGGAGATCTGGAATGCTGTGACAACAGGCTGCATGCGACTCTGCGATTTGTCATGTCTAGTCCCTTCTTTACTCTTTTGAGGCTGGAATGCTGATTTAGAACCGCTTTGCGGGAGTTTATCTCCCAGTGGGCCCTTCTCTCTGTAAAACACAGAGGATGTGCTCTCTTTTACAAAATAAATAAACAAAAAAAAATAATTTTTTTTTTAAAAACAAAAATAAATAAAATAAATAAAATTGAAATAAACTTCTCCATCCAACTCTTCAGTGCTAAGGCAGCTAGGCAGGCAGGCAAAATTCCCCCGTCCTAGAAGGTACAGGATAATAAAAATACTCTGACGGACAAGTAACACAGCAGAAAGTAATGAGAGACCTGGAAGGAGGCTTACCAGAGCAGAGCAGAGCAGCAGATTGATCAGCTGGAGACTGAGATCAGCGGACAGAGCCTGCTGCAAATCAGCAGTGAGCATTCTGGTGTTTGCTAGGCAATCCAAAGAGGAAGCTACCTCTGACCTCACCTGCTCAACTCTGAGCTTCCTGAAAGGAGTACATGTGGAGGCGGTGAACTACAAGTCCCAGCGAGCCAAACCACTGCCTGAACATACAAAAACAACATGGAAGGAGAGAGTGCCAGCACCTGCCTAACAAAGGTATATACAGTCATTTATACTGCCAGTGACCTTTGCCAGAAATACACAGTCATTTATACTGCACCATACAATCCCAGCACCACGGAAACCCACCTCCTCAGGAGATTTACAGCCGATATGGGGGGGGGGTGGTCTTCTGAACCAGGAGAGGCTGAACCCGACAGGATGGATGGATGAATGGAGAATAAATAAATAAATAAAATAAAAATAAATAAAAATAAAACTTTAAAAGGCGTCCAGAGTGAGGACGAAAGAAGAACACTGGTGTGGGCAGACAGCCGCCCTTTTATGGGCTAGAAAAGAGGTGGCCCTGGAGGGGTCAGAGGGGGCGGAGCTGACCCATAGTAGGCTGACATGGGGAGGTCCAGGAAAATATATATATACTCTGTTGCAAATCCACTGCAACAGAGCAGGTAAGTATAACATTTTTGTTGTTTTCATAGAAGAAAAAAAAGGAAACTTTACAATCCAATAACATTGGCTGTATGTTTGGGGGTCATTGTCCTGCTGCAGAATTTGGGGCCAACCACACGTCTCCCTGATGGTATGACATGATGGGTAAATATCTGCCTGTATTTCTCAGCACTGAGGACACCATTGATCCTGACCAAATCTCCAACTCCATTTGCAGAAATGCAGCCCCAAACTTGCAAGGAACCTCCACCATGCTTCACAGTTGTCCTATTGACATGCCATGCGATTTTATTCATAGCAATTTTTAAGCATATCCATTTACAATTATTGTTTTTCTTATAGTATATAATACTTCATGCGACACTTCTCAAAAAAACTCCTGAAGAAGCTCCTCTGAGCGAAACATGTAGAGTAAGAAGTGGTTCTATATGTCCAAAGAAATAATACGTGATTCTTGTAAATGTTTACTGCGATTTTAAAGAATTGTTTAAATAAAATGTATATTTTTTCAAATCGATTATTCTATACCATTGGTACCTTAAAAGTCCTGCCTGCCCTTTCTCTCTTTTTTCTTACAATGTATATATGTTAAGCGCTGTGTAAATTGACGGCGCTAAACAAGTTTGGGCCCATGGGGAAATTAATTCAATTTTCTAATTCGTTTGATAATTCAGGTTTGGATAACAAATGGATATGAATTTCGTTCCGTTTGTTAATTCGGGTGCACATGACGCCAGTCAATGTTGTCCAATCAGCTCACGCCATTACTCCTGGGTTTGAGTAGCGTCCGAAAATATTGAATCTGTCCGATTGATAATATATTGAATATATAGAATATATAGAAATCTTTATGATAAACTGCAAAATGTTTCAAAAACCACTCGGACCAACGAACATACGAAATAAATTCTGATGTGATGAAATAAAATTCTTCAATGAACGAATGCATCCAAAACTAAACTAAAATTTCCGGTGTGCACGTCTAAAGAAACATACAAACTGGGGTGCAGAAAAATGGCAGCAGGTGCTCTGGACTGATGAGTCAAAATATGAAATACTTGGCTGTAGCAGGAGGCAGTTTATGGGGGGAAGGGCTGAAGAGCGATACAATAACGAGTGTCTGCATGCAACTGTGAAGCATGGTGGAGGTTCCTTGCAAGTTTGGGGCTGCATTTCTGCAAATGGAGTTGGAGATTTGGTCAGGATCAATGGCGTCCTCAGTGCTGAGAAATACAGGCAGATACTTACCCATCATGTCATACCATCAGGGAGGCGTGTGATTGGCCCCAAATTCTGCAACAGGACAATGACCCCCAAACATACAGCCAATGTTATTGGATTGTAAAGTTTCCTTTTTTTTTCTTCTATGAAAACAACAAAAATGTTATACTTACCTGCTCTGTTGCAGTGAATTTGCACAGAGCAGCCCAGATCCTCCTCTTCTCGGGTCCCTCTTTGGTGCTCCTGGCTCCTCCCTCCTGTTCAGTGCCCCCACAACAAGCAGCTTGCTATGGGGTCACCCGAGCTGAATCACAACTCCCTGTGTCCATTCAGACACAAAGCTGTGATTTGATCCTGCCCCCTCTTTCTCCTGATTGGCTAACTGACTTTGACAGCAGCGGGAGCCAATGGCGCCTCTGCTGTGTCTCAGGCAACCAGGAGGGAGAGTCCTGGACAGCCGAGATACTCGTGGACTTCGCTGGACAGAGTTGGGGCTCAGGTAAGTATTAGGGGGGCTGCTGCACACAGAAGGCTTTTATATTAATGCATAAAATGCATTAAGTAAAAAAACCTTCTGCCTTTACAACGCCTTGAACCCAGGTTCCCTCATATGCGATCTCAGACATCGCATGTGATTCACACCCGCACCGCAGGTGCCGATCACATGCAATGTCTGTGCGATGCAAATTCAGCCATACAGTTGTGAGCAAATTATAAAAAAAAAAGATTAAAGCAATGTGATAGGTTGTGTAACCATAAAATGTCCATCCACAATTGGAAACCTCCACAAAGGGGATTAGAAGCAAAATCCAGCAGGAGCTCCAGAGTATAAAATAGAAGAGAGGCGCCTCTAAGTGTAGCAATATGGTTACATTTAATGAAGGTACAACATTTAGCAACTCACATGGTTGATGATTAAAAGAGGCACATCTAAGTATGCAGGCATCTGGGGTAAAGCTGTCCGCATAGACCATCCCCCGCACTGCCAGCTACCAACGCTGTCAGTCTGCAGTTGTGACCGGGAAGACTACCCTGCAGTAGAGCGATCTGAAAGCGAGGCTTGAACCGCTCGTGGATTGCAATGTGGAAGGGATGACATGATGGCAGTGAGGAGGATGGTCTATCTATGTGAACACCCCGGACGCCTGCATACTTAGATGGTCCTGTTTTAATCATCAACCATGTGAGCTGCTAAATGTTGTATATTCATTAAATGTAACTGTATTGCTACACTTAGAGGCGCCTCTCTTCTCTTTTATACTCTGTTGTGACGCTACTTGTATATCAAGTCAAAATTTATTTAAAAATGTTGCTTGTCTTGCAAAACGCTCTCAAACCAAGGTTTTACTGTAATTTTAAAGAGTGCCTCGACTGAAAAAAGGTTGGGAAACACTGCTCTAGTGTGTGCTAGGTTTGTTAGTGTAGGAAAATTTTTAGTTCAGCTCAGGGCAAAACCTGAGCTATGAATCTGGGTCAGGGTTCAGTGATTCAGGACTTGATCATTATCTGGTCTGGTCATTAGCCTAGGCCAATGACATCGTGCACAACTCTCTCTCACTCTTGTGAGAGTTTTCCAGAAAGGGAGGGGGGGTGAGTCATAAGAGGGCCAATGAAAGCTGCAGAGCTGGAGGTGTGTCTGTGTAAATCCAGGAAGTGAACAGGCAGCAGCTTCAGCTGCCCCCAGTTAAAATAGATGCAGCCAGACTCAGTGGAGGGAGATTTCTGCAGCATACAGCACAGAATCACAGTATATATAAAATAATATGCAAAGTGGTTGGAGGGAAGCTTCACAATGGCAAAGATGTTTTTATTATAAATTATGTGAGCAGACTGCAGTTCCTCTTTAAGTCAAAAAACGTTCTGCCTTTACAACTCCTTGAGCCTAGGTTCACACATATGCGATCTCAGACATCGCATGTGATTCGCACCCGCACCGCAGTTTGTATGGCTGAACTTGCATTAGATTCGCAGAAAAAAAGCGCAGGGACTTTTTCTTTCCACCGCACTGAAATTGGATTACATGGGTGTTCTCACCTATGCAATCCGATTCCTGTGCGAGTTCACAGTTCACACTGTAATCTGTGAACTGATCGGGGGGGGGGGGTGTCATTAACATTGTATTGACACCCCCAGCGGTTCACAGAGGGCCGTGCGAACTGCCTACGGGAGAGATGTGGGAACCGGCTCTGGAATCTCGCTGGTTCCCGCATCGCACAAGTGTGAACACAGGCTTAAGAACTATCTTCAGTGTAAAGAAGAACAAAGAGTCCTGGAAGTGATGGTTTGGCCCACACAGAGCCCTGATCTCAACATCATCAAGTCCATCTGGGCTTACATGAAGAGACAGAAGGATTTGAGGCATCCCACATCCACAGAAGATCTGTGCTTAGTTTGGATGTTTGGAACAACCTACCTGCCGAGTTCCTTCAAAAACTGTGTACAAGTCTTCCTAGAAGGGATTGATGCTGTTTTGAAGGCAAAGGGCGGCGGATTTGGATTTCTCTTCTGTTCATTTACCGTATATAAACTCGAGTATAAGTCGTTCCGAGTATAAGTCGTTCCGAGTATAAGTCGAGGCCCTAATTTACCACAAAAAAATGGGAAAAACGTATTGACCCGAGTATAAGACGAGGGTGAGAAATGCACAGCTACTGTAAGTGTAAAAGAGGGTCAACAATGCCCACTTGCAGCATCACTGTGCCCATTTGCATGCCTTACTGTGCCCATTTGCAGCCATAGGTCCCCTGAACTTCAAACTTGGTAGTTAAGGGTTCCTAGATGCCCCCTAGCTGCAGCCAAAATTTGGGGTCTCTGAACCCAAAGGGTCCCGAAATGACATTGCTGCAGATGGACATAGTTGACTGAATTTGGGGCCCCGTATCTCGGGGCCACTTAGTGCTAGGAACCCCAAATTTGGTGTGAAAACCCAGTGGAACTATCACCATAATATTTCCAAAGCTGGGGTTTCTAGCACCAAGTGGCCCCGAGATACAGGGCCCCAAATATCAGTTTAGAAAATGTCAAGCACTTTTCTGCAGCAGAGAATGACATTTTCTGAACCGGTTTTGGGGACCCGTATCTCAGGGCCACTTAGTGCTAGGAACCCCAGCTTTGGATATGTTATGGTACCAGTTCCACTGGGTTTGCACACCAAATTTGGGGTTCCTAGCACCAAGTGACCCTGAGATACGATGCCCCAAATTTGGTTCGGAAAATGACATTTTTTGCTGCAGAAAAGTGCTTGACTCGAGTATAAGTCGAGGGGGGCACTTTCAACACAAAAAAATGTGCTGAAAAATTCGACTTATACTCGAGTATATACGGTACTTTCCATTGTGTTACTTGATAAAAAATAAACTATTCACATTTCTATTTCTGAAAGCATTCCCAATTTACAGCATATTTTCACACCTGCCTAAAACTTTTGCACAGTACTGTAATGTTGTTAGGCTGTGAACAAGTCTGACTTAAAGTGGTTGTAATCCCTTACAACACACTTTTTGCTACAGGTAAGCCTATAATAAGGCAGAAAAGAGGGCGGTCTGGTTACTGCCTCTTGAAATGACACAACTCCATCCCGAACTACGTATAGCGAAGAAAAGGTTAGCCCATGGGACTTTAAATGAGTTGATCGTAGAGGTCATAACAAGTGAGTAGAATAAGTTAATTTGAATTGATTGGGTTTAAGCAGCAAAACATTTAATTTATGATATATAAAAAAAAATAGAGTAAATCAGAGATTCAAGATAGATTCAAATTTGCAATAGGTTTATTATAAAATACAAACTCTGGTTCACGTTTAACAAACGACAACATAAAGCATCACTCATGGCAAAGAGGCCCCCCCAGGAGAACATATTAGCCAATTACGTATACAACATTGATATCCACATGAATACCCCAATGCATTTCGACCCATTCTGGTCTTCTTCAGGGGGATTTAGGTTCCAGGGAAATATATCAAAAATAGAATTTAACGTAAGACTTTAGTCAATATACAGATCATTGCAACATTAGAAATTGTGCAGAAAAAAATCTCTCCCTGTATGCGGAGGTATATTTACCATTAAAGTGGATGTAAACCCAATGTCATCCTTTCTAAACTACTGCCATAGGGGTTATCTATAAGGATATACATGCCTCCTGCATGTATCTTTACCTGTCAAATGTCTCCCCTCTGTCTGTTATGAGACCCGAAAAACTGCATATTCTGTGGGCGGGTCTGTTGTCTGGAGCTCAGTGGGTGGAGTCGTGATGTCAGTAAACTCCCCGCCCACCTCTACACTCCCCTTGTCAATATGCATTTTCTCCTGTGTATTTCTTACACTGAACTTCTACTATGATCTCTAACATCCAGTGAAAAGACAGGAAAGTAACCACATGACTTCAGCATGCCAAATCCTACTGAGGTGTGGAACAGCCAATCCTGGCAGAGCTGCTGAAGAAAGGAGTGGGGGAGGGAATTAAAAAATAATGCCTGTGTCTTAGGCTAGTGCACGAGATGTAAATCACCTGTCACTCACAGCAAGAGGGAGGATTTGACAAAGTTTTTCTCAGTTTGTCAAGATTTATCTCACTGAACAATAAAAGAGGATTGCTCAGAGATGGATTAACTCTGTGTGGCAAGACTGGGCTCAAATGATAGGAAATCTTATACTCTACAGTATGACATAAAAAAAAAAAAAATTCGGGTTTACATCTACTTTAAGTGGATGATGTGAAGATGCATAGCATAAACCATATTTGTTAAAAACATTTGAGTTCAGAGATCCCAATGACCACGCATACCCCCTCCGTGCCCTCCAGGCAGATCCACAGTCCATAGGGTTTGCAAGGGGCCACACACTTCGACCTAGAGGGGAGGACAGGGGGGTGGGGATGGGCTCGGCACCTGCAATTAGGTATTGAAAGACCTTATTATTAGGTAGTAAAAAGAATCTAGTATAGTTAGATGACTGCAGGCTGGCCTGTACTACAACAAATGTTTGATTCATATTGATTGAACCTAATGGTTTTATTATAGTATAGTTATGCCACATACACACGAGCAGACTTTCCGCCATACTTGGTCCGGCGGACCAGAGTCCGCCGGACAATCCGACCGACCAGAGTCCGCCGGACAATCCGACCGTGTGTAGGCTCCGGCGGACTTTTTCCCAAAAGTCCGCCGGACCTAGATTTGAAACATGTTTTAAATCTTTCCGTCGGACTCAGTTTCTGACGGAAAGTCCGCTCGTCTGTATGCCGGTCCAACGGCAGGGTATTGCATTTCGCGCTCGCTGCAATAGGAAAAACAAATTTTCCTATTGCGGCGAGCGCGGGGCATACCAGGCCCTTAGGTCTGGTATGGATTTTAAAGGGGCTCGCAAGGTGTCAATCTCGCCGATAAAAGCGGCAAGATTGACTTCCTTTTCCAGTCCCGTCGCACCTGAGTCACGTTCAAAATGAACGGACTTGTCCATGTGTGGGGAAGTCCGTTCATTCTGAAAGTCCGCCGTAACTCCGGCGAAAGTCCGTCTGAAAGACGGGCGGACCTAGCCCGCGGGAAAGTCCGGTCGTGTGTAGGCAAGTCCGGCGCACCTGGTGGACAAAGTCCGTCGGAAAGTGTGCCGGACCAAGCATGCCAGAAAGTCCAATCGTGCGTACGCGGCATAATGGGTTAGAAAGTTTATAGTTTAGTTAATTTCAATTATGTGAGTGAAATAAATTCAATAGGAATACAATAAATGGGGTATAATACCCAATATAGTCAAAGTGTGAGAGTGTGCTGGGTGTGGTGATGAGGGGGGTGTGTGGGAATAATATATAAGCGTGTTATAAAATACTGAAAAAAATAGTGTGGAGAAACAAAGTGTGGTGTTCATAACAAACCAATATTATATGATAATGAAAATTATGAAAACTTGTGAGTGTATGTTAAGTGCCTATAACCGTGAATGAATCCGTGTATTGATTGGGGTAAACAAAATAAAGAGTGTATGGGGCTGAGTGCAAGTGTTGAGGCATTGACAAAACCATATATTTGGCAATAATGGGGAAGTGTATTGGCTGTGCTAGATAAAAAATTATATAGAAAGCCCAAAAAGGGAGAAGTGTTGATAACAAAAAGATTCAAAGAAGTGCCGATGTCAGCCAGTCTTGTAAGTTCAAAGCGCTACGCTTACCTAGTGCTAACTCCTTCTTATATGTAATAACGGCATTCCCGAGATCATCTCAGGATCATCTGGGAACTGCCGAATTTTATTAGGTCTCAAATAATTACCTATGAAGTACAGGTGCCAAACTCCTCCCCGCCACGGACTCCTCCACCAGTCCCCACCGCTGTACTAGCGGCATCTGCGTAGCCCTTTTCTTTTTTTTTTTTTTCCCCTCACTATTTTCCCCACTCCTCATCTATTCTTTTCAACCTTTTTTTTTCCTGTTTGCATCCATGTCCATATTCTCACAGACTCCATTATATAACAGCAATACTTTACCTTTACTTGTAGGTCATTATCGAGTCCACTACCTATTGATTTAGATACATATATATCTTTATTACAGTTGTCATGATACATATGGCCAATGGGGCAATTCAGAACACACATTTTGTTTCACCTTCTTTTTTTCTCCATGGTCACCCTCCACTGGGCCCCCGACTGGTTGCTGTGGGTCACTCCTCTTCAGTTCTCGGTTGGAGCAATTTCCGTTGTCGCCATTTGGGATCAGTCCTTTGGATCAACCGACCATAATGTAAGTATGGAGAACCTCATAGGAGGTTACATGCTTTTTCTCCAACCCCAAGCATCATTGAATGTTATATCTTACTGATATTTGCTATTTTCTAGATATTTTGTACATACATCAACTCCTGAGGAAGCGAGCAGAGCTTGCGAAACGCGCCGCGTACAAAAGATGTATATCATGTATCCCCTAAAATGTATTGAACATATTTATGATCACAAACTATATGCTTCATGATGCTTTTATGCTCATTTATGATTATGTTTTTGGAATTTCAATCAATCCTAATTAACTTATTCTACTCACTTGTTATGACCTCTATGATCAACTCATTTAAAGTCCCATGGGCTAACCTTTTCTTCGCTAGCCTATAATAAAGGCATACCTGTAGCTACCCTGAATGTCTCCTAAATGGTTTAGGAGATATCCCCAGTATTTGCATGTGCCGACGTCATCGGCACATGCGCACTGAAGCACTTCAGTTAGACTGTGCCGTTACGGGCGGCTCACGCATGTGATAAAAAAAGGACCAGACAGCTGAGCTGTGGGAAGTGGGCCGGGAGATAACAGCTCCACAATGCGATGGAATAGGGTGGCTGCTCTCTACTCTTCCATGACGGCTGCCTTGTTGGGGTTGTGCCTCACCCTCACTTTCCTCGTTTGCTCTATCTGGCACCCAAGTCACGTCAGTGACCTCATCATCATCATTTCCTCCATCCTCATTAAGACTGGAGACAACTTGGCAATACTCTGTGGCTGGGGGAACATGACTGTCAATTTGTCTACCAGTGTTCCCCCCTCTCTGTAGGCTCATGTTCCTGTCATCCTCAACCTCTGAGCCAAGATTTGAATCAAGCAAGTAATAATACATCGTCAAGGAGCAAGTGGCTGACGCTGTGTTCAAATAACTCAGCTGACTCCTCCATGCCTGATGCTGGGGCTACGGCAGGAATAGCTGTAGACAAGGAAGCAGGTTTTGTCACCCTGGCAGCTGCAGTGGACTGTGAACCAGGTCTGCTTGGGTGACGGAGGATGAGGATGGTTTAGTAAGCCAGTCCACCACCTTTCTCTGCATGCTGTGGCGGGATAGCATGGGCAACAATCACTAAACAGAGGAAATGATGCCCTGCTTGAGGACTGACCATGTCCACCTTTGCCTGTGGACACATAGGCTGCCTGACCCCTCACAGTGCCATGGGAACGTCTGCCTCTCCTTGTCCTCCAAGAATGATGGGGGGGGGGGGTAATTAACAAAATGTAATAAAAATGTGGGAATGTGTACGTGGATGCACTTTAATCAATAGAAAGTGTTGTTTGGTGCACTTTAACTTGAGTACTCACACTACACAGACACACCATAGTAGTGAAGTAAAACTGCACTGACATATACTGCGTCAAACGTGCAGTAACGCACAGATATATACTGTGTTAAATGTGCAGTAATGCACTGATATATACTGCAGAAAACCTGCCCTGACAAATTAAACTGACACTAAAAGTAAAAATGAACGATCACGTCAATCACTAGATTCACACTAAATTAATATTCTACACTGACAATAGAAGCACAATAGCACACTAACTTGCTAGCAGCACTGAACAGAGCCCTGTTCTATCTCTCTCCACGCCAATATCACACTAGAAATGGGGAGAATATTTTTATAGTGTGGGGCGGGACTAAGAGCAACGAGCCACGATTGGATAGAGTCATCATTACTTTCTCCAATCATGGCTCTGACAGTGCTCTGTGCCCTGATTAGGCAGTTTTCATTGCTTCAGCCAATCAGGGCTTCTTGTGGCCATTCGGCGGGCCGAACAAACGGTCAAACGCCCCGATAATTTGGGTTTTCGTTGATCGGGCAAACAGCCAATGTTCGGCCCGAACTAATGCTCAGGCCAAACCGTTCGCCCAACTCTATAACTACTTTAATACTGGACCCATCAGAACATCCCTCTCTCACAAAATATGATAAGTGGTGTACCAAGGATCGAGGGCAGTGAGGGGGGGTGGATCCATGATATACAGGCTTCTACTCACTTCTGCCCAATAGCTTCTCTGTATGACAGACTGGGATAGAGACCTTATATCTGAGATTCCTTGGAATATACAACTACTAATGTCCTTTATACTTCTGGCTGCTAAAATATCCATAGCAGGAGCATGGAAGAAGAGGAAGCAATTTTCAGTACAGGAGAAGTGCCTATACAACTGTGCAAGACTGAAGGGCTGGAGTTCACCTGCCACTCACTATGCCATATACCCGTATGATAAAGCAAAGCTGGACTTCATATGAAAATGATCTTAAAGCGGAACTTCAACCCAAAAGGTGAGGTTCTGCTTTTATAAAGAATATGTAAACATTTCATATTCCCGATATGTGTCTGCTGTACCATGTACTTGTATGAGGAAGTATCCCATTCCCTTTGTATTGCTTCCTTTATGTGAAATCCCTGGTGTTCCTGCCAGTCCTTCTGCTTTCCTATTAAAAACTGACCACACTAAGCAGAATGCTGGGAACTGAGCCTGCTCTCCTCCAATGATCAGACTTGTCCTGACACCTTCCCCCCCTCACAGCTATTCACTGGGAAGCTCCGTGCACTTCACGTTTTTCACAGCGAAGTTAAAAGTACATCTTTTATAAGAAGGATATTTACAGATCTATTTTCTATGAATTTTTCATCCCTATTTATTTGGACTATTCATTCAGCAGCTTGTTTCGTTGCATGATTGTTATATATATTTTTCACATATAATTTGTAGTTGATAGCAGCGCTATAACATTTCCCATTTATATTATCCATTGTTGTATTGTGAGAACATCCAGGTGATAGCAGCGGCTTCTGTATATATTCGCACTTCATTTGTGTCACTGATATTAAAAAATGGTATTTATTCACCACTAGGTGGCAGCACACAACTACCACATTTTCATTAAAGGTGTTGTAAACCTTCGTGTTTTTCAGCTTAAAAAGGAGGGCCCATTAAAAAACAAAACAAAAAAAAAAATTAAAAGTCAGCAGCTACAAATACTGCAGCTGCTGACTTTTAATTGGACACTTAACTGTCCCAGAGTCCAGCGATGCGGAAGATCGAAGCCCCGCTCGCCTCCCACTCCGTTCGGCGGCGCTGGCATTGTAACTGTGGGCACCAGGCTGTGGCTTCACCGCGCGCCGTGATTGGCTGCTCAGTCACCTGGGACCTGTAATGGGTCCCAGGTGATTGACAAGAGGGAGGGAGCAGAGCCGAGTCCTTCCTGTGCCAAGGGGGACGTGATGTCACCAGCCCAGGCACTGAAAGAGGCAGACTACGAGGGACCCCCTAGCAACAGGCATTTAGAGGTGTGTTAAAAAAAAAAAAATCCAAATGTTTTTTTTTTTTAATTTTTTTTTTTTAGGAATTTTTATGTATTTTTTATTTTTTGGGTGGAACACCACCTTAAGGCTCCATGCACACTGGAGCTGAAAAACTGCAGTTTATTGGAGTTGGGCGTTTCTTTTAAAAAGCCCATAAACTCCACTCTATGTTATCCTATGTGTCCATGCACACATGGACGTTTTTTAGCTTTAATGAGCAGTGGAGTTTATGGGCTTTTTTGTGAACGCCAGAAATTCGCGTTTAAAGTGCAGTTTTTCACCGCCAAAGAAAAAAAACGGCAAATGCCGATAAACGCGCGTTAATTAGCATTCGGTGTTCTATTTTTTCAATGCATTGTGGGAGTTTGGAATGCATTGTGGGATTTTTGGAGTGTCCTCTGTGTATTTTTTAAAAAACGCCCATAAATGCTAATGCTAAAAAAACGCTCATAAACGCTAGTACAAAACGCTGTTAAAAGCATGTTTTTCAACCAGAGTTTTCTGCCAGCAATCTGGCGTCCAGAAAAAGCTTTTTTGAGCTTCAGTGAGCATGGAGCATAATGCATCCTACCCTGTTTCCCCGAAAATAAGACCTAGCGTGATTGCCGGTGATGGCTGCAAAAATAAGCCCTACCCCCCAAATAAGCCCTAGTTAAAGTCCTTGTAGGTCTTTGTTTCAGGGTAGGGCTTATTTTCGGGGGAAACAGGGTAGGGCTGATTTGGGGGGTAGGGCTTATATTGCAGCTATCACCGACAATCACGCTAGGTCTTATTTTCAGGGAAACAGGGTATGCATTAAAGGTGAAAAAACATCTGGCAGTGACCACCCCCCCGTTTGACTTACCTGAGCCCTGGAACTTGACCCACAGGGACACGCTGTCTCTCTGCCCGGGGTTCTCAGCTCTTGATTGGATAGATTGATAGCAGCGCAGCCATTGGCTCCCGCTGCCGTCAATCAAATCCAATGACGCGGGCCAGTCCCGCCGGGGGACCCCAGAAGATGAGGTTCGGGGCAACTGGTGTGTTTTGCATTTCATTTCTATTTTAAACTGAATGTTTTTTTTGTTGTTGTTTTTTTTACAAGGTGAATGTTTACAAATCATTTACCCCCCTGCCTTTCCTCTACTATATTTGGCATATCGTTTTTTTTTTAGGAGTATGGGGAAATTGGGAGGGGTTAGCTAGTACTCCTTCCCCCGCAGTCTTCTGGGACAGATCACAGGACCCAGGAGACTGCAGGACCATTCACAAAACGCAGCGCGGTGGGCTTTAAAGCCAAAAGCAGAATTGGCGACTACCCAGTTAGGATGCCGGTGCTGGGAAGCCGAAGGCTAGTGAAGAACTGGACAGGTAAGTATCCTTTTATTAAAAGTTAGCAGCTACATGATTTGTAGCCGATGACTTATTATTTATTTATTTTTTTCCCCCCCTCAGAGTGAAGAACCGCTTTGAGATATCAACACCTGAACTTTTACTCAAATCTTGACGTTTTTTTTAGGCCTCATGTACACTGCTGCTGATAATTTTTTTTTCAACTGCTCCTGAACCCTCCTCTATGTGATCTTATCAGTACATGTACACAGGGTCATTTCTAGTCATTTTTAAGCAGTTGAGTTTAGAAGCTTTTTGTGGAACCCAAAAAATGCGTTTAGAAGCTGTGTTTAGAGGCATTTCAAACGCCAAACGCTTCTAAACGCGGCAACTCGCGTTTAGCCGCGTCTCGTTTACAGGCGTTTTTAATTTTTGCCTATTTTGAAAAAAATAAATAAATAAATGTTTTTTGTTTCAAATGCTTCTAAATGCAAACGTGGCAAAACGCCGCTAAACGCGGTATGTAAATGCGGGAAAACTGACTTTTTAAACGTGGGTTACTATCGTTCAAGAGAGATTGTAAAAATGTCCCCGTGTACATGAAGCCTACATGTTTAGGGTGTCGGGTGCTGGAAGGGGGGACGAGGTAAGGCACCTTTCAGGAGCAGGAAGAGAGAACAGATCGGACCACAGCTGTCTGCTAGAGCTGCACAATTAATCGTCAAGAATCGTTATCGCGATCTTGACTTTTGAGGGCCACAGCCCTCAAAAGAAAGGAAGAGAAAAACGGGGCAGTCTGCCAAGAACCAAAACATTCTTTATCAGTTAAACTTAAGTATAAACATTGTAACAATTTGTCAATGGAATAGACTTTGTGTGTAAGTGAAAAAAGTTTAACCACACTAAACCTTTTTTTTTCCTGACATTTGTTGGTTTCAAGTTAAAATCATTTTTTTTTTTTGCTAGAAAATTTCTTAGAACCCCCAAACATTATATATATAATTTTTAGTAGACACCCTAAAGAATAAAAAATGGTAATTGTTGCAATATTTTATGTCACACTGTATTTGCGCAGCGGTCTTTCAAGTGCAATTTGAAAAAAAAAAAATATTACTTTAATGAAATTAAAAAAAAAACAAAAAAAAACTAACCAGTAAAGTTAGCCCATTTTTTTTGTATAATGTGAAAGATTTTATGTCGCGAGAATCATGAGAATCTTTATTCCAAGCAAGCAAATCATGATTCTCATTTGCTGGACTAAGGAGAAGCATCAGACAGGAAGTTGCAATAGTGGTGTCACCCCTTGTAGAGTGTGTCTCAATCACAAGACTGGCTAAATAGAATTACAAAACCATCGGTAGGGGAAAAAAAATAAAATAAATAAAAGATTTCACATAGATGTATCTCAACAACGTATTCAACTTTTTTGCGTTCTGCTGTAAGATTCATCAATCCATAATAAAATAATGGACACAACACAAGATTCTCCATAAAGGATCAATACAAATTTATTAAGAAATAAGTTAGGCACTGTTTCTAAGCATAGATCATCCGTCCACCAAACATTCAATATTAAGTATGCCAAGTAAAATACTTCCCTAACCCACTGTGCGTGTTGCTAAACAGAGAGCTGATCTCCTGGCCTCCCCCCGCAGCTCTCAGTGGTTCTTCCCAACAGCCCCTATATCTCTACTGTCTCCTGAAGTGAAGTAGGCATCCACGGGAGGAGCCACTGAGAGCAGTGGGGACCAGGAGATTGACAGTCCTGGAAGAAACCTGCAGACATCGATGTCTCTTCATTGACGGCACAGGCACACCATTTTGTTTGCAGGAAACCATTGTTTTTTTTTGTTTCAGCTGGATTGTAGTCATTTCTAAAATACAAATGCAGCAGAGGTCACTTGAACGGCACTATTCTCTCCTTGCACAACTTTGGCAGAACCAGTCCATAACTTCTAAAAAAAAATAAAAAATAAAAAACAGAACAAAAAAAAGTCAAATTTGTCAAATAAGTTGTGCCAACAGTCTGTGCGCATAACGTCACCCACCTGGGATTAAGATGAGGTTGTAACACTTGTTTACCAGGATTGTTTACCAGGATTGCTGTACTACCCTGCTGTGTATAGGAGGACCCCACCTCCTGTACAAAGCAGGGACTCAGGAGCAGGGTGTGAATGCACATTTAAGGGGCAAGTAAAAGGTTTTGGTTTTTTTATATAGAAAAAGTAGAAAAAAAAAACAAGTTGTACAGTCCAATGACCTATCCGTTAGTTCCAAAAACCAAACAGTGAAGTTCTGTCTGTAACTGGCAGTACCAGTGCAACCAACACTTATATAACTTGGTATAAAAGATGTGCGTACACGGTCAGGAGTACGCACACACGTGTATTGTAGCTATACATAGATGCATATATGTAATGTCCGTGTTCAGAACGCTGGAGATAAGGCGTGTCGCACTCTGCCGGGACCGTTCTGGAATGTTTGTGGTTCTTCGATTGGGCTTTGTCAGTGTTTCTTCGGAGGTTCCACCACAATCATCGGCCACATGCCAAACATGAACTGTGCAAAAAGAAAACAAGAAATTAAAAGCAAGAAAATGCCTCTCACATGTAATACTACATATACTTGCATGAAGAGCTTTAAAATTCCTTTTTATATTTGGATACTTATCTAATTTAGTTGCATCTAGCCACTGTGGATTAACCCACCAAAAACGCACCTCCCCAGAATTGTGGCAAGGCACAGATCTGGCCAAGGTTACAAAAAAAATTCTGCTGCACTTAAAGTTCCTAAGAGCACAGTGGCCTCCATAATCCTTAAATGGAAGACGTTTGGGACGACCAGAACCCTTCCTAGAGCTGGCCGTCCGGCCAATCTGAGCTATCGGGGGAGAAGAGCCTTGGTGAGAGAGGTAAAGAAGAACCCAAAGATCACTGTGGCTGAGCTCCAGAGATGCAGTCGGGAGATGGGAGAAAGTCAACCATCACTGCAGCCCTCCACCAGTCGGGGCTTTCTGGCAGAGTGGCCCGACGGAAGCCTCTCCTCAGTGCAAGACACATGAAAGCCCGCATGGAGTTTGCTAAAAAAAAAAAAAAAAAACACCTGAAGGACTCCAAGATGGTGAGAAATAAGATTCTCTGGTCTGATGAGACCAAGATAGAACTTTTTGGCCTTAATTCTAAGCGGTATGTGTGGAGAAAACCAGGCACTGCTCATCACCTGTCCAATACAACCCCAACAGTGAAGCATGGTGGTGGCAGCATCATGCTGTGGGGGTGTTTTTCAGCTGCAGGGACAGGACGACTGGTTGCAATCAAGGGAAAGATAAATGCGGCCAAGTACAGGGATATCCTGGATGAAAACCTTCTCCAGAGTGCTCAGGACCTCAGACTGGGCCGAAGGTTTACCTTCCAACAAGCCAATGACCCTAAGCACACAGCTAAAATAACGAAGGAGTGGCTTCACAACAACTCTGTGAATGTTCTTGAATGGCCCAGGCAGAGCCCTGACTTAAACCCAATTGAGCATCTCTGGAGAGACCTAAAAATGGCCGTCCACCAACGTTTACCATCCAACCTGACAGAACTGGAGAGAATCTGCAAGGAGGAATGGCAGAGGATCCCCAAATCCAGGTGTGAAAAACTTGTTGCATCTTTCCCAAAAAGACTCATGGCTGTATTAGATCAAAAGGGGCTTCTACTAAATACTGAGCAAAGGGTCTGAATACTTAGGACCATGTGATATTTCAGTTTTTCTTTTTTAATAAATCTGCAAAAATGTCAACAATTCTATGTTTTTCTGTCAATATGGGGTGCTGTGTGCACATTAATGAGGAAAAAAATGAACTTAAATCATTTTAGCAAATGGCTGCAATATAACAGTGAAAAATGTAAGGGGGTCTGAATACTTTCCCACTGTATATATTTAAAAAAAACGTCAATTTTGGTTTCGGCAAAGTGCACCCTGAATTTTCGGTAACTAATTTTCTGTTCAGTACACCACCAATGGCTCGTACACACGATTCGAAATTGGACGAAAAATACTGCTTTCAAATCGATCGTACGATAATCTGATTGTTAGTACAGAGCTTTCGGTATCAGATGAACTGTCGTAATCGGCTATTATCCGATCGGACAAAACATGAAAAATTCTTATCGTACGATGCCAGATTGTATGATTTTCATTTAAATCAGCACAGTTATCCGAAAATACAACGCAAATACACTACAACACATTACATCACTTCCGAATTTTTCTTCTGTCGTACGAGAATTATCGTAACTTTGGTAACCTATTTAATTTCTACTTGCGACTAGCAAGTGAGAAAAGTCGGACGATCCGACGTTCGATTTTCGGATCGTGTGTACGGGGCAGTGTTGATTTCGTCAACGAAAACGGTTTCATCAAAGTTTTCGTCAGCGGCATTTTTACAGTAACGAAAACTAAACGAAAAAGTACAACACATTTTCGTCCACTGACGAAAACTATGACGAAAATCAAATCAGTTTTCGTTGCGTAACAAAAATTAAACGAAAACGTGAGGTAGGGACGTTTAACTTTATGAACCAACTTCCGGTTTTCACAGAGCTCCGCCTGCTTCGGCTCCCAGCAAGCAAGTTAAAGCAACTGTGTGCACTGCGACTGCCAGAGACCAGAGCAGCACTGTGCATTACAGCCGGTGCCCACATCCAGAGCAGAGAGCAGACAGAGCACCCATTGTCAGTGTGCGGTACATTTACAGCAGGCCTGAGGCCTCCCCTCAGACGATCTCTCCAGAGCACTGTGTGGGCATTACAGGCCTCCTCTGACCACTGGCATCCAGAGCACTGTGCATTACAGACCTGAGACCAGTGTGCAGCATTACAACAGGCCTCCTCTGACCACCATCATCCAAAGCGCTGGGCAGCATTACAGGCCTCTCATACCACTGTCCAGAGCACCGTGCAGCATTACAGGCCTCCTCAGAGCACCATTACAGGCCTCCTCAGAGCACCATTACAGGCCTCCTCAGAGCACCATTACAGGCCTCCTCAGAGCACCATTACAGGCCTCCTCAGAGCACCATTACAGGCCTCCTCAGAGCACCATTACAGGCCTCCTCAGAGCACCATTACAAGCCTCCTCAGAGCACCATTACAAGCCTCCTCAGAGCACCATTACAAGCCTCCTCAGAGCACCATTACAAGCCTCCTCAGAGCACCATTACAAGCCTCCTCAGAGCACCATTACAAGCCTCCTCAGAGCACTATTACAAGCCTCCTCAGAGCACCGCGCAGCACTGCAGGCCTCCTCAGAGCACCGCGCAGCACTGCAGGCCTCCTCAGACCACCGCGCAGCACTGCAGGCCTCCTCAGACCACCGCGCAGCACTGCAGGCGGCCTCAGACCACCGCGCAGCACTGCAGGCCTCCTCAGACCACCGCGCAGCACTGCAGGCCTCCTCAGACCACCGCGCAGCACTGCAGGCCTCCTCAGACCACCGCGCAGCACTGCAGGCCTCCTCAGACCACCGCGCAGCACTGCAGGCCTCCTCAGACCACCGCGCAGCACTGCAGGCCTCCTCAGACCACCGCGCAGCACTGCAGGCCTCCTCAGACCACCGCGCAGCACTGCAGGCCTCCTCAGACCACCGCGCAGCACTGCAGGCCTCCTCAGACCACCGCGCAGCACTGCAGGCCTCCTCAGACCACCGCGCAGCACTGCAGGCCTCCTCAGACCACCGCACAGCACTGCAGGCCTCCTCAGACCACCGCGCAGCACTGCAGGCCTCCTCAGACCACCGCGCAGCACTGCAGGCCTCCTCAGACCACCGCGCAGCACTGCAGGCCTCCTCAGACCACCGCGCAGCACTGCAGGCCTCCTCAGACCACCGCGCAGCACTGCAGGCCTCCTCAGACCACCGCGCAGCACTGCAGGCCTCCTCAGACCACCGCGCAGCACTGCAGGCCTCCTCAGACCACCGTGCAGCACTGCAGGCCTCCTCAGACCACTGAGATTAAGTCGAGGGGATTTCCAAGCCCCGGTCCGGTGAGGCAGCTATAGCAGAACGAGAGATTGCCGCGCTCCAAGTCAGCAGGACGAGGAGGGCTTCCTTTGTAATTTCACCTTACAGATTTTTCGGTAAAGGTGAACTTACCCTTTAATTGAACAAGCTGAAGTTAGGAGCTGATAGGTTTCTATACAGAGCTGCACCAGATTTTGCACTCTCCAGTTTTAGTACATCAACCCCTGTGTTACTTGAACAAAATGCAGATGTAACAGCCATGGTGGCTCTCTCACAACCTCTCTGAATGCTATCCTTAGTTCTTAAAAAAAAAAAAAAAAAAAAGAAGAAGAAAATACAACATGCTGTATAATGGAGCTAGAGGTCGAACACTAAAATTACTCACCTTCACCTTTGGCCGATACTTAAGGAAGAGAGTTCGTGTGTACAAACTGAAACAAAGCACATAAAAACAGTCAAAATAAAGCAATTCAAAAATTTAATTTAGCATGCTACATCACAGTCACTAAATCACATCAGTTTGTAAACCACATACAAAGACGTCAAGTTCTACTGCTGAAGGATGGTCATATTATAAAAAGACTCATAAAAATGCAGATCCACCCTTGGAATGCTGTGACATACATCCATAAGTGTAGGGTGACTTGCTTTTGCACAAAAAGTATTTAAAAGTTGTTGGATCCTCTATGTACAAAAGAAAAGAAATCATACTTACCAAGGTGGACCGATGCTGCACCTTTCCCCCGCTGGGCTCTAAGACTCACAGCTCTGTGAGCAGAGAACTAATGAGAACGGTCAGTCACCGCTCTCTGCTCTGCCCCCCCCCCCCCCATGCTAACTGGAGAGCTGGGCTGTGGAGGGGGCGGGAGTGACTGTTCAGGCTCTCAGCGGATCCCTAAGAGCCTGAGCCGGGTGCTGGTCCAGGCTCCTGGGTGGATCCCGACACCATATGTTCACAATTTTTCCCCAGCCTGGATCGGCTCTCCGACGTCAGCTGACAGTGGGCTTCAGCCTGCTGTCTGCTGAAAGTGGGTCACAGGAGTGCAGAATGAACTGCACTCCTGTGATCCCCAAGAGAAGTACAGCCAAACAAGCTTTGGCTGTAGTTCTCCTTTAATAGCAAAAAAGTACCCACATTTACCGTAGTGAAGAATGGAAGACTTTTTTTTGCAATAGTTTGAGACCTATAGAGCCTATATATACACAAGCATTAACAGAAGCACCCATATCATGTCCTTTCTGCCCACGTCACAATACTCAGCCATCAAAGCTGTAACACTGAAGAAACTGGGATTGAAAAGATGAAGTACAACTTTCACCAGGTGTTGTGAGATTCCATAAAGAACTCTGAGTGGCACCGTATGATGCATCACAATCCTGTGAATGCTATGGGGGAGATTTACTAAAACCTGGGAGTGCTAAATCCAGTGCAGCTCTGCATAGAAACCAACCAATCACATTCCAGTTTTATTTTTTTTTGCAAAAAGCTTTTTTTTGAACAAGCTGAAGTTAGAAGTTGATTGGCTACCATGCACAGCTGCACCAGATTTTGTACTCTCCGGTTTTAGTAAATCAACACTTATGTGTTGAGGACCTTATTCCACTAAGATAAAAAAAAACACGGCATAAACCAGCAATACTAGGCAAAAGCTGGCATTACCGGGCGTTGGCACATATTATACAATTGTTGAGATTTTGCCTCATACCACCTCCAACCTAGTGTTCATGCACCTAGTAAACCTTAAAATGTTACTAAACCCAGGAGCCTGCATTCACTATATCTGGTCTCCCTCTCCCACAGTACACAACATGGAAATTCAATAGTTTTAGTAAATATAAACTGCTACCTTTTCTCATCAGCAGTATATAGCAGTCTTGTGACTTCTATCAGTGTCCGGTTAAAGTTTGTAGGAGGAGTTTTCATACTTCACTAGCTGTCCTATCAGGATGCAGGACCCCTGACCCTCTGTCTGGACAGTGCTGATTGGCCCTGTGCTGATCACATGCACACTCCCAAGAAAAAAAAACACACCAAACTGAGCATGTGCAGCCTGACTCCAGTAACTCTGTCTTATCCGGACATGTTTTGGAGACAATGCAAGGAGGGGGAGGATCTGTGCATACAGGGTCAAACAGCATTTTTACACAATGCAGAGTATTAACCCCTTAGTTTCCACAGTAAATATAACAAGCATGCTTTATTGCATATACAGACTGATTTTACTGTTGTGGGTTTAATAACACTTTAAAGCTTTTAAATGTAAAACTCTAATCGCCTGACTTGCATCCCACAATGCAATGCTAACTCCTCTACCGACTATTAGTGCTAGTTCACACCAGATGTAGTTCCGTGCGCTTTTTTTCTGGACTAAAAATGCATGCACAGTGTTTTCCATGTATTCTAATGGCTCTAGTTTACACCAGTACAGTTTTCGGTGCAGAAAAAAAAACAAAACAAAAAAGTAGAGCATGCTGCATTTTTTCTGCACAGAACACAAAGCAAAAACTGACCCAGAACGTATCCGGAGTGCATTTTTGTGGTGTAAACTGGCCCTTAAAGTGGATCCGAACACAGCAAGTAAAGATTTGGAATGTTATAGGAACATCTTCAAATTTTAAATCTGCCTACTCAGTACCCTAAAAAAATCTACTTGTCCTGTTGAGTAGCCTTACAGCTGTATATCTGCAGTGTGAGATCATACAAGGCACTGCTGCCCTCTGACTGCTAGTCTATCCAGATTTGGGGGATGTCCTTGCTGTCCTGCTCACTGTTCTCCTTGCCAAAGAGGAAGCTGGAACTGGGGATCTGCAGTACAAAAACCTCCCTGATTAGGTATTATCCCATTCTATTGATCTATGCTTCCATCATCTCTCCTGCTGCTACTTGGCCAATCCTCTACCAGACAGCTCTGCCATGAGAAAGCACAGTCCTGTCTTTACCAAGATGGTCTCCTTCACAAAGAGCAGAACAAGGTATATCAAGTCAGTAATGGGGGGGGGGGGGGTCAACTGCAGGGGGTCTACAGGCAATACTGCTGACTAGTAACTTTCCCTCCACCTGTCTATTTTGGGCACAGCTTCTATAGTACAGGGCTTTTATAAGAGTGTAGTGTCTGACCGTTTCAACTTGGGGTAGTATTCTGGAGCTTCCATGGTAAGCAGACAGTATATGCTGGTGTCCTGTACCAATCAGTACAATTTTTTAAGCACACAGAAGCAACAGGTTTTCTTTGGTAATAAGTAATATGAAATCAGTTAAAGAAGTGCCACATAAAAAGGGGCATTAATGGGGATTTACCTAAATAAAATATGCAGGTAAGAACCCAGTCCAGTGAGTATGTGCCACCAGGCATGGAATTGTGTCACGGCCCCGACGACCGGAGGCATCTTCTGCCGTACATTCCTGGAAGAAAATAACATGAGTTTTTTTATTCGGTCATATTTACAGGGGAAAGATTTAAAACACAAATGCCTAAAAGGAGGAATGTTTAGATCTGGGTTTCTCAACCAAGGTTCCATAAAACTCTAGGGTTCCTCCAGAGGTTGCTAGGGGTTCCTTGTGCAATGACCAATTTCTGCCTCTCAGATAAGTTCCCACTGACACCATTGATCTGCTTAGCTATCTATAAGGGGGGTAATTCTTCACAATGACCACAAGTGTAAGGATCATTCTTCCCAAGAAATGTCACACTTATGTATCATGAGGTGTGTAATGTAATTATATATATATATATATATATATATATATATATATATATATATATATATATATATATATATATATATATATATATATATATATATATACACACACACACACATACACATAGATTAGAGAAAGAGCAGGCGGATCCGCTGGATGGGGTTCCGCCCAGTCTGAAAAGGGTCTCAGGCTTGAGCAATGCATCCTGGATGGAAGCAAAGAAAATGACAAACACCTGGGTACTGGGGATTTTCAAAGGCTCTCTGACAGACCTATAGAAGTAGAAGGAGTATGGCAAAGGGAAGTATCAGAGTGTGTTATTAAGAGGACAGGTCACCTACCCTGAATTTCTTTAAAATAATTTATTTAAAAAAAAGTGTGGGATATAAAAAACACAAAAAAAACAAAAAAACAAAAAAAAAACAAAAAAAACAAACAAAAAAAAAAAACACACACAACAAAAAAAATAAAACAAACATACACACTCACCTAGATGGCTGCAGCTGTCCCCCATTGGCTCTACACTGAGAACTGAGTGATTAAAGACGGCTGAATGCTCAGTTCTTGGATTCACTCTGAGCACAGAGCGGTGGCTGGAGCTCCTGGCTATGGAGGGGGCAGGAAAGGCTGGCTCAGTCTCCCCCACGGCGTGATGAGAGGCTGAGCAAACTGCCAGTCAGGAAACTGGGCGGATCTGGACATTGTTGGGATCTGTCAGAGCCTAGACCGGTGTTCTGTCAAATTGGCCAACTCATCAGAAACTCCAACCACCTCACTCCCGGTTTATTTAACCACTTGCCGACCGCGCGCTGTCGTTTGACGGCGGCAGTATGGCACTCCTGCGCGAATCACCGTAGCTGTACAGCGGGTGCTTTAAGGAGTATAGGGGGCACGTGACATAGGAGCCAATGCGCTTGGCCGCCGGCTACCCGAGAAGGACAGAACAGAGATCTGTCAATGTAAACAGACAGATCTCTGTTCTGTCAGGGGAGTAGAGACAGATAGTCTGTTCCTAGTACTTAGGAGCAGCGATCGGTCTCCTGCCCCAGTCAGTCCCCTCCCCCCACAGTTAGAAACACACTGAGGGAACACATTTAACCTCTTGATTGCCCCCTAGTGTTATCCCCTTCCTTCTTAGTGACTTTTATACAGTACTCAGAGGCTTTTTTTTTTTTTTAGCTCTGAATGCTGTATAAATGTCAATGGTCCCAAAATAGTGCAAGTCCGATCTGTCCGCCGCAATGTCGCAGTCCCGATAAAAATCGCAGATCGCTGCCATTACTAGTACAAAAAAGAAAAAAATTGTAATAAAAATGCCATAAACCTATCCCCTATTTTGTAGACGCTATAACTTTTGTGCAAACCAATTGCTTATTGCTATTTTTTTTACCAAAAATATGTAGAAGAATATATATTGGTCTACACTGAGGAAGAAATTAGTTTGTTTATATGTTTTGGGGGATATTTATTACAGCAAGAATTTTTTCAAAATTGGTCTTTTTTTGTTTATAGCGCAAAAAATAAAAAATTAAAACGCAGAGGTGATCAAATACCACCAATAGAAAGCTCTATTTGTGGGGAAAAAAGGATGTCAATTTTGTTTGGGTACAGCATCACACGACCGCACAATTGTCAGTTAAATGGACGCAGTGCCGGATCGCAAAAAATGGCCTGGTCAGGAAGGGGGTAAATCCTTCTGGGGCTGAAGTAGTTAAACCATCAGTACTTGAAGATCTCGACTAATTTCTGTTTGGACACAACACCGGCAACCGTTTACAGTCCCCTGCATGATATTATGAGTGGAGATTGTCCCTTGCTCTGATACTAACAAAATGGCCGCCTCCGAGGCGTCGACAACTTTATCCTAGTTAGCCACTGGTGTCAAAACAGCAAAATCTTCCTGTATTCCGTTGCTGGAGTGGTGTCCAAACAGCAATTCGCCGAAATCTCCAATTACTGATGGTTTAAAGAAACCGGAAGCGAGGTGGTTGGAGTTTGAGGAGTTGGCTAATTTGACAGAACACTGTCTGAGTATCCGGCAACTGACTTTACCTGGGTCACAGAAGTGACGGATTACAGCGGCTGGATATACAGGTGGGTGCGGATAGTTACAGCTGCCGAGCCTGTACAAAGCAAAGACAGACTGACAGTGGTGTTAGCTGCCGCAGCCTATCCTTTCCCTGGAGACCAGTGACATCACTGAGAATGCAGCCTATCCATTCATTAGAGACCAGTGACATCACTGAGAATGTAGCCTATCACTTCACTAGAGACCAGTGACATCACTGAGAATGCAGCCTATCCATTCATTAGAGACCAGTGACATCACTGAGAATGTAGCCTATCACTTCACTAGAGACCAGTGACATCACTGAGAATGTAGCCTATCACTTCACTAGAGACCAGTGACATCACTGAGAATGCAGACTATCCCCTCACTAGAGATCAGTGACATCACTGATAATGCAGCCTATCCCTTCACTAGAGACCAGTGACTTCACTGAGAATGCAGCCTATCACTTCACTAGAGACCAGTGACATCACTGATAATGCAGCCTATCCCCTCACTAGAGACCAGTGACTTCACTGAGAATGCAGCCTATCCCTTCATTAGAGACCAGTGACATCACCGAGAATGCATCCTCTCCATTCACTAGAGACCAGTGACATCACTGATAATGCAGCCTATCCCCTCACTAGAGACCAGTGACTTCACCGAGAATGCAGCCTATCCATTCACTAGAGACCA
Organism: Lithobates clamitans; assembly: GCA_037952925.1. Taxonomy (NCBI): domain Eukaryota; kingdom Metazoa; phylum Chordata; class Amphibia; order Anura; family Ranidae; genus Lithobates; species Lithobates clamitans. The sequence goes on from JBBGZY010001317.1 coordinate 123,358, forward strand.
GTGACATCACCGAGAATGCATCCTCTCCATTCACTAGAGACCAGTGACATCACTGAGAATGCAGCCTATCCCCTCACTAGAGACCAGTGACATCACTGAGAATGCAGCCTATCCCCTCACTAGAGACCAGTGACATCACTGAGAATGCAGCCTATCCCCTCACTAGAGACCAGTGACATCACTGAGAATGCAGCCTATCCATTCACTAGAGACCAGTGACATCACTGAGAATGCAGCCTATCCCCTCACTAGAGACCAGTGACATCACTGAGAATGCAGCCTATCCCCTCACTAGAGACCAGTGACATCACTGAGAATGCAGCCTATCCCCTCACTAGAGACATCACTGAGAATGCAGCCTATCCATTCACTAGAGACCAGTGACATCACTGATAATGCAGCCTATCCCCTCACTAGAGACCAGTGACATCACTGAGAATGCAGCCTATCCCCTCACTAGAGACCAGTGACATCACTGAGAATGCAGCCTATCCATTCACTAGAGACCAGTGACATCACTGAGAATGCAGCCTATCCCCTCACTAGAGACCAGTGACATCACTGAGAATGTAGCCTATCCATTCACTAGAGACCAGTGACATCACTGAGAATGCAGCCTATCCATTCACTAGAGACCAGTGACATCACTGAGAATGCAGCCTATCCCTTCACTAGAGACCAGTGACATCACTGAGAATGCAGCCTATCCATTCACTAGAGACCAGTGACATCACTGAGAATGCAGCCTATCCCCTCACTAGAGACCAGTGACATCACTGAGAGTGCAGCCTATTCCTTCACTAGAGACCAGTGACATCACTGAGAATGCAGCCTATCCCTTCACTAGAGACCAGTGACATCACTGAGAATGCAGCCTATCCATTCACTAGAGACCAGTGACATCACTGAGAGTGCAGCCTATCCCCTCACTAGAGACCAGTGACATCACTGAGAATGCAGCCTATCCATTCACTAGAGACCAGTGACATCACTGAGAGTGCAGCCTATCCCCTCACTAGAGACCAGTGACATCACTGAGCTGGTATTAGCTGTCCTCTGGTGTTTGGATATATTTGCATATAGGGCAATAACCTGCTGTTACGGACAGATGTTTATCCCTGGAGACAAGCTCTTTGCATCCATGGATCATTGTCTACTCCTATCAGCAAGTGATCGCTCCGTGTGAGGTTACACCCGAACACTGGTGGACAGTCGACATCACTGTCAGTCTGTAACTGCACTGTGCAGGCTCAGCGGCCACAACTATCCACCCGTGAATGCAGCCGCAGCAATCCGCTGGATTCCTTTCCTCTGCTGGAACATTTTTTGCCATCTGCACAGGGATTAAAAGTAGGATCATGAATTTAAAATTTCTTTAAAAAGTGTAAAAACTTACCTCCAAGTGTCACAGAAGATGTTGTCAATGTTCCAGAGCACAAATCCCATTAAAAACACTCCTAGCGAGGTGTAAGCCAGACCCCGGAGCCAGGGATACACCCTGAAGGAAATAATCAGCATGCATTAATAAAAGTGAATGGCAGCGCATGACAAATCATTTCCAAACAGAAGTGCCACGAGTACTACACAGATCTGTACCGTGATTAGAAGCCTTAAGCTATAAAAGAGATATAGGCTGGAGTACATTACAATGACAAATAACAATTTGTTATTGGGAGGCTTGTAGTTGGCTCATTCAAGTCTGCCCCATGTCACCTCCTCTGCTTAGAAGTACTAAAACGGAATAAAGCTATAAAAAGTTAATCCCAGGAAAAAAAAAAAAAAAAAAAAACTTTGACCAATAGCTGCTCCCTAAAAATAAATTTTGCACCAGCTACAGCAGATACACTATATTACCAAAAGTATTGTGACACCTGCCTTTACACACACATCAACATTAATGACATCCCAGTCTTAGTCCGGAATGAAAGAAAAAAATATCCCATAGTTTGTAGACGCTATAAATTTTGCGCAGATCAATACACACGTATTGCTATTTTTATTTTATATTTTTTTTACCAAAAGTATGTGGCAGAATACATATTGGCCTAAATTTATGAAGAAATTACATTGGATATGTTTTACAGCAGAAAGTTAAAAAAAAAAAAATTTTTCTAAATTGTTTTTTTTTTTTGTTTATAGCGCAAAAAATAGAAAACAGCAGAAGGGGATCAAATACCACCAAAAAAAGCTATTTTTGGGAAAAAAAAAAAAAGGGACATCAATTAAATACAGCGTCGCACGACCGTGCAATCGTCAGTTAAAGTAACGCAATGCCGTATCGCAAAACTGGCCTGGTCAGGTAGGAGGGTAAATCTTCCTGGAGCTGAAGTGGTTAAAGATGAAGTTTAGTTAAAAAAAAAAAAAGTTTTGGTGTACAGCTTCAGTCACATAACTTATCTCTAATAATGAAAGGAGTCCTATGTCCTTGCTGGTGGCTGCTTACTGTAAAAATCCTTCAATTAAGGATTCCAGACCCCCCCCCCCCCCCTCACAACTGTGAACTTCCAGCACTGCATGGGTTAAGAGTAGCGGCTGCAACTGTGAAGGCCTCCCGACGCCTGCCCTCCCGCTTCCATTAACAAAATTTGGTTTTGTTTTGTTTACAGAATGCAACATGTTCTCTGAATGGAGAAGAGGTGGATAAATGACAGGATCCCCTCCTCCATTCACAGAACTTGTTGCATTCTGTGAAGACATAAGAGAGTTTTGGTAATGAAGGGTAGAGGGAAGACTTTCACAGTTGCCTCTGTTGATCTTAACCCATGCAGAGCGGAAAGTTCACAGCTGTCGGGGGATCAGACATCACCGAAGAGATGATTTTAAGGCTGCTTTCACACCCATCAGTTTTTTCTTCCGTTTTTGGCGTTACAAAAAAAAAAAAAAAAAGGAAGAAAAATGTATGACCGTTACATGACCTCACACCGGTCTGTTGCATTTTTAAAAGTGCTGCCTGCTGCATTTTTGGTGCGTGTTTAAAACAACGATAAAAACGCACCTTCCCACTGAAAAACACATCAAAAACGCACCAGCGGTTGCGGTTTTTGGAGTCACAAGTCCATGTTTCACAAGGGCACGCTGATGTCAGGCAACCAGAAAAAGCCTATGCGCATATGCATTTTACTGTGTTTTTTTTGCAACTGAGCAGTGTGAAAGCAGCCTTACTGCAAGCAGCAGCCAGCTGGCCATAGAACACCCTTTGTTAGAGGTGAGCTGTAAAAAATAAATAAATAAAAAATTTAAATTTCAGCTTCAAGCTCCAAAAGATTTAAAAGTTTTATAACAAAAAAAAAAAAAAAAACCCAGAAGGAAAGCCCCAATTCCATGTAGAAGTGCAGGCGTCCAGTCCCAACCTTACGTTCCCTTTTTTTTTTTTTTTATAAGGACCATACTCTAAAATGACAGATTTCACCTGCTCCACCTGGAGGTAAAGTCAAGTATTGCACCAAGAACTCTAAATGAAAAGTTTCCTTAACCACTTGCTTACCGGGCACTTAAACCCCTCCTCCTATCCAGACCAATTTTCAGCTTTCAGCGCTGACGCACTTTGAATGACAATTGCGCGGTCATACAACACTGTACCCAAATGAAATTTTTATAATTTTTTCCCCACAAATAGAGCTTTCTTTTGGTGGTATTTGATCACCTCTGCGGTTTTTATTTTTTGTTAAAAAAATTTAAAAAATACGAATTTTTAAAAAAAAAATTTTTTTTTTTACATTTTATATTTTGTTATAAAATTTTTTAAAAGGGTAATTTTTCTCCTTCATTAATGTACGCTGATGAGGCGGCACCAATGGGCACAGATAGGTGGCAGTGATGGGCACTGATCTTGTACACTGCTAGGTGGCACTGATTGGCACCACTGGTGGGCATTGTTAGGTGGCACTTGTAGGCATTGATACGTGGCACTGGTGGGCACTGATGTGGCAATGTCAGGTGGCACTGGCAGGGGGTACTGGTGGCACAATTGAGGCACGTATGAGGCATTATTGCCTCCTCCTCTTCGGGACCGATGTCCCTTGCTGGTGAGCCGGTGATCGGCTTTTTTTTCTCCTCGCACTGTTAGCGCGAGGAGAAAAAAAAAAACTATCACAGAGCTTTTGTTTTTATCATGTGATCAGCTGTCATTGGCTGACAGCTGATCACATGGTAAGGGGCCGTGAACGGCCCCTCCTTGGATCGGTGATCACCCGAGTCTCGGTGACTCGGTGATCACACCTGCAGGGCGCGCGCGGGGCACGTGCACAAGGGAGGCCGTCATATGACGGCCTCCCGGGAATTCAGGTCCGCACTGTAGCCGTCATTCGGCCATAGCGCGGATATCAAGCGGTTAAAGGAACCATTTCCCTCTGTAACCAGGAATTATTATTATTATACAGGTTTTATTTAGCGCCAACAGTTTGTGCAGCGCTTTACAATACGAGGGCAGACAGTACAGTTACATTACAGTTTGGTACAAGAGGAATCAGAGGGCCCTGCTCATTAGAGCTTACAATCTAAAAAATCTGTAAAAGCGATCAAATGCCCTGCTACTGAAAAAAAACCAAAACAAAAAAAAAACGCCCCATCATATTACTACACTAATTGGCCTAATATAACTAGAGATTGACATTTTTCTTTCTTTCAGAATCTTGCAGACGTACCAGGTAACTATATACACAGATCGGAGGACCAGTAAAGCCACCAGCAGGCCGTACATGACCTAGAAGTGGGGAAAAACAGACATACAGTTAGCAGAGGCTCCTGATGTAATAGAAGTTATACTGGGCACTGCAGGCTATCCCTTCACTAGAGACCAGTGACATCACTGAGAATGCAGCCTATCCATTCACTAGAGACCAGTGACATCACTGAGAATGCAGCCTATCCCCTCACTAGAGACCAGTGACATCACTGAGAATACAGCCTATCCATTCACTAGAGACCAGTGACATCACTGAGAACGCAGCCTATTCATTCACTAGAGACCAGTGACATTACTGAGAATGCAGCCTATCCCTTCACTAGAGATCAGTGACATCACTGAGAATGCAGCCTATCCATTCACTAGAGACCAGTGACATCACTGAGAACGCAGCCTATCCATTCACTAGAGACCAGTGACATCACTGAGAATGTAGCCTATCCATTCACTAGAGACCAGCGACATCACTGAGAATGTAGCCTATCCCTTCACTAGAGACCAGTGACATCACGGAGAATGCAGCCTACAGTGGATATAAAAAAGTATACACATCCGTGTTAAAAATCAGGTTTCTGTGATGTAAAAAAAAAAAAAGAAAGAAAAAAAAAAATAAGACAAAGATAAATCATTTCAGAACTTTTTCCACCTTTAATGTGACCTATAAACTGTACAACTCAATTAAACAACAAACTGAAATCTTTTAGGTGGGGGGGGGGGGGGGGGGGGAGTAAAAATAAAAAAATAAAATCTGGTTGCATATGTGTGCACACCCTTAAACTAATACTTTGTTGAAGCACCTTTTGATTTTATTACAGCACTCAGTCTTTTTGGGTATGAGTCTATCAGCATGGCACATCTTGACTTGGAAATATTTGCCCACTTTTCTTTGCAAAAACATTCCAAATCTGTCAGATTGCGAGGGCATCTCCTGTGCACAGCCCTCTTCAGATCACAGCATAGATTTTCATTGGGATTCAGGTCTGGGCTCTGGCTGGGCCATTCCAAAACTTTAAATGTAATTCTTCTTCTGGTGAAGCCATTCTTTTGTTGATTTGGATGTATGCTTTGGGTCATTGCCATGAAGTTCCTCTTCATGTTCAGCTTTCTAGCAGAAGCCTGAAGGTTTTGTGCCAATATTGACTGGTATATGGAACTGTTCATAATTCCCTCTACCTTGACTAAGGCCCCTGTTCCAGCTGAAGAAAAACAGTCCCAAATCATGATGCTGCCACCACCATGCTTCACGGTGGGTATGGCGTTCTTTTGGTGATGTGCAGTGTTGTTTTTGCGTCAAACATATCTTTTGGAATTATGGCCAAAAAGTTCAACCTTGGTTTCATCAGACCAGAACACATTTTCCCACATGCTGTTGGGAGACTTCAAATGTGTTTTTACAAAATTTAGCCGGGCTTGGATGTTTTTCTTCTTAAGAAAAGGCTTCCGTCTTGCCACTCCACCCCATAGCCCAGACATATGATGAATACAGGAGATTGTTGTCACAGGTACCACACAGCCAGTACTTGCCAGATATTCCTGCAGCTCCTTTAATGTTGCTGTAGGCCTCTTGGCAGCCTCTCTGACCAGTTTTCTTTTCATCAATTTTGGAGGGACGTCCAGTTCTTGGTAATGTCACTGTTGTGCCATATTTTCTCCACTTAATGATGACTGTATTCACTGTGTTCCATGGTATATCTAATGCCTTGGAAGTCTTTGTACCCTTCTCCTGACTGATACCTTTTAACAATGAGAACTCTGATACTTTGGAAGCTCTCTGTGGACCATGGCTTTTGCTGTAGGATGCGACTAAGAAAATGTCAGGAAAGACCTACTAGAACAGCTGAACTTTGAGGTTAACACGAGTTTGAAGGTGATTGGTTAATTCTGAACACCGCTACATCCCCAGTTATAAGAGGGTGTGCACACTTATGCAACCACATTATTTTGTTATTTTTATGTAGTGGTAGACTTTTTATTTCCACTGTACCTATTCACTATAGACCAGTGACACATTACTGAGAATGCAGCCTATCCATTCCCTGGAGACCAGTGACATGCCTTAGAATGATGAACAGAAGTGTTTGTTTTCTAGATTTTCACATTGTTAGTGCTAAAGGGTTAAATCTTGAAGACGCTATAAAGTTGTGGAAATTTTTTTTTTCAAAAGATTGCTATCTAAGCTATGGAGAGGGATCCTGTCAGCTCTTGCAATGGGAACCAGATGTGGACAAGTAATGCGTCAAGAGATTTCCCAGAATTCTCCACCCTTCAGATGCAGCCTTATCAGGAACAGACAAACGTGTATGTAGAAAAGGTCATCCACTCAGCTGGAGAGCGGGTGTTCCGTCAGATTAGGGAACCCGTCAGAATTGGTAACGCAAGTGACGTTCTGTCGCTGCCATCTTGCTACACCCCGCACTCCTCCACATTAACGATAAACCGAGAAGGGGAGAGTGGACATCTTGTTACACCCACTGGAATTTAGCATTTCACAGTTATTATTAACAGGAAACGAAGCATATATGGTGAAATACAGTATTTAGAAATCCATCGGACTGTTTACATGTTGAAATATAAAAGCAGAGGTGTTCTGTCAGATTAGCAAACCTGTGAGATCAGCAGGTTTGCCGCTGCTTTTAAAATTCAACATCTAAACAGTCCGTCAGATTTCGAATTACTGTATTTCACCTTATAAGCTCCGTTTCCTGTTAAAAATAACTGTAAAATGCAAAACTCTGGTGGGTGTAACAAGATGTCCGGGTGCCCCCTTCTCGGTGTATCGTTACTGTGGAGGAGTGCGGGGAGTACCAAGATGGCAGAGATGGAACGTCACTTCCGTTACCAATTCTGACAGGTCGCCATATCTGACGGAACACGGGCTCATTGTTGTACACCAGCTATCAGCTGTGCTTAGCACATCTCAGGGGCTCTCTGCACTGCTATTAAAAATTCCATATGTACTAAATAGTCTTCCACTTTCCAGCACTGCTGCATCCACCTAATCTCAGTGCTCAGCTTCTGGACAAGCTTGCTCCTTCCTAAGTGATCTCAGCTCCATCTTACTGCAGCAGCCTGAACAAAAGTAGCTCAATTATAATGAAGGTCTGATGAAATCAAGACTAGCATCAAATTATTTTTTTACATGAGAGGCTAATAGTCATTTTCTACACAGGAATTTTTTTTTCTAATTAAAATGTTATTACAAGTCCTATAAATCCTGACCCCCCACCCCTGGCTGCAAGGCAGAAAAACCCATTCCCTGTTGCCTTTTATGTTATTGGAGTTTGAAGTGTGTATAAAACTAGCTTATTTTTAGTTTTGGATATACAGTAGCTGTGTCAAGAGACAATGGTCACCAGGACAAATGCAGAGGGGGGGGATCTCCCCAACAGGGACATTGACAGCAAAAAAAAAACAACACACGACAGGGGTTTTAACACTTCCCCATTCAATCCAAAATAGAAAGGAAAAAAGTGTTGGCTTTACATAAACTTTAAAATGGTACTCCGATTGGACCTCAGCCATCAATGCCATTTCGCAAGTACTGGACTTATGACAATTGTGATACAGTGTATAGAAGCTTCTTTTATTGTGATATATGTAAGAAATGCTGTTATATATGATGAAGTGAAGAAGAATGGCACATAGTTTGTGATAATGTCAAGAGGGAGGATTTCATATTAGCTGCTACCCTACAGCCGGGAAAGTAAGGCCTTGCCCCTTGAGGACGTTGGTTCTGACGAAACGTGTAGGGGGAGCCTCACCGGTGACATCATCATGCTCGCTTGCCATATGTCTTATGTGGCTAGTTAGCCTATTTTGTGAGTACCTCACTTTTATTTTTAATTAAAAAAGTTCATACTTTATTACACTATAGAGTTTTCCTTTCTCTTTGGTGCAAAATTATTGTATTGGGCCTGATCTGATCAGTGTCCATGTGTGAGAAGAGCCAAGTCCCTTCTGCCTGCTCCTTCTGCCATTATAATCAAGAGCATTTAGACCTCCTATATTATGGGGTCTTGGTTTCTGGTAAGCAGTTCTGTGTTTTAATGTGGTGAAGGAAGAAACACCTTACACTGAGGATTATACTGGCTTAAACTGACCTAAATTTAGTCACATTGTGTTTGAGTACTCCTTTCACTTATATATATTATTTTGTGTTTATGGATATTTGCCCCTTTTGCACTATAGTAGATTGTGAAAATTCATTTAAGCCCCGTTCACACCGGTGCAACTTGTCATGCGATTTGACAAATCGCATGACAAGTTGCACCCCATTGCCGGCAATTGAACCGTTCATATCGCTGTGGCTCATGTCGAAAAAAGGTATCTGCGCTATTTTTTATGGATTTCATTACGATTTGCATAGACTTTTGTTAAATGAAGTTGCAAGCCGCAATGAAATCAATAGGGCAAATTGCGACTTTGAAGTCACGCTGAAGTAGCATGATAGATGTATCCTTATATCAATGAGTGCTGCTGTTCTTATTGGGTAGATTGGAGTTATTCTTTATTTTTTGATCCATTGTTTCACAGTTGGGGACCAAACACAGATTTGATTTTATTTTGTATTCCCATTGTCTACTATGTACAGAAAAGCAGTTTTTACATGGGCAAGAATGCATGTACAGTCCCCAAAAGGGTCCCTGCAACATTTCTAAAACAATACTTCAGTTTTGGTTATTAAACTGAAGTTCGAGAAATCTTCTGATCCATGAATGTAGCAACACAAAAACAACAAAGATTCCAAGACATGCAGCTAATGTACCTGGTGGAATACTGGTTCCTTCCACTTTAAGTAGACCTGAGAAGAAGAAAAAGGACAATGATTAAAAGTGGACCAAACAACCCTGTACCTAACCCTACATATTCTGATTTGCAGTGGGGAATGTAAATAGAATTCTGGGGTGCATCACAAGAGGGATCAAATGGAGGTCCTGATTCCCCAATATAGATCTTTAGTTACCTCTAGAGGAACCACCAGCAGGAGGAAGGAGACCCCGATTCCCTTATATACATATTTGATTACCACTAGAGGTATCACCAGCTGGAGGAAGGGGGTCCTGATTCCCTTATATACATATTTGATTACCACTAGAGGTATCACCAGCTGGAGGAAGGGGGTCCTGATTCCCTTATATACATATTTGATTACCACTAGAGGTATCACCAGCTGGAGGAAGGGGGTCCTGATTACCAAATATCGATATTTGATTACCACTAGAGGGGTCACAAGCAGGAGGAAGGAGGTCCTGGTTCTTCTTCCTGGGCGGGCTATGGGCAGACTCAATGCACCACTTTTTCTGCCGTTTACTCCTTTATGTTTCAAATTCAGTTATTGAGACGAAGTGACAGACAGCATATTGAATCCACACACAATATAGCAAAACAATAAAAAAAAAAAAAAAAATCACTTACTAGTGTTACTGTTAAACTGAAAAGTCCTAACAGAAATAGCAACACGTAATTATACGAATTTCTGCCCTTGAAACATTCATATCTGCAACAAATAAAAGGCGCAATTAAAGTTGACTTCTTGATAAAATCGCACTTCACATCAACAGAGCAAATCAGCATTGACAAATAATTCTATGAATTAAAAAGGGACCTCTTTCTTGTTATGAAAATGAAAGCTATCGCTCCAGACATCAAAACATGTTTTACCCTAATGCATTTCCTGTATTATGGTTAAAAAACAAAACAAAACCGGCCATCATCTTTGCCCCCACAAACACTTTTTTTTTTGATCACTTTTTCTTCTTTTTAATTACATTTTATTGTGAGAATGCAATTAACAATGGCCGCAACATTTGGCCAGCAGGTTCTTTGATCACTTTTATTATCACAGGGAATTATAAAATATCCCTTGTGATAGCAATAGGCAGTGAGAGGTACTCTTTTTTTTTTTCCCCCAGAGATCTCGGGTCTATTAGGCCCCAGATCCCTCCTCTGCTCTTAAAAGCTTCGGATCATACCAAGATTGGTATGTGACGATGCTTTTTTCAAAGCACTAAGGGTTTGTTTGCTGTGAAACTGGAAGCTACTAAATGCTCATTCCTGTAGCTTCCCCTTTCCTATACCATAAAGATGAAGCCGGTCAGCCAGTGGAAACGCTGGAAGTCAGGTCCGCTCCCGCTGCTGGTAAAATAAACAAATAAAAAAAAACCCCACACAGGTGATGTCTGCACTATTCCTCCCACGGACACCGATGGGGCACTATTTCTTCCCCTAATACCAAAAATGAGGCATGGTTTACTCCCACTGGGAACAGTCCGGCCCCCTTAAAGTCTGATGATTAGATTGCAAACTCTTCTGAGCAGTGACCTCTTAATCCTCGTATTTTAATTGTATTATAACTATATGGTCTCCTTTTTATATTGTAAAGCGCTGCGTAAACTGTTGGCCCTATATAAATCCTGTATAATAATAATGGACAGTAAACTGCCCCCTTGTGTAGAAAGTTTGAAGACCCCTAATATAGAGCATATTCATGGTTTTATAAACCAGCACACCTAAAAGTAGCCACTAGATGGCAATGTAGGAGCATATCTAGCGGTTGAGCATTCCAACATGATTTTTTAGCAGAGACTTCTCACATGTGGAGTTCTGGTAATCTTTAGGCCTCATTCACATCTGGACGACATAGATGCCGTGTGTGTTTTATATGTTAGCACTGAAAAAAAAAAAAAAAAAAAGTCTCCTATGACCGTGCTGCCTTGTCTTCAAAATATACCCAGCTGCCCGGTGTGTCCTACAAACACATTTTGCACTGCAATGCGGCTGCAAATGTGGCCATTTTTCATATACCGTATATACTCGAGTATAAGTCGAATTTTTCAGCACTTTTTTTGTGCTGAATGTGCCCCCCTCGACTTATACTCGAGTCAAGCACTTTTCTGCAGCAAAAAATTTCATTTTCCGAACCGATTTTGGGGCCCCGTATCTCAGGGCCACTTAGTGATAGGAACCCTAAATTTGGTATGCAAACCCAGTGGACCTGGTACCACAACATATCCAAAGCTGAAGTTCCTAGCACTAAGTGGACCCGAGATACGGGGCCCCAAAATCGGTTCAGAAAATGTCATTCTCTGCTGCAGAAAAGTGCTTGACATTTTCTGAACCGACTTTGGGGCCCCGTATCTCAGGGCCACTTGGTGCTAGAAACCCCAAATTTGGTATGCAAACCCAGTGGACCTGGTTTCCATAACATATCCAAAGCTGGGGTTCCTATCACTAAGTGACCCTGAGATGCGGGGCCCCAAACCTGGTTCGGAAAATGTAATTCTCTGCTGCAGAAAAGTGCTTGACTGAACCGATTTTTGGAGCCCTGCATCTCGGGGCCACTTGGTGCTAGAAACCCCAGCTTTGGAAATTTTATGGTGCTAGTTCCACTGGGTTTGCACACCAAATTTGGGGTTCTTAGCACTAAGTGGCCCCAAGATACAGGGCCCCAAATTCGGTCAACTGTGTCTATCTGCAGCAATGTCATTTCGGGACCCTTTGGGTTCAGAGACCCCAAATTTTGGCTGCAGCTAGGGGGCATCTAGGAACCCTTAACTACAGAGTTTGAAGTTCAGGGGACCTATGGCTGCAAATGGGCACAGTGAGGCTGCAAATGGGCATTGTTGACCCTCTTTTCCACTTACAGTAGCTGTGCATTTCTCACCCTCGTCTTATACTCGGGTCAATAAGTTTTTCCCATTTTTTTTGTGGTAAATTAGGGCCTCAACTTATACTCGGAACGACTTATACTCGAGTATATACATTATAGAAAGTGTGAAGGTAAGAAGTGATATTTCAGTGTGGAATAAAACCAACAAAAACTGAAAAACCGGTATACTGCTGCCAAAACGAAATATCGATAGAGAATATTATATATATATATATATATATATATATATATATATATATATATATATATATATATATATATATATATATATATATATATATATATATATATATAATCTGATCTTTTTTTTTTTTTTTATTAAAACAAGGTGTTCTCCGATTGGACAAGGTGGAGAGGCAGGGTGGCGACATCATGATCTCCATGCCGTCCAATCAGAGAACGTTTTGTGTTCATTATAATGGCGGCCCTGCTGAGCGAGCAATCCCTCCTGGTTACTATACAGAGGGCCTGCTGCTTGACACAGGACCCAGAAGACTGCTGCTAGCACCGACTATAGTGATTTACAGCTTGCACAGGGATCAGACAGGTATGAGATATACACACTTCATTGGTCCAAGCTAGATCAATGTAACTAAGCTGGTCTTGCATGGAGCAAACTGTGTCCAGTTCAGCAAGAATCCGATGAGTTTCGATCAATGTGCAGCCCTCTCCGTTCAACAGAAGCTGGTCATTAGACCGGCTTCTGAGGAACAGTCCTGTTGGAAAACCTGCTTTTAGATCAGCACATGCAGCCAATTGACTGCAGTGTTGAACGGTGTATTCTGATGGCGGGGGGGGGATCCCACTGTCACCCATACAAAAAGACACAGTGAGGAGGATTTCCTCAATTAAGGAGTTGTAAACCCTCATGGTCATGCATGAAGGTAAAAAACCTTCTACACTGCAGCTGCCCCCCAGAGCCCTCCCCCGACCTTTTTCTTACCTGAAACCGATCGTTCCAGCGATAAGTACGAGCCCAGCAGCTCCAGCCGCTGTCTCTCTCCTCATTGGATAGATTGAGAGCAGCAGGTGCCATTGGCTCCCGCTGCTGTCAATGAAATCTAGCGACACGGGAGCCGGGCCGGGTCCTGCCATCTGTGTCAATGGATGCAGCAGCTGGACTCGGGAGTGTGCCCGCATGAGTGCCCCCCCAGGGAATGCAGCTCTCTGTGGGGGCACTTGAAGAGGTGAAGCACTGCCGGGGGGACCCCAGAAAAAGAGGATCGGGGCTGCTCTGTGCAAAACCCTTGCACAGAGCTGTTAAGTATGACATGTTTGTTATTCTAAAAAAAAAAAATGGACCCTTACAATCACTTTAAAATGTTTGCATGGGGAAATTAGTCCAGTTTGTTTATGCAAAGGTATGGCTAGCTTTACTGTAGTGAAGTATGCCAACCTGACTGTGCCAGCTGGCATGGATGTCTGGATCACAAGACTGGACGAACGGAAATACCAATTTTTTTTGTCTTGTACAACAGTTCATAGATCTGTATTGTCTGTATATTTAGCCGTCTGTCTGGAGCTCAGCTTTATATAAAAAAAAATAAATAAAAAAAAAGAAGAAGAAGTTACTTACAGGCAGTAGACAAAGACACTACAGCTGTAGATCATGGGCAATTCATCCAGCAGCTAAACAGAAGGAAAGAAAAAAAAATAAGAAAACACAACCATTGTTAGACAATAGAATCATCCTGGACATACATGCTCCCTGCCGGGGACCTGTGAGCTAACCTGGGGACTATTCTCAGGAAAGGAACAAGTCAGGATAGGGATATGGGAGTTTCTATTGACACATTTTTTTGAAGCTGCACCCTGGAGGGCCGTCATCCCTATCCTTTTCTATGCATGAAGGTAAAAATCCTTCTGTGTGCAGCAGCACCCCCCCCCTAATACTTACCTGAGCCCGCTCCTGATTCAGCAATGTGCACGAGAGCCTCAGCTCTCCCAGGTATCTTCCTCCCTATTGGCTGAGACAGCTGTGGTAGCCATGGGCTCTCGCTACTGTCAATCACAGCCAGTGAGCCAATGAGGAGAGAGGGGGGGAGGCCAAGCTGCGCTCCATGTGTGAATGGACACACAGAGCAGAGGCTCGGGAGTGAACCTGCTCGGGTGCCCCCAGAGCAAGCTGCTTGCTCTGGGGGCACTAGGCAGGAGGGAGGGGCCAGGAGCACCAGCAAAGGACCTAGGAAGAGGAGGATCGGGGCTGCTCTGTGTAAAACCATTACACAAAGCTGGTAAGTATAACATGTTTAAAAATAACAAAGAAAAAATATCCTTTTATTCTGTCATTTAAAGGAGAATTATAACTACCTTCTAAAAAAAAAAGTTGAATTCCCCCAAGGAACCAAATTTATTCAGCACTTGGTCCTGTTTTAATCTGTCATTAAAGCGGAACCTTCAGTCTTTTTTTCAACTTTCCATCTATTAAAGAGGAGTTCCACCCAGGGGGGCCGTCAAAAAAAAAAAAAAAAAAAAAAAAAAAATTAAAAGTCAGCAGCTACAAATACTGCAGCTGCTGACTTTTAATTGGACACTTACCTGTCCCAGGGTCCAGCGATGTGGAGGATCGAAGCCCCGCTTGTCCCCCCCCCTCCGCTCGTCGGCATTTCAACTGTGGGCGCCGGGCTGTGGCTTTACAGCCTGGCACCCACTGCGCATGCGCGAGCGGCGCCACGCGCCGTGATTGGCCGCTCAATCACCTGGGACCTGTAATGGGTCCCAGATGATTGACAGGAGGGAGGGAGCAGAGCGGAGCCCTTCCTGTGCCGAGGGGGAAGTGATGTCACCAGCCCAGGCAAAGGAACAGGCAGACTACGAGGGACCACCTAGCAACAGGCATTTAGAGGTAAGTGAAAAAAAAAAATATCCAAATGTTTTTTTGTTTTTTTTAATAGAATTTTTACAGGTATTTTTGTTTTTTGGGTGGAACCCCACTTTAAATCTTCTGCCCTCGTTGTTTAAACTTTGGATAGTAAGATATTTTTTTTCTGCCAGTAAATACCTTATACAGCCCACTTCCTGTTTCTTGTCTGGTAAAAAGCCTAGGCTTATGACTCTCATAAGAGTTTGCCAGGAAGGAAGGGGGGACAAGTCATAAGAGGAGCAATGGGAGCTGCAGAGCTGGAGGAGGTGTGCCTCTGTGTGTCTGTGTAAATCCAGGAAGTGAACAGGCAGCAGCTTCAGCTTCCCTACAGTCAAAATGGTTGTACTCAGACTCAGTGGAGGGAGATTTCTGCAGCATATTTGGCAAGTACAAAAAACCCAGTATATATAAAATAATATGCAAAGTGGTTAGAGGGAAGCTTCACAATGGCAAAGATGGTTTTATTACCAATTATGTGAGTAGACTGCAGTTCCTCTTTATTGTGTCTTAAAAGCCCACTTTGTATTCTGTATGTGCTGGCTGTAATTCCTCCCCAAGCAAAAGCCCAATTTGTTGGCATTCCTTTGGGATAGCTACAGCCCCCTTCCTCACCAGTGTAGGGTCTCAGTCTAGGCTCCTCCCAAACCACGCCCTCCAACACATTTCACCTCACCCACAAGGCTTAGTCATAGGTCTTAAGGGCCTCACACAAGGTCCGAATATCGGATGGAATCAGCCAGTTCAATAGAAACCAGCCGACATTCGGCCTGTGTGTGCGGCAGTCAGTCAAACAGAAGCCTGCCTAGTGTCCGGCTTCTGTCGAAGGGGCATAACCGAAATAGGTCTGCCGATCAGCGCCAATGGCTGGGAGCGCTGACCGATGTGTTCTGGCAGGGGGGTGGCTGTCCCCCTGTCGGAACACAATAGCTCAGCAGGCGAGATTGCTGTACTAACATTGCATAGTTAGTACAGGATCTGTTTTTTTTTTCATTCAAAACAGCGGGCTTGAGAAAAAAAAAATTGTAGGGTAAAGTTTTTTTAGTTAAAAATAAAAAAACTGTTATTACTTTCCTCCTCTGTGCAGTTGGTTTTGCACAGAGCAGCCTGGATCCTCCTCTTCTCAGGTCCCTCTTTGCTGCTCCTGGCCCCTCCATTATGTTGTGTGCTCCCACAACAAGCAGCTTGCTATGGGGGGCACCCGAGCCGAGCCGCAGCTGCCTGTGTCCATGCAGACAAGGAGCCGCGGCCTGGCCCCACCCCTGCTCTCTCACTGGCTGACTTTGACAGTAGCGGGAGCCAATGGCGCCGTGGCGCTGTCTCAGCCAATGAGGGAGAGTCCTGGGCAGCCAAGACATTCCAGCAACATCGCTGGAGATAAGTATTAGGGGGGCTGCTGCACACAGAAGGCTTATTATCTTAAAGGGGTTGTAAAGGTTCGTGCTTTTTCACCTTAATGCATAGGATGCATTAAAGGTGAAAAAACACCTGGCAGTGACCGCGTCCCCCCCCCCCCATTTTACATACCTGAACCCTTGAACTTGACCCGGCGGGGACTTGCTCTTTCTGCCCGGGGTCCTCGGCTCTTGATTGGATAGATTGATAGCAGCGCAGCCATTGGCTCCCGCTGCTGTCAATCAAATCCAATGACGTGAGCGCCGGGGGCAGAGTCCTGCATTTGGCCTCTATGGACGCCGAATGCTGGACTCGTGAGCACGCCCGCAAGGTAACCCCCTCGGGGAATCGCTTTTCCGAGGGGGTTATCTGATGCGGAAAAGAGCCGCGAGAGCCGCCGGGGGACCCCAGAAGAGCAGGTTCAAGGCCACTCTGTGCAAAACGAGCTACACAGTAAAGGTAAGTATGATATGTTTAATTTTTTACCTTTAAAAATCACTTTAATGCATAGAATGTATTAAAAAAACTTCTGCCTTTACAATCACTTAAACGAATAGTATGAACGAGGCTTTAGTCATCAGGGCTCTATAACTAAGCCCCATGGGTGAGGTGAAACGTGTTAGTGGCCGTGGCCTGGGAGGAGCCTAGGCTGAGGCCTCTTTCTATCCGTACCTTGCACATGGGCTGTTAGGAGTGCTAATCATCATCTCTAAACTTATTACACAGTGTGCTTGGATAACAAACGCCGGTACCTAGATCTAGTGGATCACCGAAGCAGAAGAACCAACACTTGAGGCGGTGCTCTAAGCAATTTAATGGGGGTCACGAGAGAGGCACCGGCACCATCAAGCATAGAAAACCCTCAACACTACAGGGAAGCCTCCGTTATTACAGATGGGAGCTAAGCTTATCGGTTTCCTTTAAAAGTTACCTGCATTTCGTATTGCAGTGTCATGTGGAAGCACCAGGATCCCAATCCCACAGCTGAAATAAAAGAAAAGAAAGAGGGGATGGTTAGGGTCTCCAGTAACGCAATGCTGGGAATATAGTGTCATGTCAAACAAATAAAGCTTGCGGCGGAGAAAAAAGGTCTAAAAAGCGATAGAAAACTGCTGGCGATTTTTTTTTCCTAATCTGCAAGGCATCGCATACTAGCACATTATGTGAAACTTACCTTAAAACGAAGCCTTCAGAGTGCATGTGACGGTGATGTCACCAGCTGCATGTACAGTAAATATCTCCTAAACGGTGCAAGTTTAGGAGATATTTACAGTATCTATAGGTAAGCCTCATTCTAGGCACAACTATTGCATGGGAGTTTACTCCCACTTGAAATTCTGTCTGGTTTTGTTAGTGTTCGTCTTCTCACTGATTGGTCAAAGTGATTGCATCTGCACTAATGAACCCCCCTAGACACATACTGACCTGGCCATTTTATAGATAGGCAACCCCGATCCTTATATTGATTAGTGGTTCCAAATTAATAACTACTGCAGTAGGGAACAGACACAAAAGATACGCTCCGCATCTTTCCAAATAACTGTTCTGCTTTATTATGACGCAATTGAAGGTTTTTATACACATGATTACGTAGGTATCACATTAATATTACAATTGTACTTTTATGGTAACAAGGGGCGTAACATAGGCAGGCTAATTCTAATCAGGACTCAAAAGAATGCAAACATGTACTGAAAACATTATTAGTGCCGTGTGCACAGTGAGGGCAGTGTGCAATACATACAAAAATAGAACATAATTATATACAGAACTTACAAATTTCCTTTACACATACAGTATGTTTTAATCAGATTTCCGTATTGACCCCAATCTACGCCTAAGGAAGCGGATTAGTTTAGTCTGGGAAATGCAGTGGTGGGGGGGAATTTACTAAAAGTGGAGCACTCAGAATCTGGTGCAGCTGTGCATAGTAACCAATCAGCTTCTAACTTCAGATTGTTCAACTGAGCTTTGACAATAAGGCCGGGTTCACACCGCTCCCACACGGAAGTCAGAGGGCTTCCAATCCAACTTTGCCCTACAACTTCATGTTCGACTTCCACGTGACTTCAATGAACAGGATCCGACTTTCATCCGACCCTACCAGGCCCTTTTGAGTCTGCTATGCATATTTAGGGGGGAGGAACCCCACGCCAACGTTTTTGTTTTTGGTGTGGGGGTCCCCTTAAAATCCATACCAGACCAAAATGACTGGTATGCTTTTGAGGGGGGGACCCCACACCAGTTTCTTTTTCATTTTGGTGAGGGTTCCCCTCAAGAACCATAGCACAAGTCAGAGCATCATGATCCGACTTGTGGTGCGACTTCTATTAAAATCAATAGACTCTGATAAGGAACCATTGATTTTGAATAGAGGCAGGGAAACGCTGCTAAAAGTGCATTAACGCCAATGCAAAAAGCTACGTTTTTTCAGCCGCTTTTTCCTGGCGTTTGCAGCTAGTTTTTCTAACGCCCTGTGTGCATGAGGCCTAAGTGTTTTTTTTAAGCCACTTGCCGACTAGCCGCTGCAGTTATACTGCGGCAGGGCGGATCTATTGCACGAATCGCCGCACCGGTACATCGCTTTGTGCATTAGGTACAGTGGGGCACATGCACAGCGCCGATGCATGTGGCCGCGATGTCCGCCTGCCATCCGCGATCGCTCCACAGAGAGGCAGAATGGGGATCTGCCAGTGTAAACAAAGCAGATCACTGTTCTGTCAGGGGAGTAGAGTGTGATCGTCTTTTCCTAGTGATCAGGAACAACAATCTCGCTGTACTCCCAGTCAGTCCCCCCCCCCCAGGACACACTTAACCCCTTGATCGCCCCCTAATGTTAACCCCTTCCCTGCCAGTATCATTTATATAGTGATCAGTAGACAAAAGATATTTGTTGCAGAAATTGAAATCACACAATTACACATTGGTGTATAAAAATAAAAACTTTTATTGAACAACAGGTTTAAAATTGTATGGTCTAGACACTTTACATCCTGATCTTATACCATTCCTACAATATATGTATACTGCGGGGATACATGAAATTATTATTTTTTTAAAAAATGCATATCCACCAAGTCAACACAACACGTTTCAACCTATATGAAGTCTTCATCAGGGGAGAGGAAGTGGAAGCAATCCTACATACATCAAGAAAACTAAAGAAAATGCATAATGAAATTTCTATTAAATTTTACCAGACATTCAGACACTATGACATTCAAAGCATGTATAATGCACTTACAAAAAGATATGAACGTGACTCGATGTCCAGACAGGTAATGGCTCGGTGGTGCAGACCACACGGGTCTCAGCCCAACCCAGAAGATTAATGGCTGTCAAGCAGAAGGCAACAGAGGCGGGTTTCTCGCATTCACTGAATTGAATCAAAGCATAGGGACACTCTTTGCATAGGATGCATCAAGGTGAAAAAACACGAGGGTTTACAACCCCTTTAATCAGAGAAGTAGCCAAGAGGCCCATGGTAACTCTGGAGAGGCTGCAGAGATCCACAGCTCAGGTGAGAGAATCTGTCCACAGGACAACTATTAGTCGTGTTCTCCACAAATCTGCCCTTTATGGAAGAGTGGCAAGAAGAAAGACATTGGTGAAAGAAAGCCATAAGAAGTCCTGTTTGCAGTTTGCAAGAAGCCATGTGGGGGACACAACAAACATGTGGAAGAAGGTGCTCTGGTCAGATGAGACCAAAATTTAGCTTTGTGGCCTAAAAGCAAAACGCTATGTGTGGCGGAAAACTAACACTGCACATCACCCTGAACACACCATCCCCACTGTGAAACATGGTGGTGGCAGCATCATGTTGTGGGGATGCTTTTCTTCAGCAGGGAGAGGGAAGCTGGTCAGAGTTGATGGAGCCAAACACAGGGCAATCTTAGAAGTAAACCTGTTAGTCTGCAAAAGACTTGAGACTGGGGAGGAGGTTCACCTTCCAGCAGGACAACGACCCTAAACATACAGCCAGAGCTACAATGGAATGGTTTATATCAAAGCATATTCATATGTTAGAAAAGTCAAAGTCCAGACCTAAATCCAGTTGAGAATCTGTAGTAAGACTTGAAAATTGCTGTTCACAGACGCTCTCCATCCAATCTGACAGAACTTGAGCTATTTTGCAAAGAAGAATGGGCAAAAATGTCCCTCTCTAGATGTGCAAAGCTGGTAGAGACATCCCCAAAAAGACTTGCAGCTGTAATTGCAGAGAAAGGAGGTTCTACAAAGTATTGACTCAGGGGGGCTGAATACAAATGTACCCCACACTTTTCACATATTTGTAAAAAAAAAAAAAAAAAAAAAAAATTGAAAACCATTTATAATTTTCCTTCCACTTCACAATTATGTGCCACTTTGTGTTGGTCTATTACATAAAATCCCAATAAAATACATTTACGTTTTTTGGTTGCAACATCACAAAATGTGGAAAATTTCAAGGGGTGTGAATACTTTTTCAGGACACAACTGCAGTGTCATATAAAAAGCATTCATATAGCTGTTCTCATTGAGTCACCAGATAAGAGTAGAATGGCACCTTTTATTTATAGAACGGGTTGCACCCAATTGTTTCAGTGCTTCCTATGAGTGTAACGGAAAATATTTGCTTACCATAACACTGTGTGACATCACTACTAAGAGGCCAGAAGGAGATTGTGTTTGTCCTTCGTGATCTTCCAGAAAAACTGGTTCCCAAATGTGGAGATTTGAGGCCAGTATATATTTGCATGTATATATACACTGGCACATACACCGATTTCCACTATCCCACACCCTCCCTCGCATTTATAGGAGTTCACGCCCGCTATAATCACCACTCCTTTCAAATGGAAGCAATTCATCATCAAGACGTATCCTAAGTACTCTCAGAACTCCTAATATTTCTATCATACCATGAAGTCAGGCCCTGCTTACTGGGGGGGGGGGGGCTGCATTTTCCTGTATGGGAGGCACAGGTGATCAGTGGGAGGAATAGTGCCCCATCATTGGTATCAGTGGGAGAAATAGTGCCCCATCATTGGTATCAGTGGGAGGAATAGTGCCCCATCATTGGTGTCAGTGGGAGGAATAGTGCCCCATCATTGGTGTCAGTGGGAGGAATAGTGCCCCATCATTGGTGTCAGTGGGAGGAATAGTGCCCCATCATTGGTGTCAGTGGGAGGAATAGTGCCCAATAATTGTTGTTATCAGTGGGAGGAATAGTGCCCCAGCACGCCAAATTTGGGGTTCCTAGCACCAAGTGGCCCCGAGATACGGGGTCCCAAATTCGGGTCGCAAAATGCATTCTTTGTTGCAGAGCAGAGAATGATCTTTTGCAACCCAAATTTGGGGCCCCATATCTTAGGGCCACGTGGTGCTAGGAACCCCAAATTTAGATATGTTGTAGTGCCAGTTCCACTGTGTTTGCACGCCGAATGATACGGGGCCCCAAATCGGGTCACAAAATGTCATTTTCTGCTGCAGAAAAGTGCTTGACATTTTGCGACCCGACTTTGGGGCGCCGTATCTCGGGGCCACTTGGTGCTAGGAACCCCAAATTTGGATATGTAGTAGTGCTAGTTGCCCTGTGTTTGCACACCACATTTGGGGTTCCTAGCACTAAGTGTGGCCCTAAGATATGGGGGCCCTAAGATATGGGGCCCCAAAGTCGGGTCGCAAAATGTCATTCTCTGCTGCAGTTTACCATCATATTTCTGTGTTTTCTGGTCCAAAAAATAGGGTTCCTTTAAAAAAAACTTATAAAAACGCAAACGCGGATAAACGCAGTAACGGCGTTTGGCGTCTTAAACGAGGTTAAACGCAACTGCCTAAAAAAACGCCAAAAAACGAGAGACTGTGTACATGGACACATAGGATAACATTGGATGAGTTCAGGGGCAGTTGAAAAAAAGTGTCCAACTGCCTCTGAACGCGCGTTTAACAGCATCTCATGTGCATGAGGCCTTAGGTGTTATTAAACCCAAAGCCAAAAATGTCATATATGCAGCTGACCGATCAGATGTGGTGGCTGCATTATTTTTTTTTTTTTAGGGTTTTTTTCCCTGGTTTTTACCTGGTGATCTTCGCAGTAAAACACACCCTTTGTATTAGAGTGCCCCCATTCTGGATGATGGAGCACAGGGGGGCACCTTAGGATAGCAGCATTGTCAGTCTGGGGGGAGGCGAGTGTTAGATGTACTATCAGATTTAAATACACTAACAAATTGAAGTCAAACTCCAGCTAATGCTGATCATAGAGGGAGCAATTTTCTTTCCTGCAACCAAGGCTTGCAGGAAAGAAAGTCTCTTGACCCCCCCCCCCCCCCAATCAGTATTGATGGGGGAATTCCTCCCATGGAGCTATTGTGTTCTTCCAGCAGAGGGTGCGGGGGAAGCCGTCCCTGCAGGGAGAACACAGTAATTAGTGTCAATAACAATAATCACATGTAAAGTCCAACAGGCTGCTTGTACCAAAATCGATCAACTTGGGAACATTCAGCCTGCCCATACATGGTTCGAATCTCGGCCGGTCCCTGCTGAACCAGCTGAGATTCAAACCGTCTTTGGCCAGCTTAACACTTTATAACCACTTACAGCAAACAGTCATTTTCCTTTTGGGATAAAGGTTTCTTTTTTATGTAAATAAATGCTGATCATTGTAAGCACCCCTGTCAGGTTTGTCTCATCTCTGTAACTGATACATTCTGCTGGAGAGCTTGTTCGGTTGAAACAACTGAAATCGCCAGCTGATAATAGAAAGTCTAAAAAAAGAAAACGAATGCAGACATCACATGCAAGAATTGCTAAGCTGCAATATAATGTTTGCTTTTTGTTTTATTACCACTTTGATATATACAGTCAATCGGCCACTTTATTTATACATTCATAAAATATATACATTCACCGGCCACTTTATTAGGCACACCTGTTCAATTGCTTGGTAACACAAATTGCTAATCAGCCAATCACATGACAGCAACTAGACGTGGTGAAGAAGTTCAAACCGAGCATCAGAATGGGGAAGAAAAGGGTATTTAAGTGACTTTGAACGTGGCATGATTGTTGGTGACAGACGGGCTGGTCTGAGTATTTCAAAAACTGCTGATCTACTGGGATTTTCACACACAACCATCTCTCGGGTTTACAGAGAATGGTCCAAAAAAGAGAAAATATTGAGTGAGCGGCAGTTGCGTGGAGGTCAGAGGAGAATGGACAGACGATAGATGATAGAAAGGCAACCGTAACTCAAATAACCTCTCGTTACAACCAATGTATGCAGAATACCATCTCTAAATGCACAACACATCGAATCTTGAAGCAGCTACAGCAGCAGAAGACCACACCGGGTGTCACTCCTGTCAGCTAAGAACTGGAAACTGAGGTTACAATTCACACAGGATCACCAAAATTGGAAAAGCATTGTCTGATCTGATGAGTCTCGATTTCAGCTGCGACATTCAGATGGTAGGGTCAGAATTTGGTGTAAACAACATGAAAGCATGGATCCATCCTGCCTTGTATCACCGGTTCAGGCTGGTGGTGGTGTGATGGTGGGGGGGATATTTTCTTGGCACACTTTGGGCCCCTTAGTACCAATTGAGCATCGTTTAACCACCACGGCCTACCTGAGTATTGTTGCTGACCATGTCCATCCCTTTATGACTACAGTGTCCCCATCTTCTGATGGCTCCTTCCAGCAGGATAATGCACCATGTCACAAAGCTCCAATCATCTCACCACTGGACAATGAGGTCCCTGTACTCCAATGGTCTCCACACTCACCAGATCTCATCCAATAGAGCACCTTTGGGATGTGGTGGAGATTCTCATCATGGATGTGCAGCCAACAAATCTGCAGCAACTACATGATGCTATCATATCACTATGGACCAAAATCTCTGAGGAATGTTTCCAACACCTTGTTTAATCTATGCCACCAAGAATGAAGGAAGTTCTGAAGGCAAAAGGGGTCCAACCCGGTACTAGCAAGGTGTACCTAATAAAGTGGCCGGTGAGTGTAAATGACCTTTTTTTATTTTTGGGTTGAGATGCACTTTCCTTCCGCAGAATGAAGAGATCGGCTCACCTGCTAATCCCAGATAGGCAACTAAGTATCTGGTCTCCAGGCCGTCCTTGGTGGTCCTCACAGCTCCATATAACGGAGGGATAATCATGATCAGATTACTGACGGTGTTCCCTGGAAGAGATACGGAGAGGAAGATTATTACTCCGGACATACAACACAAACGATCCAACATGGATAACAAAAAGCCGGTCACCCCTCCTAGGGTCATAGTGAGCTTTACATTTCATTTTCAGATACAACAATTACATCCAACAAGCTTCATGTAAATAATCTTACAAAATGTACAGTAAGGTGGACCAACGCAAACCGTCCTTGAAGCCCAATTCAGTGACTTAGTCTAGGCTCAGTCTGCTGCAGGCAGGAGGAAGCATTTCCTTAGTCTACCCCTTCCCCAGTAAGAAGACTGTACATAGCAATTTTGCAAGTCACAAAGAGGCTGCAGCAGAGGCGGACCTGTGTGAAACATTTGTGAACACAGCCAAGACTTGCACGTGAACCGGGATTTACACTGGTATGGTGTATATGTATGTATATATATATATATATATATATATATATATATATATATATATATATATATATATATATATATATATATATATATATATATGTATGTATGTATGTATGTATGTATGTATGTATGTATGTATGTGTGTATATATATATATATATATATATATATATATATATATATATATATATATATATATATATATATATATATATATTCATTTTATGTCTATGAAGGCATAGAGCAACACACAATTCACAAAGCATTTCAATACTACTGTCACATTTTCACAGCGCCCCCTTACGTCACGTGTCCCCCGTCACAGCGCCCCCTTACGTCACGTGTCCCCGTCACAGCGCCCCCCTTACGTCACGTGTCCCCCATCACAGCGCCCCCCTTACGTCACGTGTCCCCGTCACAGCGCCTCCCTTGCGTCACGTGTCCCCGTCACAGCGCCCCCTTACGTCATGTGTCCCTGTCACAGCGCCCCCTTACGTCACGTGTCCCCGTCACAGCGCCCCCCTTACGTCACGTGTCCCCGTCACAGCGCCCCCTTACGCCACGTGTCCCCGTCACAGCGCCTCCCTTACGTCATGTGTCCCCCATCACAGCGCCCCCCTTACGTCACGTGTCCCCCATCACAGCGCCCCCCTTACGTCACGTGTCCCCGTCACAGCGCCTCCCTTGCGTCACGTGTCCCCGTCACAGCGCCCCCTTACGCCATGTGTCCCTGTCACAGCGCCCCCTTACGTCACGTGTCCCCGTCACAGCGCCCCCTTATGTCACGTGTCCCCGTCACAGCGCCCCCTTACGTCACGTGTCCCCGTCACAGCGCCCCCATACGTCACGTGTCCCCGTCACAGCGCCCCCTTACGTCACGTGTCCCTGTCACAGCGCCCCCTTACGTCACGTGTCCCTGTCACAGCGCCCCCTTACGTCACGTGTCCCCGTCACAGCGCCCCCTTACGTCACGTGTCCCCGTCAGAGCGTGGTACAAGGTCCAGACCATGGTACTCCATTTAGTGATGTCTGCTTTACATGACTTATCTCTGAGCCAGCTTCCCAGTTCAGGCAGGATGATGCCTGAACAAAGATGGCTCCGTTCCTCTAGAAAGAAAATATAAAATCTAATTTTTTTTGGAAAAAAAAAAAATATATATATATATATATATAATAATAATAATACACACACAAAATTTAATTTACTGGTACATTTTGTACCTAACATCAGATGAATGTAAAGGTGGAGGGCCCCAGACAGTGGACATTGTACCACAAGGTCTGCTTTAACCCAAACTGCTCGCTCACGTAGAACTCCGCAGCGTCTGATCAGTCTACAGGAAGAGGACAGGGACACATTTCCATATCTCCGGTACAGAATTTGACTATTACGACATGTGGCTGATGTGTGCAGGTTGATGGGACCGGCGTGGATTACACAGGTGCTTGTATAGCGGATGTCCTGGATCCTGAAGCATGACCGCTTTTCATATCCGCAGACAAGGACAGCCGTAGTTTCCTGATGGTGACAACAATAGACCAAGTCTGTGTAATGTGTGTTGAAAAGGCCACTTGTAATCTCCATTGGAAACCCATGTGACGGGGTGACAACGCAGGAGCCCAATCAGGAGAACAGGGACAGAGTGTTGTCACCTTGTAACAGGAAGTGCCTTAACCAAGAACTTCCATGGAAGGATCAGCAAGTATTAGGCCAGCCATAGATGGAAAAATCTACAGGATTCCGCCATCAACACACGTGTTTCTGACCATTAGAATGCATAATAAATATTCAGGTCGATAAAATGCATTAACGCCAAACGTGCAAATGGACAAACACTTGCGAAAAACCTGGCTTTTACCTTTTTAAAAAAAAAAAAAAAAAAAAAAAAAAAATTTAAAAAGAGAAAGGGCACCCAAAGCAGCACAGTGAGCACGAAGCCTTAAAGTGATTGTAAAGTCAGAAGGTTTATTAATCTTGATGCATTCTATACATTAACCACTTAAGGATCGCGCCTCTTTTTTACACTTGTTGTGTACAAGTTAAAATCAGTTATTTTTTTGCTAGAAAATTACTTAGAATATATATATATATATATATATATATATATATATATATATATATATATATATATATATATATATATATATATATATATATATATATATATATATATATATATATATATATATATATATATATATATATATATATATATATATATATATAATATTTGGGGGTTCTAACACCCTAGAGAATAAAATGGCGGTCGTTGAAATACTTTGTCACACCATATTTGTGCAGCGGCCTTACAGACGCACTTTTTTTAATTAAAAAAATAAAACAGTAAAGTTAGCCCAATTTTTTTTCATATTGTGAAAGATAATGTTACGCCGAGTAAATTGATACCCAACATGTCACGCTTCAAAATTGTGCCCGCTCATGGAACTGTGACAAACTTTTACCCTTAAAAATCTCCATAGGCGATGTTTAAAAATTTCTACAGGTTGCATGTTTTGAGTTACAGAGGAGGTCTAAGGCTAGAATTATTGCTCTCGTTCTAACGATCGCGGCAATACCTCACATGTGTGGTTTGAACACCGTTTTCATACGCAGGAGCTACTTACGTATGCGTTCGCTTCTGCGCATGAGCTCGTCGGGACGGGGCGCTTAAAAAAAAAAAATAAATTTTAAAAAAATTCCTATTTATTTTACTTTTAATTTTTTAATTTTGAAAGTTTTTTAAAAATAAAAATGTAAAACATCCCATGTAATAGAAAAAAAGCATGACAGGGCCTCTTAAATATGAGATCTGGGGTCAAAAAGACCTCACATCTCATATTTATACTAGATGCAAAAATAAATAAATAAATAAAATTGAGGGGGAAAAAAAAAAATTGACCCTTTAAGAGCTATGGGCGGAAGTGACGTTGGACGTCGCTTCCGCCCTCCCATGCTATGGAGCCGAGCGGGGGCCATCTTCCTCCTCAATCGGCAGTCAGGCATCCACGGGAGAGGACGCGATCGTCTCCGCCGATACCAGCGGGTCCAGTAAGCGGCAGAGACGACCGGAGCGCAGTGGGAGAGGGGTGGGCACCTCCCTGCAGATGATAAAAGTGATCTTGCAGCGAATCCGCAGAGGAGACCACTTTTATCCTAAAGAGAAACGCACGCCGTCCCGAAAATACCGGGGTTATGGCAGCTAGCTACTGCCATAACCCCGGTATTTAGCGTCAAGGTACAGACGTACGGGTAAGTCGTGTTGCGTGAAGTGGTTAAGATTAAAAGCCTTTTGTGTGTAGCAGCCCCTCTAATACTTCATGAGGGGAAAAAAAGTATTTGATCCCCTGCTGATTTTGTACGTTTGTCCACTGACAAAGAAATGATCAGTCTATAATTTTAATGGTAGGTTTATTTTAACATAAAATATCCAGAAAAACGCATTTCAAAAAAGTTATAAATTGATTTGCATTGTGAAATAAATATTTGATCCCCGATCAATCAGCAAGATTTCTGGCTCCTAGGTGTCTTCTATACAGGTAACGAGCTGAGATTAGGAGCACTTTTTTAAAAAGGGATCTATGGGGATATATAGGGATGTATCAAAGACACCTGTCCACAGAAGCAATCAGATTCCAATCTCTCCACCATGACCAAAGAGCCGTCCAAGGATGTCAGGGACAAGATTGTAGACCTACACAAGGCTGGAATGGGCTACAAGACCATCACCAAGCAGCTTGGTGAGAGGGTGACAACAGTTGGTGCGATTATTTGAAAATGAAGGAAACACAAAATAACTGTCAATCTCCCTCGGTCTGGGGCTCAATACAAGATCCCACCTCATGGAGTTTCAATGATCCTGAGAACGGTGAGGAATCAGCCCAGAACTACACGGGAGAATCTTGTCAATGATCTCCAGACAGCTGGGACCATAGTCACCAAGAAAACAATTGGTAGCACACTACGCCACGAAGGACTGAAATCCTGCAGCCCCCACAAGGTCCCCCTGCTCAAAAAAGCCCATGTACAGGCCCGTCTGAAGTTTACTAATGAACATCTGAATGATTCAGAGGAGAACTGGGTGAAAGTGTTGTGGTCAGACGAGTCCAAAATCAAGCTCTTTGGCATCAACTCAACTCGCCGTGTTTGGAGGAGGAGGAATGCTGCTTATGACCCAAAGAACACCATCCCCACCATCAAACATGGAGGTGGAAACATTATGCTTTGGGGGTGTTTTTCTGCTAAAGGGACAGGACAACTTTACCACATCAAAGGGACGATGGACAGAGCCATGTCCCGTCAAATCTTGGGTGAAAACCTCCTTCCCTCAGCCAGGGCATTGAAAATGGGTTGTGGACGGGTAATCCAGCATGACAATGACCCAAAACACACGGCCAAGGCAACAAACGCAGTGGCTCAAGAAGAAGCACATTAAGGTCCTGGAGTGGCCTAGCCAGTCTCCAGACCTTAATCCCCATAGAAAATATGTGGAGGGAGATGAAGGTTCGAGTGACCAAACGTCAGCCTCAAAACCTTAATGACGTGAAGAGGATCTGCAGAGAGGAGTGGAACAAAATCCCTCCTGAGATGTGTGCAAACCTGGTGGCCAACTCCAAGGAACGTCTGACCTCTGTGATCGCCAACAAGGGTTTTGCCACTAAGTACTAATTCATGTTTTGCGAAGGGGTCAAATACTTATTCACTCATTAAAACGCAAAATGAATTTAGAACTTTTTTGAAAGGCGTTTTTCTGGATATATCTTTGTTATTCTGTCTCTCACTGTTAAAATAAACCTACCATTAAAATTATAGACTGATCATTTTTTTTTTATCAGTGGGCAAACGTACAAAACCAGTAGGGGGTCAAATACTTTTTTCCCCCCTCACTGTACATGAGGTCCCTCTAGATCCAGTGATGTTGCAGGAGTGTCTCGGCTGCCCGGAACTCCTCTCCTCATTGGCTAAGACAGCAGCGCAGTACCATTGGCGCCCACTGCTGTCAATGTCAGTCAATGAGAATAGATAGGGGGCAGGGCCAAGGCCACGGCTCCACATCTGCATGGACACAGGGAGCTGTGACTCAACTCGGGTGCCCCCATAGCAAGCTGCTTCCTGTGGGGGGCACTCAACAGGAGGGGAGGGGCCAGGAGCACTGAAGAGGAACCAGAGAAGAGGAGGATCGGGGCAACGATGTGCAAAACCAACTGCATAGAGCAGGTAAGTATAACATTTTTTATTTTATTTTTCAGTTAAATAACAGACTTCACAATCACTTGAAAGTGTTACTAAACCCACAACAGTAAAATCAGTCTGTATATGCAGTAAAGTATGCTTCTTATACTCACTGTGGAACCTAAGGGGTTAATCCTCTGCATTGTGTAAAAAGGCTGTTTGATCCTTTGTTCTCTGATCCTCCCCTTCCACTGTTCCCATCTATCCAGCTACTTTTAGTACAGAGCATTGGGGGGCACCCTGCACATGCTCAGTTTGGTGTGTATTGCTAGAGAGTTTTTTTGGGAGGACAGGGTCAAATCAGCACAGTCTAGACAGAGGGTCAGGGGTCCTGGAGCCTCATAGGACAGTCAAAGAAAAATGAAAACTCCTCCTACAAGCTTTGACCAGACACTGATAGAAGTCACAACACTGCTCTATACTGCTGATGGAAAAAAAAAAAAAAAAAAGGTATTTAGCAGTTTAAATTTACTAAAATAACAGCATTTCCATGTTCTGTGTACTGTGGGAGACCAGATATAATGAATGCAGGGTCCTGGGTTTAGTAACACTTGAATGACAAAGTGGAGCTTTTTTGGGAAAATGATCCCGCTACTGAATATTTTGATAAGTCAGAAACAAATTCATGCAGACTTGTCAAGTCCAAGTTAAAGTGGATGTAAACCCAATGTCATTGTTTCTAAACTCCTGCCATAGGGGTTATCTATAAGGATATACATGCCTCCTGCATGTATCTTTACCTGTCAAATGTCTCCCCTCTGTCTGTTATGAGACCCGAAAAACTGCAGATTCTGTGGGCGGGTCTGTTGTCTGGAGCTCGGTGGGTGGAGTTGTGATGTCAGTAGACTCCCCGCCCACCTCTACACTCCCCTTGTCAATATGCATTTTCTCCTGTGTATTTCTTACACTGAACTTCTGCTATGATCTCTAACATCCAGTGAAAAGACAGGAAAGTAACCACATGACTTCAGCATGCCAAATCATGGCGAGGTGTGGAACAGCCAATCCTTGCAGAGCTGCTGAAGAAAGGAGTGGGGGTGGGAATTAAACAATAATGCATGTCTCTTAGGCTAGTGCACGAGATGTAAATCACCTGTCACTCACAGCAAGGGGGAGGATTTGACAAAGTTTTTCTCTGTTTGTCAAGTGTTATCTCACTGAACAATAAAAGAGGATTGCTCGGAGCTGGATTAACTCTGTGTGGCAAGACTGGGCTCAAATAATAGGAAATCTTATACTCTACATTATGACATCCAAAAAAAAAAAAAAAATTCGGGTTTACATCCACTTTAAGCAAGAAAACTGAGGCTGCTTTCACATGGATGAGTTTTTGCTGTGGTTTTCCGGTGGCAAAAATGCAAAGCCTTTAAAGTGATTGTAAAGTCTGTTTTTTTTTTTTTTTTAACTTGTCATACTTACCTCTTCTGTGCAGTAGATTTGCACAGAGTAGCCTGGATCCCCCTCTTTTCTGGTCCCTCTTCTGCGCTCCTGGCCCTTCCTCCTGGCGAATTCTCCCACAGCAAGCAGCTTACTATGGGGGGGGGGGCACCCGAGCCGAGCTGCAGCTTCGTGTGTCCATTCAGACACAGAGCTGCCGTTTGGCCCCCGTCTCTCCCGATTGGCTAACTGACTTTGACAGCAGCGGCAGCCACTGGCGCCGCTGCTGTGTCTCAGCCAAATCAGGAGTAGAGCCCCAGATGGCCGAGGGACTCGTGGACATTGCTAAGTACTAGGGGGGGCTGCTTCACACAGAACGCTTAACGCATAGAATGCCTTCTGCCTTTACAATTTTTTTCATTCCTATGGGGCTCTTGTCACCGCTGCGCTGCGGGTACAGTGCGTATCGAAAAGTCCTGCATCATAACGCAGGTCCCCACTGAAATGAATAAAAAAGAAAAAAAAAAAAAGTATCAAAAATGCACCTGTGTTGCATTTTTGATGCTTTTTTTTTTTTGAGTCACATGTTTCACAGGTGCATGCTGGGCAATAGGCACCCAGAACGTTTTTGCACTGGAAAGCAGCCTAAACCCCATATCCTCAGACAAAGAGCATTACTTACTTTCTAATCAAAATAAGGAACAGCAGGCAAAAAAAAAAAAAAATAAATAAAATAAAAAAAAAAGAAAAGAAACAAAAAATTGAAAAGTTTTGTCAAAAAGTACTTTCAGGCAATTATTACAATAAGTGGAAATGTGTCCTCACTAATAACATGCTACAGGATTTTTTGACAAGTCAAACAAGAGAAGAGCGGTGCCCCCCCCGGTTCACTCTAGCAGAAATCCCACCCCCCCCCCCATGGACGGAGCGTGCAATTAAGTGCCAGGAACACTCAGCTCTGCCATCAATCACCACGCAAAGGTATAAACATGACCGATGGGACGCCTCATATTTGATCCCCCTATGAAGAGGGCTTGAAGAATAATGCCACACATAGGAAGACGGAGCGGGAGGGATACGTGCGCTGGCCTTTCCTGAACCTACGCCGGCTCTGACAACTACAAAAGACGTCTCCATTCCCCTCTGTCATCCCTTTTATAAAAAGGCGAACATTAAAGTGATGTGACCGAGCGCGCCGCTAAAAAAAAAAAGGTAAAAATGTCACACTGACATGAAAAGCAGGCAGGGAACCATTGTAAGCAAAAAAGTTTTCTGTTTGTTCACAAAGTTTGAGAAATCTGAAAGCCTCAAGAGAACTGGACGGGGTTTTTTTATTGGAAAATAGCTTAAAGCGGAACATTACCCATAACAACTTGATAAAAAATAATGTTCTTTAGCAAGGAGCATACATTCCACAATAAATAATTCTGCTATAAAAATTAGAGCGTGCTGTAAATTGCCTCCAGCACTGGGCCTGTTTTTTTTGCTGGGAGGCTGCCATTTTGCTGAAGCCCAGAACCCCTGAGCAGCAGTAAAAACAAAGCAGAACTAAGCCTAATCAATTTAGCGGTTTCAAAAAACAGTTACATTCCTGGAATGCTGGGGATTGCCAACTGTCACATTTTCTTGTGTCCTCAACCAAAAAGGTCAAACCATCAAATGTCATAACTGATCACATGTGCAGCACCATGGCAGATGCAGATCAAACAGAAGCAGCTTCCTTGGCTGTAAAGCAGGGGTCAGCAACCTTTTTCCACTTAAGGGCTGGATTCAATATATGTGAATGCATGGAGGGCCGCATTCACCTGCTAATAATGAAGATAACATTACACAGCCCCAGCACCTCTGGCCCCCACTTTACATTACAAAGCCCTCACATGTCTTGACCCCTTTACATTACACAGCCCCCCCCCCCGCACCTCTGGATCCCTTTACATTACACAGTCCCCGCCCCTTTGAAAAAAAATTAATTCTGATCACTTTTATTGCTGTCACAAGGAATGTAAACATCCCTTGTGACAGTAATAGGCAGTGACGGGTACCCTTTATGGAGAGATCGGGGGTCTATAAGACCCCAAATGTCTCCTTTGCACTTAAAAGCATTTAAACTCCAAGTTTGACGGTTTTAAATGCTGTCATTTTTATAAAGATTTGGCGCCTTTAAGTCTTTTGTAAACCGGAAGTGATGTCGTTACATTGTGTCCGGGTTACTAGATCCGATCAAAGCAGAGTCTGGCTTTGTTCGGGTCTCTGGTCAGCCGGCGGACACACCGGCTTGTCGCTTGGACCTCCCAGTGGGGTGTCTCCTCCCGCAGCATGGGATAACGCCCTCCCGCGCTTCTCCCGGCTCGCCCCTGCAACATCGCTTGATCGAGATGGGGCTCAGGTAAGTATTAGGGAGGCTGCTGCACACAGAAGGTTTTTTTATCTTATAAAAATGTAAAAAAAACCTTCTGCCCTTAGAACCACTTTAAATTACTATACAGAAACTTTCCAGCCTAGAGAGCCATCGCAGGCCAGTTCCTCGCTGGTCTCAAGTTCCCGGGCCGCCATCTTGCTTGTGGGAAGCAGGCTGTGACTTCATGTTTCACAGCTGGCTCCCTGCTGCGCATTCTCAATGGTCCCACAGTCTCCTGAAAATATAGGGGGTTATTTACCAAAACTGGAGAGTGCAAAATCAGGTGCAGCCTAGAAACCAATCAGCTTCCAGGTTTTATTGCCAAAGCTTAACTGAACAAGCTGAAGTTTGAAAGCCGATTG
The DNA here is from genome assembly GCA_037952925.1 of Lithobates clamitans. Lineage (NCBI taxonomy): Eukaryota > Metazoa > Chordata > Amphibia > Anura > Ranidae > Lithobates > Lithobates clamitans. The sequence continues at coordinate 157,918 of JBBGZY010001317.1, forward strand.
GCTACCATGCACAGCTGCGCCAGATTCTGAGTGCTCCAGTTTTAGTAAAACCGCTCCATAGTGTCTCCCCGTGGGGGGCGAACATTCACTCAGCTCACCTGTCAGAAATAGGTACCCACCCCCAGAAAAAAAAAAAAAACCTCCAATAGTGGAAGAGGAACTTTTCTTTACATGTGAAATTCTGCTTCAAAATGATTGTCATTTAAAAAAAATAAAAAACCTTACAAACATATCACACTTGCCTCCACTGTGCAGTTTGTTTAGCACAGAGTGGCCCCGATCCTCCTCTTCTGGGGTCCCCCGGCGGCTCTCACGGCTCCTCCCTGCATCGTATAACCTCCTGGAAGCGCTCTCCCGGGAGGTTACCTTGCAGCTGCGCTCCTGAGTCCAGTATTCGGCGTCCATAGACGCCAAATGTAGGACTCGGCCCCGCCCCCATGTCAATGGATTTGATTGACAGCAATGGGAGCCAACGGCTGCACTGCTATCAATCTATCCAATCAAGAGCTGAGAACCCCGGGCAGAGGAAGAGCGTGTCTCCGCTATGGGAAATTCCAGGGCTCAGGTGAGTAAAACGGAGGGGGGGGGGTCATTAGAAGTTTTTCACCTTAATGCATAGGATGCATTAAGGTGAAAAAACACAAGGGTTTACAACCCCTTTAGGGTCACTAAAAGTTTCTTTCAGTTTGTCCCTTACTTCCTGGCCCTGTGACAACCATACAAGGGATGGGGTGCAGGTGTCACTGGGACAGGCAGGCGCAGCCAGCAATAAAAAACATTTTCCAGCACAGGAGGGCCTGACTTCACCTCCGGAGGTAGGAAAAACAAAAAGGAAAGCCCTCCAGTATATTTGTACTTCCTCCACTGGAGGGGGCCTTTATTTATAGATAGATAGGATATATAGATATGATGATAGATAAGATAGATACGAAGATAGATACGATGATAGATAAGATAGATACGATGATAGATAAGATAGATACGATGATAGATAAGATAGATACGATGATAGATAAGATAGATACGATGATAGATAAGATAGATACGATGATAGATAAGATAGATACGATGATAGATAAGATAGATACGATGATAGATAAGATAGATACGATGATAGATAAGATAGATACGATGATAGATAAGATAGATACGATGATAGATAAGATAGATACGATGATAGATAAGATAGATAAGATAGATACGATGATAGATAAGATAGATACGATGATAGATAAGATAGATAAGATAGATACGATGATAGATAAGATAGATAAGATAGATACAATGATAGAAAAGATAGATACGATGATAGATAAGATAGATAAGATAGATACGATAATAGATAAGATAGATACGATGATAGATAAGATAGATAAGATAGATACGATGATAGATAAGATAGATAAGCTAGATACGATGATAGATAAGATAGATAAGCTAGATACGATGATAGATACGATGATAGGTAAGATAGATATGATGATAGATAAGATAGATAAGATAGATACAATGATAGAAAAGATAGATACGATGATAGATAAGATAGATAAGATAGATACGATAATAGATAAGATAGATACGATGATAGATAAGATAGATAAGATAGATACGATGATAGATAAGATAGATAAGCTAGATACGATGATAGATAAGATAGATAAGCTAGATACGATGATAGATACGATGATAGATAAGATAGATATGATGATAGATAAGATAGATACGATGATAGATAAGATAGATAAGATAGATACGATACGATACGATAGATAAGATACGATACGATAGATAAGATACGATAGATGGATACGATAGATAGATACAATAGATAGATAGATACGATACGATACGATGCGATAGATGGATACGATACGATACGATTGATAGATACAATAGATAGATAGATACGATACGATACGATAGATAGATACGATACGATAGATAGAAGCTCTGGCAGTTCCTGTCCTGGCGTTTACCCTCAGACCAACCACAGGGGTTAGGTGTAGGCCGGGGCTCCCTTCTTGGATCTATGACGCTCCCTTGCCCTGCCCCACTGGGGACTGTGAGTTGGTACAGAGGCTGCTCGGGGGCCTTTACTTGCTGAAAATATTCTTAGCCTGGAAAAGGAAAGCGAATGCAGTCACCACATCTACAGACTGGTAAGCTGCAATACATTACATTATTGTTCTTGGGTTTAGATATAATCAAATACTCTCACCCAAGGTACATGCGCATTTTCTGTACATAGAAACACCGTTTCCATATATTCTTGCACTCAGCATGTGGATTTTTCAAACGTATGGATTTGCTTTATGCTTTAGAGATCCACTCTTGGTGAAATGTTACATTGCAGCTCACTCTGAGAACTCTTCCAGCCCCACTCGCTGGGGTTGCCACCATCAGCCCTGAATCTGGAGTTATAAAATACAGATTCCGTGTTCCCGGGTTCCAACTCCTTTCCTTGGTAAACGGACTGCATAGTTTTGTTCCGGGACTCGGATCTCAGAAATCCTCTTTGCATGCAGGCATTGTTCGGAAAGTTTCTTCCACCGAGTTCCACTTTTTAAAATACTGCTGCAAAGTCAAATGCGAGAATGCCATAAAATGCAATAACGTTGATACAAGGCTGTATAACTGGAGGACGCGAGCCAATAAAAATCATTACATCCATTCCCCTTTTTAATCAGGTTTTACAATTGTAATTAAAGTTTATTGAAGGATAATGGCTGAGCTAATTAGTTGTCGGACTAAATATGTATTGCCCCTTGAAGTCAACTGCGTGACGAAGAGGACCCAGCAGCCAGGACTGCACAAACAGCAATGACTTGTGCGAAAAGTGGAACAATAGAGTCAAGCCCTGCCTTAAAAATAATCCACATGTATAAAAAAAGCAGAAACCATGAAGAGAAAAAAAATAAAAATAATACTAATAAATAATACTTTCCCACAACCCTCAGGCTGCTTTCACAAGGATTCTGTTTACTTCTGCTTTTGCGTTAAAAAAAGCGATTTAAAAACGTGTGACCATGTACAGTGGGTATAAAGTCTACAGACCCCTGTTTGTCAGGCTTCTGTGATGTAAAAAAAAAAAAAAAAATCGTTTCAGAACTTTTTCCATCTTTAATGTGACCTATAAACTGTACAACTCAGTTGAACAAACAAATCTTTTTAGGTGGAGGGAAGTAAAACTAAAAAAACTAAAATATTGTTGCATAAGTATGCACACCCTTAAACTAATACTTTGTTGAAGCACCTTTTGATTTTAATTACAGCACTCATCTTTTTGGGTACAAGTCTATCAGCATTGCACATCTTGACTTGGCAATATTTGCCCACCTTTGTCAGATTGCGAGGGCATCTCCTGTGCACAGCCCTCTTCAGATCACCCCACAGATTTTCAATGGGATTCAGGTCTGGGCTCTGGTTGGGCCATTCCAAAACTTTAATCTTCTTCTGGTCAAGCCATTCCTTTGTTGATTTGGATGTATGCTCTTTGGGTCGTTGTCATGTTGAAAGATGAAGTCCCTCTTCATGTTCAGCTTGCTAGCAGAAGCCTGAAGGTTTGGTGCCAATATTGACTGGTATATGGAACTACTCATAATTCCCTCTACCTTGACTAAGGCCCCTGTTCCAGCTGAAGAAAAAACAGCCCCAAAGCATGATGCTGCCACCACCATGCTTCACGGTGGGTATGGTGTTCTTTTGGTGATGTTGCAGTGTTTTTGCGCCAAACATATCTTTTGGAATTATGGCCAAAAAGTTGAACCTTGGTTTCATCAGACCATAACACATTTTCCCACATGCTTTTGGGAGACTTCAGATGTGTTTTTGCAAAAATTTTGCAGGGTTGGATGTTTTTCTTTGTAAAAAAAGGCTTCCATCTTGCCACTCCACCCCATATGCCAGACATATGAAGAATACCGGAGACTGTTGTCACATGCACCACAACAGCCAGTACTTTCCAGATATTCCTTCAGCTCCGTTAGTGTTGCTGTAGGCCTCTTGGCAGCCTCCCTGACCAGTTTTTTTCTCATCTTTTCATCAATTTTGAAGGGACGTCCAGTTCTTGGTAATGTCACTGTTGTGCCATATTTTCTCCACTTGATGACTGTCTTCACTGTGTTCCATGGTATAGATAATGCCTAGGAAATTCTTTAGTACCCTTCCTTCTACTGACTGAGATCCCTCTGATGCTTTGGAAGCTCTCTGCAGACCATGGCTTTTGCTGTAGGATGTGACTAAGAAAAAAAGTCAGGAAAGACCTACTAGAACAGCTGAACTTTATTTGGGGTTAATTAGAGGCACTTTAAATTAGGCAGGTGTGAACTGACTCCCATTTAACATGAGTTTGGTTAATTCTGAACACAGCTACATCCCCAGTTATAAGAAGGTGTGCACACTTATGCAACCACATTATTTTAGTTTTTATTTCTACTTTTACTCCCCACATGTCCTTGCAAACCTTCCACCTCTCCCGCCACTGCCTCCTCAGTCTTCCTCACAGTGACACGTGACCACCACCACTCACACTATACAGTACTCTGTGTGGAGCGAGGCAGAATCTGATGATTAGATTCTGCCTCCGCACTTTGCCAATTGTCAGATAATGCCTCCGACGATCTGCGCATGCGCAGGGTTGACGTCACGACAGCTGATTGGGAGATCAGCTAGAGTGACGTTACATACTGCGCATGCGCAGATCGTCAGAGGCATTATCCGATGATCTGCACTATTCGACAGAACACCGGCTTGTGGCAGCATTAAGTCATGTGACCTCAGAGGAACAATTATGGAAAAGTGATATTCTGACAGAGGACAACGATCAATAGCTCTGCTTGAAATCTGACCTTTCCCTTCAACTGAGATAACCTAACCAAATGCCAACATTTGGTCATGCGAGAAGAAAAAAGCAGCTTTAGTGCCAAGTTCGGAACACCTGGACAAGGAAATGAACCCCTTGGCCAAGCAGGATCTCCTGGAAAAGGAAAAAGTGGCTCCATGCCAAGGCGAGAACTCCTGGAGGAGGAAACAAAGCTTCAAGGACAAGCTAGGACTCCTGAACAATGGACAGAGAAACAAGCCACGCCTGGAAATCCTTGACCGGGAAAGGAGCCTCTGGAGCAAGCAGGGATTTCTGGCCAAAGAAGAAAACCTCCGGGCCAAGAAGGAGCTCCTGGAAATAGAAAGAGCCTCTCAGTCAAGTGGAGACTCCTGGACAAGGAAAAGGATCCTGCAGGCCAAGCAGGGAGATCTAGACAAGGCAAATATGCTAGGCTAAATAGGTTGTCCTAGACAAAGAAAAGCGGCCTCTGGGTCTAGTGGGGGCTGTCAGGTAAGGGAATGAATCCTCTGAGGAAAGGTGCCTGCGGGCCGAGCCGAACTCCCGGGAAAGGGGCCTGCGGGCCGAGCCGAACTCCCGGGAAAGGGGCCTGCGGGCCGAGCCGAACTCCCGGGAAAGGGGCCTGCGGGCCGAGCCGAACTCCCGGGAAAGGGGCCTGCGGGCCGAGCCGAACTCCCGGGAAAGGGGCCTGCGGGCCGAGCCGAACTCCCGGGAAAGGGGCCTGCGGGCCGAGCCGAACTCCCGGGAAAGGGGCCTGCGGGCAAAGTAGGAACCTCTGGACAAGAGACATAAGTCACTGGGCTAAGCAGGAAATCCCAGACATAGGAAAAGTGCCACTAAGCTAAGCAAAGACATTTGCACCAAAAAATTGTTAAAATGACTTTGGGGTGTATGGGAAAACACGCCTCCAAGTGTTACAGTTTAAGCCTAGTCACCTATTAACCTAAGGTAATAAATGAATTGATGGAAGTCCTAATAGTAACAGAGGTCCAGTTCTCAATTTCTGAAAGTTTGCAAGCCTGCAAGTTGCCCTCAGGATAAAAACTATTCAGCAATCTGCTCCCCCCCTGTACAGGTAACAGTAACAGCGGGTCCTACAGGGTGTAAAATTATAACAGCAGCTATACACTTGAGTGCACAAGGTCACATCGATCCCATTACTCGCATCGCTGACCACAAACACAGCACTCCATCCTGCTAAACAAACCATTATTCACAGGGAGAGCTCCATGGGGAAGACATTCTGCAATGTTGTAGCTAATCACGTTACCCAATTAAATTTTTCCCAGGAGCAATATTCCTATACCAGATACATGATAAAGAGCTGGAAAAGCCAGGAAGATCAAATAGTTTAGACATTTCTAGATGACTTTATGCTGCATGTAGAAAGGTCAGTCCACCCAACCCTGGAACTTGGCAGAACAAGGTCAGCAATGACAGCTTCCAAATTCTGACAGTTACTAACCGTTACCTTTTAGAAGGGCATGCTGCATCCCTAAGGGCTCATGCACACTTACTTTGATTTTAACACACATTAAAGTGCCTACTATTTCAACATGCTTTTTTTTTTAGATGTTTTTGATGCTTCTGTGATGCTTTTTTAAAACTTCAAAGAAGCTTGGCAAATGCCCTATGTGCTGATCTTTGATTTGTTTTAAAGGGGCTCAGTAGAACCCTGGCTCATTAGTAGCCCCAAGCTCAGTAATACCCCTGCTCAGCAGATCCCCACCTCATTAGCACCTCCGCTCAGCAGATCCCCACCTCATTAGCACCTCCACTTAGCAGATCCCCACCTCATTAGCACCTCCGCTCAGCAGATCCCCACCTCATTAGCACCTCCACTTAGCAGATCCCCACCTCATTAGCGCCTCCGCTCAGCAGATCCCCACCTCATTAGCACCTCCGCTCAGCAGATCCCCACCTCATTAGCACCTCCACTTAGCAGATCCCCACCTCATTAGCACCTCCGCTCAGCAGATCCCCACCTCATTAGCACCTCCGCTCAGCAGATCCCCACCTCATTAGCACCTCCACTTAGCAGATCCCCACCTCATTAGCACCTCCACTTAGCAGATCCCCACCTCATTAGCACCTCCACTTAGCAGATCCCCACCTCATTAGCACCTCCACTTAGCAGATCCCCACCTCATTAGCACCTCCGCTCAGCAGATCCTCACCTCATTAGCACCTCCACTTAGCAGATCCCCACCTCATTAGCACCTCCACTTAGCAGATCCCCACCTCATTAGCACCTCCGCTCAGCAGATCCTCACCTCATTAGCACCTCCACTTAGCAGATCCCCACCTCATTAGCACCTCCTCACCTCATTAGCACCTCCACTTAGCAGATCCCCACCTCATTAGCACCTCCGCTCAGCAGATCCCCATCTCATTAGCACCTCCACTTAGCAGATCCCCACCTCATTAGCACCTCCACTTAGCAGATGCCCAGCTCATTAGTACCCTTGTTCAGCAGATGCCCAGCTCATTAGTACCCTTGTTGTTCAGCAGATCCCCCAGCTCATTAGTACCCATGTTGTTCAGCAGATCCCCCAGCTCATTAGTACCCATGTTGTTCAGCAGATCCCCCCCCCAGCTCATTAGTACCCTTGCTCAGTAGATCCCCCAGCTCTGCTGATCCTCTGCTCATTAAGAACCCTCAGCTCTGTTGTTCTCCCACTCCGTAGTAACCCCACAGCTCTGCTGATCCCACACTTAGTAGTAAACCCCCCCCCCCCCCCCATCTATACTCATCCTCTGGTTTGCTGATCACCCCTTCTCTCTCTCTCTCTCCAGTCCCTCTCACCTCCCACTATATTGCTCCCATGCTGCTCATCATGTGACATCTGCTAGTTTTTCCTTCTCTGGTCCCTCACTGTCGCCTAGCAGAAACAGTGCCTTTAGAAAGTGCCCCCCTCCCCCATCTCACACACTAGTTATACTCACCATACCAGGAGCTCCCTTGCCACACCGGTCCCCCTTGCAGTCTCCATCAATAAACAATGCTTCTAGTTATGGGGGAGCATTTGACCCTCTCATGCGACACTGCTTAGGTCAAGCCGCCAATTGCTGTGCCAGAGCACCGTCACATAACTGGTGTCTAGCACTGGAGTTCAGTACTGGTTCAGGCTCATGCAGGAGTTTCAAGGGAGCAACGGCAAAGAGAATATAAGACCCCTTTTACACTGAGCCGCACCGGGCGACAGTGGTAAAGCGGCGCTATTTTTAGCATTGTTTTAGCGCAACTATTCACCCGCTAGCGGGTCGGTTTTAACCCCACCACTAGTACCGAAAAGGGGTTAAACCACCCACAAAACGCCGCTGCAGCAGCGCTTTGCCGGCAGTATAGCAGCGCTGCCCCATTGTTTTGAATGGGTAGGTAGTGTATTCATCGCTCCTACACTGCTGCAAAGAAGCTGCTGGCAGGACTTTTTGTGACGCCCTGCCAGCGCAGCGCCCCAGTGTAAAAGCACTCGGGCTTTCAGACTGGGTTTGCAGCTGAGGCTTTTTTCAGGCGCAATTTTTAGCGCTGTAGCGCCTGAAAAACACCTCAGTGTGAAAGGGGTCTAACTGCGGCATGGGGGGACCTTTTCGGAAACACCGTCACTTGCATGGGAAAAGTGACAGTGCCTATCTAAAGCCATATATTATGAATAAGAATTATGGTTTGTCAAAGATGCATCTTTTTTTTTTCTTTTTTAAAGAACGGAAACCACAATACACCACAGAACAGAGGTGTGATTGCACCAAAACACCAAGAAAAAATTATGATAGATTAGATAGATAGAATAGATATACAGTATCTCACAAAAGTGAGCACACCCCTCACTTTTTAAAAATAAATTATATCTTTTCATGTGACAACACTGAAGAAATGACACTTTGCTACAATGTAAAGTAGTGAGTGTACAGCTTGTATAACAGGGTCAATATTTTGTGTGGCCACCGTTATTTTCCAGCAATGCCTTAACCCTCTAGGGCAGTGGTTCTCAACTCCAGTCCTCAGGACCCACTAACAGGCCAGGTTTTAAGTATTAGCTTGGGGGAGATGCAGACAAGAATACTGCAATCACTGAGCAACAAATTATATCACCTGTGATATATTTCAGTTATCTTGAAAACCTGGCCTGTTAGTGGGTCCCGAGGACAGGAGTTGAGAACCTCTGCTCTAGGGCATGGAGTTCACCAGAGCTTCACAGGTTGCCACTGGAGTCCTCTTCCCCTCCTCCATGACGACATCACAGAGCTGGTGGATGTTAGAGACCTTGCGCTCCTCCACCTTCTGTTTGAGGATGCCCCACAGATGCTCAGTAGGGTTTAGGTCTGGAGACATGCTTGGCCAGTCCATCATCTTTACCCTCAACTTCTTTAGCAAGGCAGTGGTCGTCTTGGAGGTGTTTGGGGTCCTTATGTTGGAATACTGCCCTGTGGCCCAGTCTCCGAAGGGAGGGGATCATGCTCTGCTTAGAATGTCACAGTACATGTTGGCATTCATGGTTCCCTCATTGAACTGTAGCTCCCCAGTGCTGGAAGCAGTCATGCGGAGGAGTGCAAGGTCTCCAACATCCTCCAGCTCTGTGATGTCATCATGAGGGAGTGGAAGAGGACTCCAGTGGCAACCTGTGAAGCTCTGGTGAACTCCATGCCCAAGAGGGTTAAGGCAGTGCTGGAAAATAATGGTGGCCACACAAAATATTGACACTGTTATACAAGCTGTACACTCACTACTTTACATTGTAGCAAAGTGTCATTTCTTCAGTGTTGTCACATGAAAAGATATATTAAAATATTTACAAAAATGTGAGGGGTGTACTCACTTTTGTGAGATAATGTGTATATCTATAACTAACTAGCAGCAGAGCGGCATTCAGGTAAAAACACTTTTACCCTCTACAGCTACTTTAAGATAATTACAAATACTGTATGTAGACTTTAGTTCCCTTATGTAGTAGAACAGAAGGGAAAGTCACCTCCTACCCACCATGACCTTGTTTGTTGTATTAGGTTGCATAGTATTAGGTCCAACATGAATGCACACAATTGCTCTCATAGCATGACACAGATCCAAGGCTGCATACAAACAAAATATCTTGGCTTGTGATCAAACATTTCTGTAGTTGAGCTTACTGAGCACTTCCAGCACTAACCAGGCCAGTGCTTAATTACCACAACGCAGGCTGCCCGGTCTGTCACCTCCCATCGTGTACATACATCGCACAAAGCAGGGATCAGCGACCGCCACACATGGGGCAATGTTCCCCAGATCTCTGCGGCTTATTCCTGTTTGCGCTTTTATTATCAGCATTTTACAAGAACTGGTGGGAGCTGTGTGTGGGCACATTCCCCAGGGATTGATGGCTTGGATTGGAGCAAAGTGCTACGTTGTGTGGGTGGAATGTCAACAGACGGGCAGAACTCCTCTGGTGTGGTGGTGTGTCTCAGGCTAGTCACCTGATTGTTGCTTAAATTATTACAGGTCCTTATAAAAAGACCGCAAGTTCACACGGCGCACTAATATATATATATATATATATATATATATATATATATATAATCTATCTATATATATATCTCCCGAGTTACCCCGAGTAAATTGATACCCAACATGTCACGTTTAAAAATTGTACATGCTCTTGGAATGGCGCCAAACTACAGTCTCCCTATAATGTTTGCGCCAATTTCTCACATGTAGTGGGAACACCATTTACATATGCGAGTGCGACCTAATGCTGGCTTCTTTGTGTAAACACGAGGGGACAGGGGAGCTTTAAAAAAAAAAAAAAAAAAAAAACTTTTTACACTGTCCCTATATTTTGTTTTATTTTTTTTGATCACTTTTCCTAACAAGAAAAGGTAAACATCTCTTGTGCTAGAAATAAGACTGGTCTTTATCGAGACCCCAAATCTCTCCTCTACCCTGGAAAAAAAAAAAAAAAAAAGGGGGGGGGGGGCGCCACTCCTCCCACCAATACCAACGATTGGGGCGCCACTCCTCCCGCCGACGACGGGGCGCCACTCCTCCCGCCGACGCCAACGACGGGGCGCCACTCCTCCCGCCGACGCCAACGACGGGGCGCCACTCCTCCCGCCGACGCCAACGACGGGGCGCCACTCCTCCCGCCGACGCCAACGACGGGGCGCCACTTCTCCTACCAACCACGGGGGCTATCATTATCATTTTTTTTTACTCCCACTGACAACTAAGCCTGAGACATTGTTACTCCCACTGACACTGCGGCATTTTCTATTCCAACTGACCACAGTCCGGCCCTCCTAAAGTCAAAAATATTTTGCTTGAAGCGGATTTTGCATTTCCAAACAAGTCAATGGTACTGCAAAACCTGGTTGAAGCTGGTCAAATGCAAATCAGAAGTAGGTGAAATGCAAGTCAGAGGGAGGTCAACTGAATGTCAAATGCACCTGCCAATGGATTCCGAACTATCACAAAATGATGCCATCGACACAAGCCCAAAAGCCCATCAACACTGGCCTTCATACTGCTTTTTACTTCCCAATGACTTGAATGGTGAAGGTAATAAGTCCATACATTTAGGCCTTGACTAGGTTGAGCAACAGTTATGGGCACCTTAGTGGGCCGAGGGGCTGTTACAGATACACAACAACTAAACAAGAGGACAATAAGCATTCTGGCTTCAGCCATTGTGGGTGAAGAATAAACAGACACTTGTCTCGGAAACGTGGTACACATTGGACGCGGCTTATTGGGGAGGTTTGGATGACAGGCTGGCTCCAAACAGGCTATCCAGATTAATATTTCACCATGATGTACTCCTACATCCCTGATCTAATCTACAGTGGAGAGCAGAATGTGGACTCTAAAAGGGAAGATCAGCAGTCCTTATCTGTCCATAGCAGAGTTATCCTGAGAGCCAAGCCTCCCCCCCATCCACTTCCTGGACCTCTCCCGGGTTGCACGCTGGTAATGTTGCACAGAACTGGGGCCCAAACAAACGTCTAAGCTGGTTTAAGGAAGCGGTGAGCTCTTACGAGGATGATGCAGAGACACAGGCACAGCAGCCACATTCCTCCAGCATTTGGTAAAGGCGGCACTTCAATGTCAGCAAAGGTTTACCACCAGAAGATAAGAGACCTTCTGATCTAGGTGAATCGATAGGGCTTGTTGCACTGCAGAAAGGCATGCACCACAACAAGCTTTACAGTATATTAGAGCGCTGCATTGCTGCAGCAATTTCTTTTTGAATGGGCCCCAACACAGACAAATCGCTCCTGAAATTTTTTTTACCACAGTGGATTAATGATGATCAAGCAGACAAGAGGGAAACGACTGGCTGACTCGCTCGTAGTCTGTGGTGGTGTCATGAGAGGTTAGGCCTCAAGTTGTTCATGTTAAAACTTGGATAATTTGTTCATGTTTGAGATATACATTTTATATTTACATTGGGTAAAATAAGTATTGAACATGTCACCATTTTTCTAGGTAAAAAGCTTTCTAAAAAGGTGCTATTGACATGAAATTTCCACCACGTCAGTAACAACCCATGCAATCCATACATACAAAACACACCAAAACAAATGTGTTCAAAAATTAAAGTTATGTGTAATAAATTGGAATGACACAGGGAAAAAAAAAAAAAGTATTGAACATGCTAACTGAAATGTATTTAATACTTGGTACAAAATCCTTTGTTAAATGACAGCTTCAGGACGCCTCCTGTACGGAGAAACTAGTCGCATGCATTGCTCAGGTGTGATTTTGGCCCGTTTTGTCACACAGTCTTCAAAAACCTGGAGGTTCCATGGGCCTCTTCTATGAACTCTGATCTTTAGTTCTTTCCATAGATTTTCTATTGGATTCAAGTCAGGTGATTGGCTGGGCCATTCTAGCAGCTTTATTTTTTTTCCTTTCTTTGAAACCAGTTGAGAGTTTCCTTGGCTTTGTGTTTGGGATCATGGTCTTGCTGAAATGTCTCGTTTCATCTTCATCATCCTGGTAGACGGCAGCAGATTTTTATCAAGAATGTCTTGAAACATTTTTCCATTCATCCTTCCTTCAACAACATAGGTTTGTCAGTACTGTATGCTGAAAAACAGCCCCATAACATGATGTTCCCACCTCCAAACTTCACTGTTGGTATGGCGGCGTTTTTGGGATGATGTGCCATTTGACTTCCAAACATGGTGTGTATTATGGCATCCAAAGAGTTCCATTTTGGTCTCATCTGACCAGACTATATTCTCCCAGTAGTTCACAGGCTTGTCTAAAGGTTGTGCAGCAAACTTTAAACAAGCTTCAACATGCTTTTTCAGCAATGGAGTCTTGTGTGGTGAGCGCGCATACAGGCCATGGTGGTTGAGTGCATTACTTATTGTTTTCTTTAAAACAATTGTACCTGCTTATTCCAGGTATTTCTGAAGCTCTCCACACCCACAAGTGATCCTTGGCTCTTGGGCAACTCTTCTGATAATTCTTTATACTCCTCTGTCAGAAATCTTGCAAGGAGCACCTGGTCATGGCCAGTTTATGGTGAAATGTTGTTCTTTTCACTTCCAGATTATGGCTCCAACAGTGCTCACTGGAACATTCAGAAATTTAGAAATCCTTCTGTAACCAATGCAATCAGTATGTTTTGAAACAATAAGGTTGCAAAGGTCTTGAGAGAACTCTTTGCTTTTACCCATCACGAAAGGTTTGTGTGACACCTTGGTAATGAAGCACCTTTTTATAGGCCATCAGTTGAGACCGAACCAGCTGATATTAATTTGCACTGACAAGGGGCAGGATTGCTTTCTAATTACCGATAGATTTCAGCTGGTGTCTTGGCTTTCCATGCCTTTTTGCACCTCCCTTTCTTCATGTGTTCAATACTTTTTCTCTGTGTCATTCCATTTTATTACACATAACTTCATTTCTGAACGTATTTGTTTTGGTGTCTTTGTATGTGTGGATTCCATTGGTTGTTATCAACATGTGGTGAAAATTTCAGGTCAATAGCTTTTTTAGAAATATATTTATTTACCTAGAAAAATGGTGACGTGTTCAATACTAAGTGAGTGTGTGTCAAGAGAGATTTTATAAATAAAAATTGTATTACATTTTTATTAGAGTGTGTCTATACAGTATCTCACAAAAGTGATTACACCCCTCACATTTTTATAAATAATTTATTCTATCTTTTCATGTGACAACACTGAAAAAAATGACACTTTGCTACAATGTAAAATAGTGAGTGTACAGCTTGTATAACAGTGTAAATTTGTTGTATCAAAATAACTCAACACACAGCCATTAATGTCTAATCCGCTGGCAACAAAAGTAAGTACACTCCTAAGTGAAAATGTCCAAATCGGGCCCGAAGTGTCAATATTTTGTGTGGCCACCATTATTTTTCACCCCTCCCCTAACCCTCTTGGGCGTGGAGTTCACCAGAGCTTCACAGGTTGCCACTGCAGTCCTCTTCCACTCCTCCATGACGCCATCATAGAGCTGGTGGATGTTAGAGACCTTGCGCTCCTTTACCTTCTGTTGGAGGATGCCCCACAGATGCTCAATAGGGTTAAGGTCTGGAGACATGCTTGGCCAGTCCATTACCTTTACCCTCAGCTTCTTTAGCAAGCCAGTGGTCGTCTTAGAGGTGTGTTTGGGGCCCTTATGTTGGAATACTGCCCTGCGGCCCAGTCTCCTGAAGGGAGGGGATCATGCTCTGCTTCTGTATGTCACATGTTGGCATTCATGTGCCTAGTGCCAGCAACACTCATGCAGCCCCAGACCATGACACTCCCACCACCAAGCTTGACTGTAGAGAAGACACACTTGTCTTTGTACTCCTCACCTGGTTGCCGCCACACACGCTTGACACCATCTGAACCAAATATGTTTATCTCGGTCTAATCAGACCAAAGGACATGGTTCCAGTAATACAAGTCCTTAGTCTGCTTGTCTTCAGCAAACTGTTTGCAGGCTTTGTGTATCATCTTTAAAAGAGGCTTCCTTCTGGGATGACAGCCATGCAGACCAATTTGATGCAGTGTGCGGTGTATGGTCTGAGCACTGACAGGCTGACCCCCCCCACCCCTTCAACCTCTGCAGCAATGCTGACAGCACTCATATGTGTACTTCCCAAAGACAACCTCTGGATATGTTGCTGATCAAGTGCACTCAACTTCTTTGGTCAACCATGGCGAGGCCTGTTCTGAGTGGAACCTGTCCTGTTAAACCGTTGTATGGTCTTGTCCACCATGCTGCAGCTCAGTTTCAGGATCTTGCCAATCTTCTTATAGCCTAGACCATCTTTATGTAGAGAAAATTATTTTTTCAGATCCTCAGAGAGTTCTTTGCCATGAGGTGCCATGTTGAACTTCCAGTGACAAGTATGTGAGAGTGAGAGCGATAACACCAAATTTAACACACCTGCTCCCCATTCACAGCTGAGACTTTGCAATACTAACGACTCGCATGCCACCGGGAAGAAAAATGGCCAATTGGGCCCAATTGAGACATTTTCACTTAGGGGTGTGCTCACTTTTGTTGCCAGCGGTTTAGACATTAATGGCTGTGTGTTGAGTTATTTTGAGGGGACAGCAAACTTACACTGTTATACAAGCTGTACACTCACTACTTTACATTGTAGCAAAGTGTCATTTCTTCAGTGTTGTCACTTGAAAAGATATAATAAAACATTTACAAAAATGTGAGGGTGTACTCACTTTTGTGAGATACTGTATATATCTTAGATTGGGCGTCTACAACAATACGTTCACCTACATCAGTTTACAAATCCTTTGGCAGGTATACAGGCTCCTTCATATGCGAGTCAATCGCCGATTTAGCTCCTTCTCTAGAGCGGCCCCCCTTCCCACGACTATTGTGAAATCAAATAAATGGGAAGTCACGAAATGCTACAAGTTTTTCCTGTGCTGACAAAGCGGATAAAACACTGTAGACTTCATCTGACACCGCTAATGTATAGGCAATCATCACAATCGGTTCCACTTAATTGTGAGCGCTTCATTTACAAGTGCCAGAAAGAAGAAATAAATCCTTATTTGGCAGCCAAGAATGTGAAATGACACAAAACAACGCACAGTACAATGGTCAACATTGTGGGAACAGCAACTCGTGAGCTGAACTGAAAGCACTTGATCTCTTCATCAGAAATAAAATAAATAAAGTATCTGCAACTTAAAGAGAACCTGTCATCAGCTTAAAAAAAAATTGCAGTTATAAGGACAGAAAAATCCGATATTTTAAATGCTCACTTGCTGGATTTTCTCTTGCCATAAATTATTTTATTCATTTGCATTTCGTCCTTAAACTTGCTAGAAAATTTACCAACGTAAGGGGCATTCTTCCCACTCGCCGCCAACGTAAGGGGCATTCTTCCCACCCGCCGCCAACGTAAGGGGCATTCTTCCCACCCGCCGCCAACGTAAGGGGCATTCTTCCCACCCGCCAACGTAAGGGGCATTTTTCCCACCCGCCGCCAACGTAAGGGGCATTCTTCCCATCCGCCGCCAATGACCTTTGGTCTCTGTGACTGTACTCTTCACTTCCTCCCTGGGTCAGTTGATAGTCTCCCATGGCTTTCAATATCTATCTCTCCACCCCCCAGCTCACTCCATCTGTCTCCTCACACATCACCAACTTACTAACAGACATGTCAGCCTGGATGTCACATCTCTTCCTCAAACTCAACCTATGTAAAACCGAGCTCATATTTCCTCCCCCATGCCAAGGTCCTAAGTGTAATCCTGGACTTTGAACTAGCCTTTCGGGCCCCACATCCAATTGCTGTTCAAAGCTTGCCACTTCAACCTCCGTAACATCTCCAAGATACGTCCCATTCTTACCAATGACACCGCAAAGCTTCTAATCCACTCCCTGGTCATTTCTCCCCTCAACGGCTTACCTTTAACTAGGCCAGCCATGTCCAAACTCCGGCCCGCGGGCCAATCGCGGCCCGCGGTCCGGTTTTGAACGGCCCGCCTGGTTATCTAAACATGTATATCTTTTGTGGCCCCCGACGATCTCCCAGCTCCAGGGCCACAAAAGATATATAGGCTGGCTGCCTCGGAGGGAGGAGGTGGGACGAGTGCCATGCACACAGGATTAGAATTTCCTGTTTACACGGCAGCCTCTGTAATAGGAAGTCCCGTCTCCGGCGCTGCCATTGGACGATCTGCCATTCTGTTCATCAAAGGAGGCGGGACTTTCTCTCAAAGAGGCCGCTGTGTAAACAGGAGATTCTCCTGTAGGATATCTTTGGCGCTCGTCCTGCCCCCTCCATATGCCCTCCAAGGTTGACCTGGCAATGGTCGGTGCTGCATTCCTGGCAATGGCGGGTGCATTCCTGGCAATGGCGGGTGCATTCCTGGCAACGGCGGGTGCTGCCTTCCTGGCAACGGTGGGTGCTGCCTTCCTGGCAACGGTGGGTGCTGCATTCATGGTAATTGAGGGTCTGCAGATGGGCACTGACCCTTATTTTACTTCAAAGTTCTTTTATTTAAATTTTTAAAGTTTTTTTTTCCCTGAAACTTCCCTCTTAAAATGAAGGTGCGTGTTATACGCTGATAAATACGGTATATCTAAATATTACGCCTGAGCTCATCTCTTCACCACACACAGCCACAAAGGCAGGAGAATTCTTTTTGGGCAGTGTATTAGTGCTCGAACGAACACACTTAGACCAAATTTTAATGGTTCAAAGAATGTCAGGCAAAATGGTCGTCCCTCACGCATTTTCACTTCATCAAATCTGGCCCTCTTTGAAAAAAGTTTGGACACCCCTGAACTAGGCTATCCCCCTTCAGTCCATCATGAACGCTGCTGCCAGGCTTATCCACCTTACAAACCGCTTGGCTTCTGCTACCCCTCTCTGCAATCCCTCCACTGGCTGCCAACCAACCAATTAAATTCAAGATACTAACAATAACTTACAAAGCCATCCACAACCTGGCCCCCAGCTACACCTCTAACCTGGTCTCAACCTAATCATCCTTTCACACCTACCAAGACCTGCTCTCTAGTTCCCTTGTCACCTCATCCCATGCTCTCCTCCGGGACTTCTCCCGAGCCTCTCCCATCCTCTGGAATGCTCTACCCCAATCTGTCAGGCTATCTCCTATTTTGTCCACTTTCAGACAAATCGCTGAAAACTCATCTCTTCAGAAAAGCCTATCCTGCCCTCACCTAACAACTGTCCATTTATTTTCTCCATCTACCCACCCCCCACAGGCATTACCCCTTGTAGCTCTTGACCCTTCCTCTTAGATTGTAAGCTCTAATGAGCAAGTTTCCCTGATTCCTACTGTATTAAAGTGAATTGTAGTTGTACGGTCTACCCTCAAGTTGTAAAATCGCTGAGTAAACTGTTGGCGCTATATAAATCCTGAATAAAAATAATAATAATAATAATAATAATAATAATAATAATAATAATAATAATGTAAGGGACAATCTTCCCACTGCCCGCAAATGTAAGGGGCATTTCTTCCCACTGGCCACCAATGTAAGGGGCATTCTTCCCACTGCCATTATAATATGATATAATATTCTCCAGAGAGAAAACAGATCCATATATGAAACAAAACCAAGGGTTTCCTTTAAAATAAGCCAAGCAACATTATGTCATAAAGGCATAGCGGCTAAAGCCCACAGAACCCAAGTTATTTGGTGTAGTTTCCAAAAGAAACATTTAAAATAGACATTTAGGACTTGATTGGTAAAAGCTTGGCACTCACTCTCCTTCTCCAGCCCCCCCCCCCCCAGCACTCTAGGTAGAATAAAACATTTTGTTCCATGCATCAAATGAACTGCCCCATGCAAGGCAAGAACAATTAAAAGCACATCAGACATAAAACCACAGAAGCGTCACTGAATGACACTGCAAAAATATAAAAATAATAAAGAAGCCACCCTCAGGGGGTTGGAAAGTATTGTCTCCGGTACAGACAGATTGTAAAAGTAAAGCCGAGCGCACAAGAACACAGATGGCGCACAGAATGTTCCGATATTATAATGCAATTATGATGGATGCCAAGGCTGTAGATATTTCACTCTACTACTGAAATAAACACACTTGGCCTTTCCTTAAAAGCTGAACTCCGGGCACACAGCTAAATACGCAACTAGATGGGTTCTGTTCAGCCACTTCTGTGATTTACAGCATCCCTCCCAAAATGCATGATTAAGATGAGACACCACTTTCATGGTGGTGGTGGTGTAAGTAGACTTAACAACAAATCTTTACTGCTCAATAAAAAAAAAAAAAAAAAGTTTCCAAGACCAAATTTGACTTACCCGAGTCCACTGATGATCCATGGCGCCTCTTATGGTACTAATCAGAAGCTGCACTCTTGGCGTCAAAGACTTGAGGACCCTGTCAAGAGTTTGTTGATGGACTCTAACAACCAATAGATCACAGGACATGACAAGAAGGACCCTCTCATTCTGCAGACAAGATGAAATTTGGACCCATCCTGTCACATGACTTCCTATCCAGGTAAGGAATTTACTAATATTAAAAGACAAATATGAGGTACTTTCGAGGTTTACCCTGTGGACTACTTTGCAGAACCACTTGTCAAAACTGGGGGAGGATGGCGGTTGTGGTGGATGGGTTGGGGTTAGGATATTCACAAAGTCTGTCCTCAGCCCCCTTTCACAGCACAGTTCCCCCTTTAAAAGCAGTCCCACAGTGTCCACAGTTATCCTTCACATCACAGTTCCCCTTTATATTACAGTCTCTATTACATTAATGTAACAGGGACTGCTCTGTAAAGGGGGCACTGTAATGTAAAGGGGAGCTGTGATGTAAAGGGGAAATGAAGGCACTGAAGGACTGCTTTAAAGGGGGCACTGTGATATAAAGAGGACTGCACTGTAATCGGAGCCCCTCTTTACATTACAGTGCCCCTGCAGTCCGCCCCTTCCTCTACTTTCCTTTCTAAGATCAATCTCTGCCTCTCCTGCTCAGGATTCCTACCTGCAGGGCAGAGGCTGTTAACAATCCGTGTGTCCTCTCCCAGCTCCTTCATCCGACAGCCCAGCAGACGGTGTTATCCTATCAGCAGGAGCTCTCCATGAAGCTCCTCTCGCCTCCTGCCCTGCTGAAAGGATGACATTATCAGCCGGTGTCTTGCCGAGAAAGTTCCCTCGGCGGATAAGTTCCCCCCTGTACTGCGCAAGCGCTGTGCTTGCGCAGTACGAATGACCAGCAGCCGCCGAAAACAGCCGAAGATGAAAATCTTACACGGCGCCTGCGCCCTAGGTCCAGGCTGAAGCCCCTCCATCCAAGTGGACCTAGAGGGGGAATAAAAAAGTGCCGAGCGCAGCGAGGCCGTGCCCGAAGCGTGGCAAGCGAAGCGAGCCCGCGAGGGGCCCCCTTACAGGCGCCGTGTACAGCTGATTTTCTTCTGTATTTCGTTTCTGCTGTTTCCACCGGTTCCTACTGCGCAGGGGTCCTTATCCGCCGAGAGGAACTTTCTCGGCAGAACACCGGGCGGGCATAGCTGCCAAGAGAGGACACACATGGTCTGTGATAGCCCTGTGCAGACCATGGTTGCCGCTCATCACCTGCTGTGTGGCTCGGTCTGCGGCCCAGGGGTTGGGAGCCCCTATTCTACGTCAGCCTCCACTGTGGAATGGGCACAGATCCTTTACGACAAAGTCTATGGAGACCCAGGAAGCACTAGGTATTAGAGATGACCTCCACAATTGAAAAAACAGTTCTTGGTGCCTTCACAACTCTTGGAACGTACCTTTATTCATCTCGTCTCCCCACTAGTTTTCTCTACTTTGTATCCACGGGGTCTAGCCGCTATGCCTTTATGAGATCATGTCTACGGAGACCCAAGTAGCACCAGGTATCAGAAATGACCTCCACTACTTGAATAACCAGTTCTTGGTGCCCTCACAACTCTTGGAACTTACCTTCATTGGTCTTCTCTCCCCACTAGTTTTCTCTTTGTCTCCCAGGGGTCTAGTTGCTATGCCTCTCTAGTACCTTATAGCAATCATACCCTGGTGTATATTATATGCCTGTGTATGATTGTTTTATCCAGTGCTTCTTACCCTCCTTCCTTCTCCTCAGCCTGTTTTTTTTTCTATATTGTGCTATCTGAAATGTCACAATGCGTTTTTTGTACAAAACATGAATAAAAAAAGGCATACTTGACCTAAAATCAGGAGCTGGGGATTCTGTTTACCCTATGGCAGGAAGCACACTCGTGCACAATACCGTAGAAATACTCAGTTTGGACAAGTGCTACCCAATGGTGCTGCTGGCAGGTGGATCCTGCGGGGTGTGTGAGGGATCTAGAGGGGTTCGAGTCTACTATTGATGTCAGATTTTTAGTGCAGGGACGAGGTTGGCACACGGGGCTGTATGTTCCAAAGGCTCACTATCTGTTTAAAAAGAAACTCCAAGGAAGACCTTTATTTAGAGCAGTCTGGTGGCATTATGGGTCCTTCCTCTTCTTCTGAACTCTGGGTTCACAGTACTCTACTATATGCATGCCTGAAGTACTGCAAGCCCAGTCTGCGTGATAATGCATGCCTCTGGTTGGGGGGTTGGGAGTCAATAACAGGTTGGGCTCTCAGGAAATTGGCAGCATGGTGCAAATGTCATTCTGCTCCAAGAGGACCGCCAGTGCTAGAGCATGAAGAGGGTAAGTAGAACTTAGGAACATTTTTTTCATAAAGAATTGAAAGGGGGTGGGCAACACTATACAGAAAAAAAATTAAACACAACTGAAGTTCCAATGTAACCTTTCAGTTGACCCCTGAAAGTGTATCTCCAGGTGACTTCTTTCGTTCAGTGCGTGGGATGAACAAAAGAAATCCAAGATTCCTCCATCTACGCTCAACAGTGTGGAAAGACACATCTCCCCTGCTGACTATTGTAATCTGTCAGAATACCGAAAATAACTGCAGCTAATTGGCTGCAGTTGCTGTTTAGCCCACA
This sequence comes from Lithobates clamitans, assembly GCA_037952925.1. Classification (NCBI taxonomy): domain Eukaryota; kingdom Metazoa; phylum Chordata; class Amphibia; order Anura; family Ranidae; genus Lithobates; species Lithobates clamitans. The sequence goes on from JBBGZY010001317.1 coordinate 179,701, forward strand.
ATATCCTGCCTACTTCCGGGTGGTGACAGTGGGGCAATTGAATTTTGGCCGATTCAGCAGAAAACTGACAAAATTTGATCCAAGTATGGTTGTCTTTAGTAAAGCCGGCCATAGACCGATTGAATCTCTGCTACTTCAGCAAGGACTGACTGTCCTGATTGTCATGTCCTGCAGGCAGGCAAGACTCCCCACTGGCAGAACACCATAGTGCTGTGGAAGGGATTCAGTGTTGATGGGAAAATCCAGCGATTTTCTTACCTTCTACCCATGGTGGCAGGGAATTAAAAAATTGTACAATCATTGACAGTGCAAATTTCTTTCCCGGGCTAAGCCATTACCACTGAGAGAAGGCAGTGATTATTGCCATCGGCAGGCTTGTTGTACCCTAGTTGATCAACAGATCAACTTGGTACATTCAGCCTGAGCACACGGTTCGAATCTCGGTTCCTGCTGAACCGGCCGAGATTCGAACCGTCTACAGCCAGCCTAAAAAAGTCTGCCGACTCACAGCCTCTCCATGTGAAAAATAATAGTAAAGCATTCAGCAAATCTCTCTTCATCTACATTAATTTAAATGATGTAAAAAACTGAACATTAAAGCAGATTAATAATAACTGCCCGGCTTGTGTTTGGGCGAGCTGTACAAAGTCAGTATGTCCCGACCTATGACTGTGTGCAGGTCATGGAAGAAGTCCAGTGCCCTGTGCCAGATATCTGAGACGTAAAAGGGGATAAAAAAATGGCATGCAATTACTGAGGGTCATGGAGTTGCATTTAAATGCCAGGGACATCTTGTGATCTACAAACTCCTCGACCTTTTATTGTCCTGTATACAGCCAGAACGACTCTCCCTCCTAATCAGCCCTTGTACATCTCACTCTATGGCCTTCAGACAGGGTACATTTACATAAAGCTGAGAAGGGTGCCATTCATGCTTGTACATGCTTTCCAACATTCAGTGAGCTGAACTCCATCCCGAGATGTGTCATTGTTTAGACCAGGGGTCTCCAACCTTTTTTTTTTTTTTTTTTTTTAATTTAATTTTATTTCAGAAAAAGGGCCAGTTTACGGTCCTTCAGCGAGGCCAGACAGTGGTCATCAGGAGTAAAAATATTACCCAGCATCAGAGAGAGTAAAAAATGCCTGGTCTTTGGTGTCAGTGACAAGAATTGTACCCCTGTCAGGGCTGGGCTCAGCCCTTCCTTCTCTGAGGTGGCTCCTATCTCTCCACAGTGACTCACCTGTTGATGATATCCTGCTCGTCAGTCCTGCCTACTTAAGCCGTCCAGTCCAGAGGAGCTCTGCCTTCACCTTGGTCATCATCACAAGAGACATTCTTCTGCGTTCCTGTTCAAAGACTGGCTTTGCTGACCTCCCTTCTGGCTCCAGATCCTGCTTGCTGTTCCACATTGATTCCCGACTTCTGGCTTGGCTGACTATCCGTTCCGGTTACTGAACTTTGGCTATGTTTTGACTACGTTTGTTCTTTTATTATTAAACAAGTGTGATTTAGCTGTACTTCTGTCTCAGTCTGTTTTCATGGTTTCTGACAGCCCCATCACTGGAGTCACTGAACCCCATCATTGGTGTATTTAGGAGGAACTGTGCCCCATTGTTGGCGTCATTGGTAGCAACAGTGTCCCAAGGGCCAGGTAAAAGCAAGCAAAAGGCCGCAGTTTGGAGACCCCTGGTTTAGATCACCAATTCTTTACTATCGCAAACCTAAAGTCATAGGCTGCAATTTGTATGGCTGGCCATACATTATGCAATTTTCTTTTCTTCAACCACATGTTGAAGTAAAGAAAATCTTTGATTCTCCCATCAACACAGTCAGTGTTGATGAAGGAATCCCTCCCGCAGCACTATTGTGTTCTGCCGGTGGTGAGCCTTCTCACTGCTATAGCCACCATATGAAAAAACAAAAGATAAAAAAATACAGGCTGGTTGTACTAATGTCAATAGATAGATCAAACAACCTGCCTGCCTGCCTATAGATGAACTGAAAATTTTAATCCCTCTGTGGCTAGCATTAATTGTACCTACATGTAAGCTTACAACAAGGCTTGCCTGTCAGTACAATAATCATCAAAGCATATTGCAATTAAAAAAATCCCTTTATTTCTCCATCAAGACATAAAAAGGAATCATATCCGGGTAAAAAAAGATTGATGTGTTTCAGCATTGAAACGCGTCAATCTTTTACAAGGAATTAATTCCTTTTTATGTCTTAATGGAGAAATAAAGGGATTCCTTATTCCTTTAAAGTGATATCAACCACTTTCGGACTGCCGCACGCCGATGTACGTCCTAACTTTGAAGAGGAATATTGTTATGGCAGCAGCAGCATGAACTTTGTTCTACAATAAAGCCATTTTCTGCAAGTATTGAGTGTGCAGCCATCCAATAATTCATATACTGTCAATCACAGCCAATGAGCCAATGAGGAGAGAGCGAGGGGCGGAGCCGAGCTGCGCTCCATGTCTAAATGGACACACAGAGCAGCAGCTCACGAGTAATCCTGCTCAGGTGCCCCCACAGTAAGCTGTTTGCTATGGGGGCATTTGGCAGGAGGGAGGGACCCGAGAAGAGGAGGATCGGGCCTGCTCTGTGCAAAACCAACTGCCCAGAGGAGGGCAAATATGACTATATGTGTTTGTTTTTGTTTTTCTAACATTTGCTTTTAATATCACTTTCAATAAAGATGGTATAAAGAGGATCTGTGAACTGCATGTGCCCAGATTTCTTCCTTAAGAAAAGGTTAAAAAAAAAAAAAAAAAAAAAGACACTTGTGTTTTTTGGCTAGCATGAGCATTGTGGGCGTTTCACATAATTGTTAACTGCAGATATTCTAGTGTTTCCCTCAGACTCTGTTGGTAGGCTTTTAGTAAGTAAAGGGGAAGATTAAAGTACAAGCACTACTAAGCAGGAACCACAGCCTGTAATGAGCAAATATCGCTGAGCCCTAATACAAAGTGTACAGTAGGGCTGCAACTAACGATTATTTTCATAGTCGATTATTGTTTCGATTAATCGGTTAATAACCTTAGAAAGAAAAAAAAAAAAAAAGTGTGGTGTATAATTTAGTTAATATGTAAAGTTAAAAAAAAAAAGGCAATTTATTCTTAAATATCTCTATGCAGTGGTAAATATAAATAACCAACTATATGATTAGAGAGCAAAATATCTAATCCACTCTGAGAATAACAGACAGAAGAGATATACTGTATACACTATTAGAGAAGAGATATACTGTATACACTATTAGAGAAGAGATATACTGTATATACTATTAGAAGAGAGATATACTGTATACACTATTAGAGGAGAGATATACTATTAAAGGGTGAATCTGGTAAATATTATCAAACTCAGGAGATCAATATTTTTTTTTTTAAGAACGTTCGTTCGATTTATCTTATGGTTAGTGGGGTCAAATCGATGTTCATTTTCAACCACAGTGACGGGAAAATTTGGAAATAGAAAACTTCTTGGTCAAAGGAATTTTCAGACAGTGTGTGTGGTTTTCGTTCAGAAATTACTAGAGCTGCACAATTAATCTTCAAGAATCATTATCGCGATCTTGACTAAAGTGTTTCACAATTCTTTCTATGCAAAGAATTCTCTCTGCTCTTCTGAAGCCACAGCCCTCAAAAGAAAGGAAGAGAAAAACTGGCAGTCTGCCAAGAAACAAAACATTCTTTATCAGTTGAACTTAAGTATAAACATTGTAACAATTTTTCAATGGAATAGACTTCCTGTGTAAGTGAAAAACGTTTAACCACTTAAACACTAAGGCCCCTTTCACACTGGGGCGGTAGGGGGCGTCGGCGGTAAAACAGCGCTATTTTTAGCGCTGTTTTATCGCGGTATTCGGCCGCTAGCGGTGCAGTTTTAACCCCCCGCTGGCGGCCGAAAAAGGGTTAAAACCCCTCGTATAGCGCGACTATAGCCGCGGTATAGCCGCGCTGTCCCATTGATTTCAATGGGCAGGAGCGGTTTAGGAGCGTTCACCGCTCCAAAGATGCGGCTGACAGGAGATTTTTCCTTCTCCTGCCAGCGCACCGCTTCAGGGTGAAAGCCTAAGGAGGTTGTTTAGGGGCGGTTTGCAGGCGGTATTTTTAGCGCAATAATGCCTGCAAACCGCCCCAGTATGAAAGGGGCCTAAACCTTTTTCTGACATTTGTTGGTTTCAAGTTAAAATCATTTTTTTTTTGCTAGAAAATTACTTAGAACCCCCAAACATATAATTTTTTTAGTAGACACCCTAGAGAATAAAATGGTGGTTGTTGCAATATTTTATGACACACTGTATTTGCGCAGCAGTCTTTCAAATGCAATTTTTTTTAAATTAAAAAAAAAAAAAAAAGAAAGAAGAAAAATCTAACCAGTAAAGTTAGCTCTTTTTTTTTTTTTTGTATAATATGAAAGCTTTTACGTTGCGAGAATCGTGATCTTTTTATTCTAAGCAAAAAAATTGTGATTCTCATTTTAGCCAGAATCGCTTAGCTCTAGAAATGACATTCATTTTAAAAAACAGAATGTTAAAACAAGTGAAAATTTCAAACAACATTCTTTGATTCAGGGAATGTACAAAGATGTTTCGTCTGAATATTCTCGTCTGAAAATTGATCCGTGTGGCCAGCATAAGGCTCGGTACACACCTATGCAGTTTGCTTTTGATGTGTTTCTGCAGTGCGTTTTGATTTTTGTGCACGTGATTTTGCTGTGATTTGCGTTTTTGCATTTTTTTTGGCCAAATTGTTGTTGGACAGATTAAAAAACACAAATTGCTGCAAAAACACATTACATGCGTTTCTGCAGCTTCTCCATTATTGTATATTGAACCAAAAAAGCACTGTTTTGCATAGAAAAAAAAAAAAAAAAAGTCCCTGACCCTTTCCAAATACGCAGTGGCTGAAAAGAGCAGAACTTGTCCCATAGGAAACCATGTAAATGAATTGTAGAGCGTTTCTGCAAAAAGCACCAAAAAACACATAGATGTGAACCAGGTCTAAGACGTTTAGTAACATAATGGGGTTAAAAAAACTCAAATTAGCCCTTTACAGTACAAAAAAGCAGATAATCACTACTGTAAGGGGTTCATTTTTTTTACTGTAATACTGTGAAAGTAATATTTACAGCAGCGATTATTTGCTCTTTTTGTACTATAAAGGGCTCATTTAATTTTTTTTTTAACCCCATTATGTTACTGGCCGATTAATCGATTAATCGGTTGTGGCAGCAGCTTTTGTCGTTACCGAGATATCCATCTTCAAACTGCCGACGTATATGTACAGGAGACGGTCGTTAAGCGGTTAAGATCGGGAGGGGGGTTAAATCGAGATTGCGATTTTTTTTTAAGGATTAATCGTGTAGCTCTACTATAGGGATGATTTACTAAAGGCAAATAGACTGTGCACTTTGCAAAGTGCAGTTGCTCCAGAGCTTAGTAAATGAGCAGAAGCTGTGCTGACTTCCATCATCCAATCATGTGCAAGAAAAAAAATGCATATTTTTTTTCCTTGCATGTGATTGGGTATTGTTTGCAAAGTGAAGCTTCACCTCATTTATCAAGCTCTGGAGCAATTGCATTTGCAGAGTGCTCTGCTGAAAGTAAACCCGGAAGGTAAACCAGGAAAAGAAGGATGGGCCCCCCCGACCAGCAGAAGCACAGCGCATCACTGGGGGGCATGGTTTGACAGGCAAGTCTCCCATATACTGTATGCAGTGCATCCAGCACATTACAGCAGAAACCTCCTGGGGGTCCATGTAACTACAAAAATATAGCGGAGTTTAAAGGGTTTTTTTTTTTTAACCACTTGCTTACTGGGCACCTAAACCCCCCTCCTGCCCAGACCAATTTTCAGCAACGACAATTGCGCGGTCATACAACACTGTACCCAAATAAAATTTTTATCATTTTTTTCCAACAAATACAGCTTTCTTTTGGAGGTTTTTGATCACCTCTGGGGTTTTTTTTAAAAAAAAAAAAATAAAACTAAATAAAATAAATATTTTTTTTTATGTCATTTAGTTTTTTTAAAAAAAAAATAATAATAAAAAAAATAATATATATATATATATATCAAACAGGTAATTTTTCTCCACTGTTATGTACTGGTGTGGCACTGTGGGCACTGGCAGGCGGTACTGGTAGGCACAGATGAGGCGGCTGTGCCTCTTCCTCTTCGGGACCGATGTCCCTTCAACAAAAGCCGATGATCGGCTTTTTTTTCTCCTCACGCCGTCAGCGTGAGAAGAAATTAAAAAGGATTACCGATCTGCTGATCACGTGGTAAGGGGCCGGGATCGACCCCTTACTCCGATCACCCGAGTCTCATTGACTCGGTGATCACAGCGCGCGGGGGGAGCATGCATAGGGGAGGACGTCTATTGACGGCCTCCCGGCAAAGTAGATCCACGCTGTAGCCGTCATTCAGCTATAGCACGGATCTGAAGGGGATAAACAAATATGTTATACTTACCTGTTCTGTGCAAAGATTTTGCACGGAGCAGCCCCTATCCTCCTCTTCTGGGGTGCCCTGTCGGCGCTCCTGGCTCCTCCTCTTCATTGGGTGTCCCCACGCAGACCCACATTCTCTGGGGGCACACGGGCGGACAAGCTCCCGAGTCCCGCTGCTGCATTCATTGACACAGACAGGACTCGGCCCCGCCCCTGGGTCACTGGATTTAAATTGACAGCAGCGGGAGCCAATGGCTATCCAATGAGGGGGGCAGCTGCAGCACAGAAGGTTTTTGCCATCAATCTATCAATGATGGACGAAGACTGCAGCTGGAGCCGCTGGAACGATCGTGTTCAGGTAAGAAAAAAAAAAAAAACCTTGAGGGTTTACAACTCCTTAAATTTTGCTTTAATGGCTGAAATTTGTGAGATAGTGCCTACTTTTTTGCCCAAAGGGACATCAGAGCGGTATGGTTCATAGTACCCTGTTGAAAGTCTGTATTAAGAATAACCGCACAATAAGAGAAGTTATGGTGGGTGAGGCCTGTCTTGTCTCCTGAATGTTTATATCAGGGCAGAGACATTCCTTAGCTATGGCTGTATAGGTATGCGGCTATAAAATGTCTGCAATCACGCTGTACATTCCTGCATCAAAAATGTAGCCCTTCCAGAGGCCCTCTTCTCACCCTTTCGGTGCCAGCACCAGACAGGCCCGCGTGGTCCCAAACACCCTTACCGGATCCTCCCTGGCAATAGATCCAAGAGCAACATGCCCTAGCACAGCTACTAATCTAAACTGATTTTTAAAATCAAAAATATTTTACAAGCTGAAATTTGGTCCCTAAGGGGATGTTTTTTTGGAACACAATGTCCTTCTAAAGTGATTCTAAAAGGAATTTTTATTTTTTATTTTTAACTAAAATGACAAATATGTTATACAGTGGGGACAATACTGTATATACTCGAGTATAAGTCGAGTTTTTCAGCACATTTTTTTGTGCTGAAAGTGCCCCCTTCGACTTATACTCGAGTCAAGCACTTTTCTGCAGCAAAAAATATCATTTTCCGAACTGACTTTGGGGCCCCGTATCTCAGGGCCACTTGGTGCTAGGAACCCCACATTTGGTGTACAAACCCAGTGGACCTGGTACCATAACATATCCAAAGCTGGGGTTCCTATCACCAAGTGGCCCCAAGATACGGGGCCCCAAATTAGGTTCGGAAAATGTCATTCTCTGCTGCAGAAAAGTGCTTGACATTTTCTGAACCGATATTTGGGGCCCTGTATCTCAGGGCCACTTGGTGCTAGAAATCCCAGCTTTGGATATTTTAGGATGCTAGTTCCACTGGGTTTGCACACCAAATTTGGGGTTCCTACCACTAAGTGGCCCCGAAATACGGGGCCCCAAAATCGGTCAACTGTGTCCATCTGCAGCAATGTCATTTCGGGACCCTTTGGGTTCAGAGACCCCAAATTGTGGCTGCAGCTAGGGGGCATCTAGGAACCCTTAACTACCGAGTTTGAGGTTCGGGGGACCTATGGCTGCAGTGAGGCATGCAAATGGACATTGTTGACCCTCTTTTCCACTTACAGTAGCTGTGAATTTCTCACCCTCGTCTTATACTCGGGTCAATAAGTTTTTCCCATTTTTTGTGGTAAATTTGGGCCTCGACTTATACTCGGAACAACTTATACTTGAGTATATACGGTAATTAATTTGATCCCCAGCAGATTTTGTAAGTTTGCCCACTTAAAAGAAATAAAGGGTCTATAATTGTTATCATAGGTGTAATTTAAATGATAGACAGAACATCAACCAAAATAAAAAAAACACATAACACAAGTGTTATAAATTGAGTTGCAGTTCAGTGAGTAAAATAAGTATTTGATCTCCTATCAACCAACAATAATTTTGGCTCCCACGGACAGTATGTTCTCACGTGGAACACAGATAGGAGCACCTTCTTAAATTGACCAAACAACTCATTACGTGTATACAAATAAATAAATAAAAAGGACACCTGTCCACAGAATCTTTCTTCCATTCATAAATCACTATCATGGGCAAGACCAGAGAGCTGTCAAAAGGACATCAGGGACAAGATTGTAGATCTGCACAAGGCTGGAATGGGCTACAAGACCATCAGCGAGAGGCTTGGTGAGGAGGAGACAACTGTTGGAGCAGTTATTCGCAAATAGAAGAAATACAAAATAACCAATCAATCGTCCTTGGTCTGGAGCTCCATGCAAGATTTTGCCTCATGGGGTAAGGATGATCATGAGAATAGTGAGGGATCGGCCCAGAACTGCACGGGAGGAGCTTGTGAATGATCTTAAGGCAGTTGGGACCACAGTCACCAAACAAACCATTGGTAACACAATACGCCGCCATGGATTGACATCCTGCAGTGCACGCAAGATCCACCTTCTCAAGAAGACACATGTACGGGCCCATCTGAAATTTGCTAATGAACATCTAAATAATTCAGAGAAGGATTGGGAACAAATGCTGTGGTCAGATGAGATCAAAATTGAGCTCTTTGGCATTAACTCGACTCGTCGTCTTTGGAGGAAGAAAAATGCTGACTATGACCCTAAGAACGCCATCCCTACAGTCACGCACAGAGGTAGAAAAATTATGTTTTGGGGCTGTTTCTCTGCTAAAAAAGGTACAGGATGACTTTGCCGCATTGAGGGGCCAATGGACGAGGCCATGTAATGTAAAACCCTGAATGAGAACCTTCTTCCCTCAGCCAGAACACTGAAGATGAGTCGTGGATGGGTCTTCCAGCATGACAATGACCCAAAACATACCACCAATGCAATGCAACAAAGGAGCGGGTTAAGAATAAGCAAATTAAGGTCATGAAGTGGCCTAGCCAGTCTCCAGACCTTAGCCCACGTTCACATTGGGACGATTTGGCATGCAAAATGGGCAGCTATTGTGGGCAATAGCACCATCCGAATCGTTGCGGCGCCGCACTGATTCCCAAAACCAGTTACTGTACTACTTTTGGCAACTTCACGGGCGATTACAGGAACCCATAATTTATACACACACATTATATATATATATATATATATATATATATATATATATATATATATACACACATAGAGATATATATATATATATATATATACACACATAGAGATATATATATATATAGAGATATATATATATATATATATATAGATATAGAGATATATATATATATATATATAGATATAGAGATAGATATAGAGATAGATATAGATATAGATATAGATATAGATATAGATATATATATATATATATATATATATATATATATATATATATATATATATATATATATATATCTCTATGTATCTATCTATCTATCATTTCACTGGATATTTCTTGCCTTTATCATAATTTACCACCTATGAACAACCCAATAAATTCTCCTGCCCCTGACGATTGGAGTGATACCACATATGTGAATGTTGTTTGTACCTGTAGTACAGCCCAGAAACAATAGTGTGCATTTTGCTTTTTTTTTTTTTTTTTTTATCCTGCCTAAAAACACACACTGACACTAACTTAATTTATTTATTTTTTAAAATTTTACCCAAAATATGCTGACCAATATTTTGACCCCGACCTTGACCCCGACCTTGACCCCAACACTAACACTGATCTCGTTATTTTTTTTATTTATTTTTTTTTTTTTACACACTTTGGTTTGTTTACAGCACATTTTCCTCTCCTGCAAGGAGAGGAAGATACAATGCATCTTTCTCTTCATTCAGAAGGGGAATTAAACACAGGGGCGGGCTCACAGTGACTAATCACTGGGATAGCCAGAGGCTATCACAGCGATCAGGTGACCCACAACCAAGAGTCCCGGATCCCCATTGTTAGGCTGCATTCACACTTCAGTGTTTTGAATCTCAGGCAGATTTGCCGTGAATCTGCCCACGATTTGAAAGCGCTGATGTGTGAACGGCAAACCGCGGGACTCGCATTCGAGATCCCATATACTTGAATGACACCTCAAATCGCAGCCCGGGTGTACCGCGATAAATCGCGCTGCAATCGCCGCAACACGCATCGCAGGAAGCATGTCGCCCAAAGGTAGCCCTTTTTTTTTGGGCAACATGCTTCCTGCAATGTGTTGCCGCAATCTTAGCAGACCCGCTTCTGCAATTTGAGGGGTCATTCAAATGAATGGCATGTCAAATGCGAGTCCCACGATTTGCTATTGACACATCAGCGCTTTAAAATCTCAGGCAGATTTACATCAAATCTGCCCACGATTTAACCAGTTCCCGACTGGCCGCCGCAGTTATACTGCGCCAGAATGGCTCCCCTGGGCGAGCCGCCGTAGCTGATGCGAGTACCCGGCGGGCGCATTGACCGCCGGGCACCCGCGATCGCTCGTGACAGAACGAGAACCGGAATCTGTGTGTGTAAACACACAAATCCCTGTTCTCTCAGGGGAGAGGAGTGAGATTGTGTGTTCATACTAATTATGAACACCGATCTCTCTCCTCCCCCCTACAGTTAGAACACACCTAGGGAACACAGTTAACCCCTTGAGCGCCCTGCCAGTGACATCTATACAGTAATCAGTGCATTTTTATTGCACTGATCGCTGTATAATTGTCAATGGTCTCAAAAAATGTGTCAAAGTGGTCCAATTTGTCTGCCGCAATATCGCAGTCACGATAGAAATTGCAGATCACCGTCATTACTAGTAAAAAATAAATAATAAAAATGCCATAAATGTATGCCCTATTTTTAGACGCTCTAACTTTTGCGAAAACCAATCAATATACGCTTATTGAGATTTTTTTTTACCAAAACTATGTAGAAGAATACATATTGGCCTAAACTGAGGAAAAAAAATGTTTTTTTGTTTATTTTAAATTTGGGATATTTATTATAGCAAAAAGTAAAAGATATTTTTTTTTTCAAAATTGTCGCTCTTTTGTTTATAGCGCAAAAAATAAAAAAAAAAACAAATAAAAAAAAACAAAAAAAACGCTGAGGTGATCAAATACCACCAAAAGAAAGCTCTATTTGTGGGAAAAAAAGGACGTCTATTTTGTTTGGGTACAACGTCGCAGGACCGCGCAATTGTCATTTAAAGCGACGTAGTGCCGTATGGCAAAAATGGCCTGGTCATTGAGCAGCCAAATCTTCCGGGGCTGAAGTGGTTAAAACGCTGAAGTGTGAATGCAGCCTTAGAGAGTGTCGGTGAGAGCACAGTCTCTGTGTAGGGAGCGCGCTCCCAGCACACAGGGAGATACGCATATATGTGGCCCCAAGGAAAAAAAGGAAAAACATGTGTGCGTTCGAGGAAGGGGTTAAATACCACTAAAAAAGCATTGCATGACTTTGTTATTGTCCATCAAACTAACACGGCACTGAAAACTGGCCTGGTGATGAAGGGGTATTACAGGCGAGTACTGAAGGGGTTAGGATGCAGTAATGTGAATTTCAAAACATCAGCATTGGCTTTTATTCGTAAAGCTTTTTGAGGGAATTTTAAGCAGACAGCTTTTCCAGGAGTCACTGGACTGGAACTCAAGGATAGCAATTTACTGATAAAAACCTAGAGGTTGGGAAAAAAAAAAAATTATGATAGCGTTGCTGTATATTGCGACACGTTAGAAATGTATTTATGTAGATGTGTAAAAAAAAAAAAAAAAAAAAAAAAAAAAAAGAAAAGAAGAAGAAAGAAGAAAGAAGAAGAAGAAAAAAGAAAGAAGAAGAAAAAAGAAAGAAGAAGAAAAAAAGAAAGAAAAAGAAAAAAGAAAAAAGAAAGAAAAAAGAAAAAAGAAAAAAGAAAAAAGAAAAAAGAAAAAAGAAGAAAGAAGAAAGAAGAAAGAAGAAAGAAGAAAGAAGAAAGAAGAAAGAAGAAAGAAGAAAGAAGAAAGAAGAAAGAAGAAGAAAGAAGAAAGAAGAAAGAAGAAAGAAGAAAGAAGAAAGAAGAAAGAAGAAAGAAGAAAGAAGAAAGAAGAAAGAAGAAAGAAGAAAGAAGAAGAAGAAGAAGAAGAAGAAGAAGAAGAAGAAGAAGAAGAAGAAGAAGAAGAAGAAGAAGAAGAAGAAGAAGAAGAAGAAGAAGAAGAAGAAGAAGAAGAAGAAGAAGAAGGAAGAAGAAGAAAGAAGGAAGAAGAAGAAAGAAGGAAGAAGAAGAAAGAAGGAAGAAGAAGAAAGAAGGAAGAAGAAGAAAGAAGGAAGAAGAAGAAAGAAGGAAGAAGAAGAAAGAAGGAAGAAGAAGAAAGAAGGAAGAAGAAGAAAGAAGGAAGAAGAAGAAAGAAGAAAGAAAAAAGAAGAAAGAAGAAGAAAGAAGTTGACAAAAGGTCTACTTTAAAGCAATATTAAACCCAGAAACAAAACATTTATTATACTGCAGCCAGCTTATCAATTCTTAGATATGATGGCTGCATTTGTTTTCTTTTTATGCGCTCTTTTTTTTTCAGCCAGTAAGACTTGATTTTTAACCACTTGACCTCCGGAAGGTTTACCCCCCCCCTTCATGACCAGGCCATTTTTTGCGATACGGCACTGCGTTACTTTAACTGACAATTGCGCGGTTGTACGACTCTGAACATAAAATTGATGTCCTTTTCTTCCCCACAAATAGAGCTTTCTTTTTTTTGTGGTATTTGATCACTTTCTGCTCTAAAGCACATCCAATAAAAGAAAAAAATAATCTAATTTCTTCATAAGTTTAGGCCGATATATTCTGCCACAAATTTTCGGTTAAAAAAAACAAAAATCCCAATAAGCGTATATAGGGATATAGGTGAATGGACACTGGCACACACAAAAGACAGGAAGTCCCCCGTCTATATAACCCCTCCCATACAGGAAGTACCTCAGTTTTGTAGCAAGCAATTCCCAAAAGAGGGGAGGGACCTCTGTGTCCCGTGATGTACTCCAAGAAAAGGATTTTACAGGTAAGCTGTAGGAAAAAAAAAAATCCTATTTTCTTTATTGTACATCACGGGACACAGAGCAGCTATAGTAATTATTACTATCTGGGATGTCCCAAAGCAATGCCCCTAAGGGGGAGGGAGACACGATCATAGAAACTGCCACCAAAGAAGGACCTACTCTGCTATTTGGAATACGCTGAGGCCAAAGGCAGTATCTTCTACGTGATTGACATTGACCTGGTAAAAACCCTGTAGATGTATAAACAAAAAAGACCAAATAGTGGTCTTGTACACCTGGGCCACTGACACCCAATGATGGATGGCCCAATATCTTGGGCCATCTTGCCACACCTTGCCACACCTGGTAGAGAATCTCTCCCGAGAAGAAAAATGTTTTTTTTTTTGCCATTTAAACCGTAGGCATCATTAATAAACTGGCAGATCCACTGCTAAATATTTGACCTGGATGCCACGCCTGCCCTGGGCTCTTCTGGCAGCACAAACCAGGATTTCTGACTTGTGCCAACAACTCAAGTAGATCCTGAGCGTCTGAACTTCCTCTAGAGTAGGTAGTGATCTTTCTCCTGCCGAGTGTGGATTAGGAGAAAAATTTAAAAAAAAAGGAAGACACTGTCCTGATTCAAGTGAAACTAGAAAACACTTAAGGCAATAATGGATGAGGACGCAGCATCCACTTATAATGTGAGACCAAGAATGGCTCCTTGCATGAAAGAGCCACCAACTCTGACACTCCACTTCGTGAAGTGATAGCAACCAAAGAAGCCACCTTCTGAGATAAAAAGGACCAACAGAATCCCCCAATTGGTTAAAAAAGTGGCCTCTGCAAGGACAGTCAATATTAATTCAAGTCCCAAGGACACAAGAATGGCCTGTCCAAGTTGCATGCTGTATGAGGTATGAAACAACAGCCCCTGGAAAAAAAAATGGATATGGACGAACTCTGACGCTTAACGATACTTAAGGCCAAACTCCTTTCCTCTACCGATTGGAGAAAGAAAAAGGAAATCTCCCACCCACATATTTCTGCGGGTGCTACTTTCTGGCTTCACCTCAGGCAAAAAAATATTTTCAAGTCCTGTAATTGAAGTTCCCCGAAGCTTGTTTCCAGGGGATCAACCGTGCTGAGATACAGGACTCAAGACCATCAAGTCCTGCTGGACTGGGAATGTCAAAGGAGCAACCCCCCCGCAAGACTCGCTATGTCTGTGTACCAAGCCCCCCTGGGCTAATCCGGCCAATACTAATATCAGTGTTACCACCTTACGGATTCTTCGCAAAAGATGTGGCAGAATCCGAAACGGGGAAAAAAAAAAAAAAAAAGACAAATAAGGGAGAACCAGACCTTAAGGTGTTACCAGTATAGGTACCCCTATTGGCAGTGGGACTCTTTTCCCAGACACACCTGTCCCAAACTGCCGTAGAACTTGGAATCTAGTAGATTCCCCTGCAGAGTTCCCCTTGCCACTATCCTATACCTGCAATATGTATTGGCGATAGAGACAGCACTTGTACTGTCCCAGACAGAATGTGGTACACCTCGCTGAGTCGCATGACCTCTGGTGCCGCCCTGGTGGTTGATATATATATATGCCTGCAGAGGCATTTCCAGATTGAACCTATAATAGGTTTGTCCTATATTCCAGAGCAAGGCATACTGGCCAAAAATTCCAAGCTATTGGACAGTATTCTCTCCTGTGGAGACCAAGCCCACTAAACTGTAGCCAGCCTCAAGTCAACTTAGTGAGACTGGCATCAGTGGTTATTATTTTCCAAATTCCTGAAAAGGAAGAATATCAAGCACCAATTTTTGCTCTGCAACACGCCGGAACCAGAGCCTTCTGGCAATGAAATGCCTGGATCTTCAAGTTCCAGACAGAGAATGAACCTCTACCAAGACCTGGAGTAGGGCTGTGTGTAGGGAACGTGCTTTGACCTAAACACAGCTTCCTCCTGTAGAAATATAATCAAAGCAACCCCTGGAATCGACTGCTTCCTGAGCAAAGATTATTGAAGTAAAGAGTATTGAGGTGTCTTCAGCAAGTCCAGCACTGGGGCTAGACGTTCTGTGAACCCTCCGGAACTGTGAACTGTGGCCAACCCAAAAGGGAACGTTCACAAAAAAAAAGGGCTTTCCACTGCAATTACAGAAATCCTTGATGAGCCTGGAAACAAACCACCACATGAAGAAGATGTGCGTTTACAGATGATTATGGACCTCGAAAATCTACCTCTTGCAGAGAGGTCATCACTGAACAGTATAGCCCAGTGATCCTCAAACTACGGCCCTCCAGCTGTTGCAGAACTACACATCCCATGAGGCATTGTAAAACACTGACATTCACAGACATGACTAGGAATGATGGGAATTGTAGTTCCTGAACACCTGGAGGGCCGCAGTTTGAAGACCCCTGGTCTAGCCTATCTGAAACAGAAGGATGTTCAGCAGCTTGAGATCTTAAGATAGACATCATGTCCCCATTTGGCTTTGGAACTGCTACCATTTGTCTCACAATAATGAGCCCATAACTTCTGCTCCAAGAGCAAATGCAAAAGACTGACGACTCTGTGACAGACCCAGACAGTCCCGAAAGGTGCACTTAACCTACCAGGTTTCTGCCAGCTAAAGATGGAACAAACCACCTCAGAGAAACCTCCCTAAGATTTTCTGGCCTGAGATACTCTCAAAACACAGCAGCCTCAGGTGCCTCCTTCACCTAGGTGGGGAAAGCTTACATCATCTGGTATCCCCGGGCAGTCTCCCATCTATATACTATACTAACCAGGCTTGATCCTGCTTAGGCTTCGATCAACCAAGATCAGGTATGATCGAGGCGATGCGGCCGCAGTCTGACGAAAAATGAATGCGAAAGGAAACACTGCAATGCCAAAAAAGGAAAAGAAAGGCGCCTCTAAGTGCAGTATGCAAAATTTAATAAAGTGCACAAAGAGTTAAAAGCAAGTGCACTTTATTAAATTTTGCATACCTCACTTAGAGGCGCCTTTCTTTTCCTTTTTTATATCTTCAGAGTTGCTTTTCCTCTAACCAAAGTGCTGCCAGAAGTGCCACCTCGTGACTATCATCCCTCTGACCAGCTACCCACCTCCACCAGAGCGCCCTTATCTCCTCTCTGTTTTTTACTGCAATGCCAAACACCACAGTGGCTCAGATGCACCCGACACCACTGTCCATCTCACATCGGGAGATGTGGACACCGCCAGATCCCTAAACTTAAGAGCGGTGCCCCTGCTTCCCCCAGCTGCCTCTCTTTTCTGGAACCATTTAACTGGTATATAACGCAGCAACTATATTAGCCAACCTAATATACAGTCCTCCAAGGATGCAGGCCTAAAACAAGGTTGGTTTACCTCTATGCAACTCCGTAGGTATGCAAGTACCTAGGTAATTATGCAAACATGCAGGTATACAAGTCTTCTTGCCATTAATGCATTTATGTATGCAGTACAAGGTCAATAAGCACACGCATGTTCTCCCAGGCAAATAAGTCCATATGCATGTAGTTCTATGCAAATAAGCACATATGTATGTAGTCCCAGGAAAGTAAAGTACATATGTATACAGCTTAAATGTAAATAAAACATACATATGCAGTACAAATGAAAACATGCCAGCATGTGTTTAAGCAATATGCATCTATGGAAGCATGTGCTTATGCAACTATGGATTTAGGCAATATACGAAAGCGTGCACTGTACACACGCATTCATGCAACATGTGCCCATGGAAACAAGCATTTTTGCAATAAGCAAGCATGCGTTTATGAAACGTGTTTATGCAATGCGTATCTATGCAGACATGTATAAACATGCATCTTTATGCGACCATGCATCTTTATGCGACCATGTATAAAACATGCATCTTTATGCAACCATGTATCTTTATGCAATCATGTATAACCATGTATATTTAACCACTTCAATACCGGGCATTTTCACCCCCTTCCTGCCCAGGCCAGTTTTCAGCGCTGTAACATTTTGAATGACAATTGCGCGGTCATGCAACACTGTACCCAAATTAAATTTTTATCATTTTTTTCCCCCACTAATAGAGCTTAATTTTGGTGGTATTTGATCACCTCTGCGGTTTTTATTTTTTGCGCTATAAACAAAAAGAAGTGATAGGTTTGAAAAAAAAAAAAAAACAGTATTTTTTACTTTTTGCTATAATAAATATCCCAATTAAAAAAAAATTCTCAGTTTAGGCCGATGTTTTCTACATATTTTTGGTCAAATAAAAAAATAAGTAGCAATAAGCGTATATTGATTGGTTTGCGCAAAGGTTATAGTGCCTACAAAATAGGGGACAGATTTATGGCATTTTTATTATTATTATTTTTTTTTTTACTAGTAATGGCGACGATCTGCGATTTATATCGTAACTGAGATCGCGGAGGACATATCGGACACTTTTGACACCATTTTGGGACCATTCATATTTATACAGCGATCAGCGCTATAAAAATGCGCTGATTGCTGTAATAAAGTCACTGGCAGGGAAGGGGTTAACACTAGGGGGCGATCAAGGGGTTAAATGCCTTACCTAGGAAGTGATTCTAACTGTAGGGGGAGGGGTCTGACAAGGGGAGGAGTTCCTCTGTACTAGGAGCACACGATCAGTCTCCTCTCCCCTGACAGGATGTTGATCTGTGTTTAAACACACAGATCCACGGTACACATCGCGGCCCCCCCCCGGGCATGCACATCGGCTCCTCGTGACGCGGCAGGCGCGCCCCCTATACCACCGGGAAGCCAAGCTCGCCCACCCAGGATGGGAGATCCCTCCGGCGGACGTCATATGACAATATGTGGGTAGGGAAGTGGTTAAGCAAACATGTATAAACATGCATCTTTATGCAACTATGTATCTTTATGCGACAGTGTAAAACCATGTATCTATACAAACATGTCTAAAACATGAATCTTTACACGATTAATGCCCTTGTTTCTATAGCACCAACATAGTACACAGAACCCCCTTCAGCCCCCAAAGAAGCTTACAATCTAAAACACCGGAGAACCTACAGCTCCATGTGGGTCCTAGTGGGAATTCAACCCAGGATCTCAGTTCTGCAGATCAGAGGTGCTAACCTCTTAAACCAGCACCATTAGTCCTCATGCACACTAGAAAGCGAAAAACTGCTGTTTAAGTGTTTTTTTTGCAGGCGTTTAGCAGCGTTAGCCTAGTAAGCTACATTTAGTTAAGCAGCGGGGCCGTCTGCGTCCTTAACAACCAGTAAATAGCTGGTTGCTAAGGAGCGGGCCCGGCAAATCAGCCACCGCGCCCTTAAAGCGATTGTTATTTTTTTTTTAAAAACGAGACTTTACAAACATGTTATACTTACTAGCTCTGTGCTGATGGTTTTGCACAGAGCAGTCCAGATCCTCTTCTCAGGTCCCTCCTCAGTGCTCCTGGCCCCTCCCTCCTGTCGAGTGTACACCCCCCCCCCCCCCCACAGCAAGCAGCTTGCTATGGGGGCACCCAAGCCGACATGCAGCTCAGCGTGTCCATTCAGACACGGAGCCGCTGTTCAGCCACGCCCCTCTCCTAATTGGCCGCCGCTGTGTCTCAGGAGGGAGAGTCCCCGACGGCTGAGGCACATAGCTGGATAGAGATGGGGCCCAGGTATTGGGGGGGGGGCTGCTACACACAGAAGTTCACCCCCCCCCTCCTTTCCTGCATGCTCGAAAAAAAGGTCAGGTATAAATTTGGGGGGCCCTCCTAGGGCCCCCTCCCTGGCTTCCCAGCCCACTCCTTAACAACCAGCTAATCACTGGTTAAGGTCGCCAGCATCCTCCGCATTAAAAAAAAAAAAAAAAAAAAATTCTCTGCTAAATGCTGGACACCGGCGGCTTGCAGAGTTTAGCAGCGGTCAGCGTGTTTTTTTGCCAAAATGCGCTGCTGCGCCAGAATGTGCTGGCCCTGGGTTTTTTTTACAGCCTAGGCCAGTGGTCTCCAAACTGCGGCCCACTGCTTGCTTTTATCCGGTCCTTGGGGCACTATTCTCCTTCACTGTCAGCAACAGTGGGGCATAATTCCTGCCAATGACACCAACAATGGCGCACTATTCCTCCCACTGAGACTTATGATGGGGAACTATTCTTCTGTTCGACACCAACGATGGGGTGCCATTTCTTCCATTGACGGCGCACTGTTCCTCGCATTAATAGCAAAGAAGGTGAACCATTAATCCCCATAATACCAATCACGGGGTAATTGTTTACTCCCTCTGACACCAGGACATTTTCTACCCCCACTGGCCACAGTGCAGCCCCCCTTAGAGTTTGAAGAAGGACAGAAAACTGGCCCTTTGTTTAGAAAGTTTGGAGACCCCCGGCATGTGCCACTAAAAGCTCCTAAAAGCCTATGTGTGTGTATGGCCACATAAATTAACATGGAGAAGCTTTTTTTTTTTTTTTTTTTTCAGCTTCAAAGCGCCTGATGCTGCTAAAAGCGGCAGTAAAAACACCCTGTGTGCATGAGGCCTAGAAGTGAGCCCCCCACACTGCTCAGCTTTGTGACTATTCATGTATTGACGATGTTTGGCCAGTTTGGTCACCAGGATAGTATGAAGCATGTATGGCGAGCCCTACCAATAAAACAGGCCTAAGCATTACACTGTACAAGCCATGACAGCACAGGGATGGGCTCTTCTATCTCTAATAATGGGGAGGATGTAATCAGCGCTTCTAATGATTTATGCTGCATGACATAGTAATGGCTTCTCTCGCTTCATTAATTATTAACCAACCACTACGCTACATGAAAAAATTTTTTTATTTTTTTTTTTCTTCATCTACGTCAAGATTTCATGCTTGTTCCATTGTGACTCAAGACGACTCACTGGCATATGGCGGTGACATTTCGAATCACATGCTCATCTGAAAAAAAATCCTGAGATTATAGAAGAATTTGGGTTTACATCTTCTTTAACCCACTTCGCTCCTACGTGTAAAAATCTACTTTTTTTTTTTTGCTAGAAAATTACTTGGAACCCCCAAACATCTATATCCATCCACACAAACATACATACATACATACATACATACATCTATCTATATACACACACACACAGATAGAGCGAGATAGCGACAGCGCGAGATAGCGACAGAGCGATAGCGACAGAGAGATAGCGAGATAGATAGCGACAGAGAGATAGCGACAGAGAGATAGCGACAGAGAGATAGCGACAGAGAGATAGCGACAGAGAGATAGCGACAGAGAGATAGCGACAGAGAGATAGCGACAGAGAGATAGCGACAGAGAGATAGCGAGATAGCGATAGAGAGATAGCGAGATAGCGATAGAGAGATAGCGAGATAGAGAGATAGCGATAGCGAGATAGAGAGATAGCGATAGAGAGATAGAGAGATAGCGATAGAGAGATAGAGAGATAGCGATAGAGAGATAGAGAGATAGCGATAGAGAGATAGAGAGATAGCGATAGAGAGATAGAGAGATAGCGATAGAGATCATTTTTTTTAGCAGAGACCCTATAGAATAAAACGGTGGGTTTTGCAATTTTTTGTGTCACATGATATTTGCGCAGCGGTTTTTCAAAAGCAAAATAAATAAAAAACACCTTCATAAACTAATAATAAAAAAAACACTTAAGTTCGTCCAATTGTTTTGTATAATGTGAAAGATGCTACACCGAATAAATAGATTCCTAACATGTCACGCTTTAAAATTGCATCTGCCCGTGTAATGGCGCCAAACTACGGTGCTTAAAATTCTCCATAGGCGACGCTTTAAACGGTTTTACAGGTTAACAGTTTAGCGTTGCACAGGAGGTCTGGTGCTAGAATTACTGCTCTCGCTCTGACGTTCATGACAATACTTTACATGTGTGGTGCGATCACCGCTTACATATGCATTAACATTTGGTGTAGGGACGGGGGGCCCCTTTTAAATTTTTCTTTTATTGCACTTTTTTTTTTGCATTAACTTTATTGTTATCACAAGGGATGAACAACATCCCTTGTGACAGCATGGGCCGTGACAGGTCCTCTTTATGATGAAATTTGGGGTCTATTAGACCTCCTCTGGCTCCCCATGCAGCCAATCAGACACAGATCAGTCTGATCAGCTGCTTTCCTGGCCACTGGTGGTAAACAAAGGGGAGGAACCGGAATTAACAAGCTACTCGTTGCTCCCGGTTTCTGGGGTTACAGAAAGGGGGGGGGGACACCAGTTCCTCTCTATGCTCAGGGTAGCCATCGCCGAATCGCTCCCGGCCTCCGCGGTGGGACAGGAGAGCCCAGGAGGCATTATCCCGCTATAACCACTGAAACCCAAGAACGCACAGGTACTTACCTTGGATGGGAAGTAGTTAACCTTACCTTGGATGGGAAGTAGTTAACCACTTGACCTCCGGAAGATTTACCCCCCTTCGTGACCAGGCTATTTTTTGCAATCTGGCACGGTTAGTTTAACAATTGCGCGGTCGTGCGACGCTGTACTTAAATAGAATGTATGTCCTTTTCCCCACAAATAGAGCTTTCTTTTGGTATTTTATCTTTTTTTTGTGCTATAAACAAAAACAAAAAAACAAAACACAAAAAAAAGGCCGACAAATTTTGAAAGAAACAAAAAAATGTCTGCTATAAAACATATTAAATGTAAAAAAAAAATAAAAAATCAAATTTCATAATCTTAGGCCAATATGTATTCTGCAACATATTTTTTGTAAAAAAAAAAATCCCAATAAGAGTCTATTGATTGGTTTGTGCAAACAATACACAATACAGCGTCTTAAAAATGGGATATTTCTATTTATTTTTATTTATTGACTAGTAATGGCAGCAATCAGTGACTTGTAGCAGGACTGCGATATTGCGGCGGACCAGGGTGGATTTGATTTAAATCACTAGTGAAAAGGCTTTAAATCAACTCAATTGAAATCATAATTTTTAAAGAGCAACTGTCATCTCTGTCCCGCTGTGGCTCCTCCTCTGACCCGCTATTGGCTCACCGACAGTCCCATTCACTTTAATGGGACGGATGGTGATGGCGGCAGTGACACAACAAGGTGAGGGACGTGGTGGCAGTAGGGGAGTGGATGCCCGCTAACAGGCGCTGCCATGATGGATCTGAAATGACAGGTGCTCTTTAAATGTAAGGACTTATTCTTGCTGGTAATTAGAATCCTTAATATTTGCAAACAAAATGAAGGTTTCCTATTTAGAATAATAAGCTGTCAGGTAAGTAAAATAGCGATATCAGAACCGATTCAATCATCCAGTTTGTAGTGCACATAGACTTACAAAACAATGAGATAAAGGAATATTCCTGAACTTTGGTTTATCTCATGGTGACTGTGAAATTGTGTGATTGCATCAATGCAGTGCATGTTATCTCAGCTCGCAGAGCTTTGGATTCATTTAATGAGTTTACCAAAAAAGCAAATATTGCAGAATATACAGCCTCATGCTACATAACTGAGCTTCATTTCATGCTGAATAAACTAAATTTATAATGTATTAAATTAAAAAAAAACTATCTTTAGATAGAGTTTTACTCCAAAAGCATTTTAATAAAATAAATTTGA
Organism: Lithobates clamitans; assembly: GCA_037952925.1. Taxonomy (NCBI): domain Eukaryota; kingdom Metazoa; phylum Chordata; class Amphibia; order Anura; family Ranidae; genus Lithobates; species Lithobates clamitans. The sequence goes on from JBBGZY010001317.1 coordinate 202,664, forward strand.
TAAAAAAAAAAAAAAAAAGATTTTTTTATATCATTGATTTACATGTATATCCACCCTAGTAAACTAAACAATTTACTTAACTCCTCAGTCAGTCTCCTGTCACAGGACTCTCCACCACCCCTTAGACACCTTGTCATGTTAGATGTCAGTGTTCATTAAAAAGGGCTGCTGGCCCCTCCATGACATCACATGTCCAGGATGACATCACAACACCATGCAGAGCAACACAGGAAGAGTGTGTCTGGGATGACACAAGGTAATAGATTGGAAGAAATGATCCATGGGCGGTCAGCATGGTGAGCAACCCGAGGACACCGACTGCCCGTACCTCCCATCATCTCATCACACCCCGGACCACTATATACACCCTGGAATCAATATACACCCCCCCAGGATACCCTGCACCACTATATACACCTCACACTGCTATACACCCCAGGATATCCATATACACCCTGGACCGCTATATACACTCAGACTGCTATACACCCTGCACCACATATATACATCCACTACAGGATTACTATATACACCCTGGACTGATAGATATATTATATATATATATATATATATATATATATATATATATATATATATATATATACACACACACTATACTTCTATATACACCACGGGATACGTACTGTATTTACATCTCAGAATGTTATACACCCTTCACCACTATATATACCCTGGACCTTTATATACACTCCAGGATATCTATATACACCCTGGATAACCCTACACACCCCCCTTCATGTACACACTATATACACCCCCCCCCCCCCGGGTACACACTATATACACCCCCCCCCCGGGTACACACTATATACACCCCCCGGTACACACTATATACACCCCCCCGGGTACACACTATATACACCCCCCCCGGGTACACACTATATACACCCCCCCCCGGGTACACACTATATACACACCCCCCCGGTACACACTATATACACCCCCCCCCGGGTACACACTATATACACCCCCCCCGGGTACACACTATATACACCCCCCCCCCCGGGTACACACTATATACACCCCCCCCGGGTACACACTATATACACCCCCCCCCGGTACACACTATATACACCCCCCCCCGGTACACACTATATACACCCCCCCCCCGGGTACACACTATATACACCCCCCCCCCGGGTACACACTATATACACCCCCCCCCCCGGGTACACACTATATACACCCCCCCCCCGGTACACACTATATACACCCCCCCCCCCGGGTACACACTATATACACCCCCCCCCGGGTACACACTATATACACCCCCCCCCCCCGGGTACACACTATATACACCCCCCCCCGGGTACACACTATATACACCCCCCCCCCCGGGAACACTATATACACCCCCCCGGGTACACACTATATACACCCCCCCCCCGGGTACACACTATATACACCCCCCCCCGGGTACACACTATATACACCCCCCCCCCGGGTACACACTATATACACCCCCCCCCCGGGTACACACTATATACACCCCCCCCGGGTACACACTATATACACCCCCCCCGGGTACACACTATATACACCCCCCCCGGTACACACTATATACACCCCCCCCCCGGGTACACACTATATACACCCCCCCCCCCGGGTACACACTATATACACCCCCCCCCCCGGGTACACACTATATACACCCCCCCCGGGTACACACTATATACACCCCCCCCCGGGTACACACTATATACACCCCCCTGGGTACACACTATATACACCCCCCCCCCGGGTACACACTATATACACCCCCCCCCCGGGTACACACTATATACACCCCCCCCCCGGGTACACACTATATACCACCCCCCCGGGGTACACACTATATACACCCCCCCCGGGTACACACTATATACACCCCCCCCCCGGGTACACACTATATACACCCCCCCCCGGGTACACACTATATACACCCCCCCCCCCCGGGTACACACTATATATACACCCCCCCCCCCGGGTACACACTATATACACCCCCCCGGGTACACACTATATACACCCCCCCCCCCGGTACACACTATATACACCCCCCCCCCGGGTACACACTATATACACCCCCCCCCCCGGGTACACACTATATACACCCCCCCCCCGGGTACACACTATATACACCCCCCCCCCCCCGGGTACACACTATATACACCCCCCCCCCCCGGGTACACACTATATACACCCCCCCCCCGGGTACACACTATATACACCCCCCGGGTACACACTATATACACCCCCCGGGTACACACTATATACACCCCCCCCGGGTACACATTATATACACCCCCCCCCCGGGTACACATTATATACACCCCCCCCCCCGGGTACACATTATATACACACCCCCCGGGTACACACTATATACACCCCCCCCCCGGGTACACACTATATACACCCCCCTGGGTACACACTATATACACCCCCCCCCGGGTACACACTATATACACCCCCCCCCCGGGTACACACTATATACACCCCCCCCCCCGGGTACACACTATATACACCCCCCGGGTACACACTATATACACCCCCCCCCGGGTACACACTATATACACCCCCCCCCCCGGGTACACACTATATACACCCCCCCCCGGGTACACACTATATACACCCCCCCCCCGGGTACACACTATATACACCCCCCCCCCGGGTACACACTATATACACCCCCCCCCCCCCGGGTACACACTATATACACCCCCCCCCCCGGGTACACACTATATACACCCCCCCCCCCGGGTACACACTATATACACCCCCCGGGTACACACTATATACACCCCCGGGTACACACTATATACACCCCCCCCGGGTACACATTATATACACCCCCCCCCGGGTACACATTATATACACCCCCCCCCCGGGTACACATTATATACACCCCCCCGGGTACACACTATATACACCCCCCCCCGGGTACACACTATATACACCCCCCTGGGTACACACTATATACACCCCCCCCCCGGGTACACACTATATACACCCCCCCCCGGTACACACTATATACACCCCCCCCCCCGGGTACACACTATATACACCCCCCCGGGTACACACTATATACACCCCCCCCGGGTACACACTATATACACCCCCCCCCCGGGTACACACTATATACACCCCCCCCCCCGGGTACACACTATATACACCCCCCCCCCCGGGTACACACTATATACACCCCCCCCCCCCGGGTACACACTATATACACCCCCCCCGGGTACACACTATATACACCCCCCCCCCCCGGTACACACTATATACACCCCCCCCCGGGTACACACTATATACACCCCCCCCCCCGGGTACACACTATATACACCCCCCCCCCGGGTACACACTATATACACCCCCCCCCCCGGGTACACACTATATACACCCCCCCCCCCGGGTACACACTATATACACCCCCCCCCCCGGGTACACACTATATACACCCCCCGGGTACACACTATATACACCCCCCGGGTACACACTATATACACCCCCCCCGGGTACACATTATATACACCCCCCCCGGGTACACATTATATACACCCCCCCCCCGGGTACACACTATATACACCCCCCCCCCCGGGTACACACTATATACACCCCCCGGGTACACACTATATACACCCCCCGGGTACACACTATATACACCCCCCCGGGTACACACTATATACACCCCCCCGGGTACACACTATATACACCCCCCCCCCCGGGTACACACTATATACACCCCCCCCGGTACACACTATATACACCCCCCCCCGTACACACTATATACACATTCTCTTCCCCCCCCCCCCCCCCCGTACAGACAGGGTTCCCCTTATACCGGCAGTCAGCCCCGCCCCTCCCCCATCACATGACCCGTCGGTGTCACTCACAGAACTCGGCGATGTAGAAGGACACGGCGTAGTTCTCCTCACACCACTCCAGTGTGGAGGTCGGAGGCCCCCAGTAGCCGGGCCTGTCCACCGCCGGAGCCATCCTGATACCGTCCGCCACTCACACACCGCCACCACCGCCCGGGACCCGAGCACTCCGCCCCGCCCACTCCTCACACCGGCTCCGCCCACCCCTCAAGGCCAAAGGAGAGAAGGGAATGAATCAAGGGGCGTGGTAAGGGCGGGCTTTGGCAGAATCGCTCGAGAAAAGGGTGTGGTTATAGGAAACGAAAATGAACCTGCCATTAGAGGGCGGGGCGACAAGGAGTGAAGTTCCTCCGCCCACTAAAAAAAAAAAACATTCTCCTCCCTCGCCCCGCCCACCCACCCAGGCGGCCTCTGCACAGAGTAGAGAGGTCAGACTGGTATCGCTCCCTAAGCAGTCGTGCTGCATTCCTGTATCTGTGTGATTAGTAGCTGGAGCTTTGGGTCTTCCCTCCCCTACACCCCCATAGGGCTCAAACCCCCACACATGGCTCTCATTTCCTCAGTCTCTGTTGGACTGAACGTAGCTGTCACTTTAAGGGCTGGTCAACACCGCCTCTGAAGAGCGATCCACAATTGTTTTGCTTTTCAGAGGCATTTTATATCGATGCATTGCCTCTTCCTCCCGATATAACCCTATAAATGCTGAATGACCACACCGTAATGGCCTGCATTACACGCAGTTGTGAGCTGGTCGCATACCCTTACATTAGGGCCCCATAGACCTGCAATGCACACTATTAGCAGCGTGGTAGTGCGTCATTTAAAGGGTTAAATCAGGCAGTGGGCAGGCAACATATCAAACGTCTCTGAAAAGCAAGCCAGGCACAAACCGCTTTTCAGAGGAGTGTCAGTCCATTTTTGCTGCAGCTGTAAAGTTCTGCCATGAGCAGCTGTATTTCAAATGCTCACATAGGACGTCAAGGGGGCAATAAAACTGCAGCTCAACCTAGTCAGTCTCCTAGAAAAGCTACCTGCATCCTAGCAATGGGGGCAATCATTCACACTGTAACACTAGCAACAGTGGACAATAGGTGGAGCCCCTGAGAAGCTGCCTGCATCCTTGCAACAGAGGACAATATGTGGTACTCTTGAGAAGCTGCCTGCATCCTTGCAACAGAGGACAAATATGTGGTACTCTTGAGAAGCTGCCTACGTCCTTGCAACAGAGGACACTAGGTGGAACTCTTGAGAAGCTGCCTGTGTTCTTGCAACAGAGGACAATAGGTGGAACTCTTGAGAAGCTACCTGCGTCTTAGCAACAGAGGACACTAGGTGGTACTCTTGAGAAGCTGCCTACGTCCTTGCAACAGAGGACAATAGGTGGAACTCTTGAGAAGCTGCCTGTGTTCTTGCAACAGAGGACAATAGGTGGAACTATTGAGAAGCTGCCTGTGTTCTTGCAACAGAGGACACTAGGTGGAACTGTTGAGAAGCTGCCTGCGTCCTTGCAACAATGGATACTAGGTGGTACCCTTGAGAAGCTACCTGCGTCCTTGCAACAGTGGACACTAGGTGGAAACCTTGATAAGCTGCCTGCGTCCTAGCAACAGAGGACACTAGGTGAAACTCTTGAGAAGCTGCCTGCGTCCTTGCAACAATGGACACTAGGTGGAACCCTTGAGAAGCTGCCTGCATCCTTGCAACAGAGGACACTAGGTGAAACTCTTGAGAAGCTGCCTGTGTTCTTGCAACAGAGGACACTAGGTGAAACACTAGGTGAAACTCTTAAGAAGCTGCCTGCGTCCTTGCAACAATGGACACTAGGTGGAACCCTTGAGAAGCTGCCTGCGTCCTTGCAACAGAGGACAATAGGTGGAACTCTTGAGAAGCTGCCTGCGTCTTTGCAACAGAGGACACTAGGTGGAACTCTTGAGAAGCTGCCTGCTTTCTTGCAACAGAGGACACTAGGTGGAACTCTTGAGAAGCTGCCTGCATCTTTGCAACAGAGGACACTAGGTGGAACTCTTGAGAAGCTGCCTGTGTTCTTGCAACAGAGGACACTAGGTGGACCTCTTGAGAAGCTGCCTGCGTCCTAGCAACAGAGAACACTAGGTGAAACTCTTGAGAAGCTGCCTGCGTCCTTGCAACAATGGACACTAGGTGGAACCCTTGAGCAGCTGCCTGCGTCCTTGCAACAGAGGACAATAGGTGGAAACCTTTGAGAAGCTGCCTGCGTCCTTGCAACAGAGGACACTAGGTGGAACTCTTGAGAAGCTGCCTGTGTCCTTGACACAGAGGACACTAGGTGGAACTCTTGAGAAGCTGCCTTCGTCCTTGCAACAATGGACACTAGGTGGAACGCTTGAGAAGCTGCCTGCGTCCTTGACACAGAGGACACTAGGTGGAACTCTTGAGAAGCTGCCTGTATTCTTGCTATAGAGAACAATAGGTGGAACTCTTGAGAAGCTGCCTGCATCCTTGCAACAGAGGACACTAGGTGGAACTCTTGAGAAGCTGTCTATGTCCTTGCAACAGAGGACACTAGGTGGAACCTTTGAGAAGCTGCATGCCTCCTTGCAACAGAGGACAATAGGTGGAACTCCTGAGAAGCTGTCTGCGTCCTAGCAACAGAGGACACTAGGTGGAACTCTTAAGAAGCTGCCTGTGTCTTTGCAACAGAGGACACTAGGTGGAACTCTTGAGAAGCTGCCTGCGTCCTTGCAACAGAGGACACTAGGTGGAACTCTTGAGAAGCTGCCTGCATCTTTGCAACAGAGGACACTAGGTGGAACTCTTGAGAAGCTGCCTGTGTTCTTGCAACAGAGGACACTAGGTGAAACTCTTGAGAAGCTGCCTGCGTCCTTGCAACAATGGACACTAGGTGGAACCCTTGAGAAGCTACCTGCATCCTTGCAACAGAGGACACTAGGTGAAACTCTTGAGAAGCTGCCTGTGTTCTTGCAACAGAGGACACTAGGTGAAACTCTTGAGAAGCTGCCTGTGTTCTTGCAACAGAGGACATTAGGTGAAACTCTTAAGAAGCTGCTTGCGTCCTTGCAACAATGGACACTAGGTGGAACCCTTGAGAAGCTGCCTGCGTCCTTGCAACAGAGGACACTAGGTGGAACTCTTGAGAAGCTGCCTGCGTCTTTGCAACAGAGGACACTAGGTGGAACTCTTGAGAAGCTGCCTGCTTTCTTGCAACAGAGGACACTAGGTGGAACTCTTGAGAAGCTGCCTTTATCCTTGCAACAGAGGACAATAGGTGGAACTCTTGAGAAGCTGCCTGCATCTTTGCAACAGAGGACACTAGGTGGAACTCTTGAGAAGCTGCCTGTGTTCTTGCAACAGAGGACACTAGGTGGACCTCTTGAGAAGCTGCCTGCGTCCTAGCAACAGAGAACACTAGGTGAAACTCTTGAGAAGCTGCCTGCGTCCTTGCAACAATGGACACTAGGTGGAACCCTTGAGCAGCTGCCTGCGTCCTTGCAACAGAGGACAATAGGTGGAAACCTTTGAGAAGCTGCCTGCGTCCTTGCAACAGAGGACACTAGGTGGAACTCTTGAGAAGCTGCCTGTGTCCTTGACACAGAGGACACTAGGTGGAACTCTTGAGAAGCTGCCTGTATTCTTGCTATAGAGAACAATAGGTGGAACTCTTGAGAAGCTGCCTGCATCCTTGCAACAGAGGACACTAGGTGGAACTCTTGAGAAGCTGTCTATGTCCTTGCAACAGAGGACACTAGGTGGAACCTTTGAGAAGCTGCATGCCTCCTTGCAACAGAGGACAATAGGTGGAACTCCTGAGAAGCTGTCTGCGTCCTAGCAACAGAGGACACTAGGTGGAACTCTTAAGAAGCTGCCTGTGTCTTTGCAACAGAGGACACTAGGTGGAACTCTTGAGAAGCTGCCTGCGTCCTTGCAACAGAGGACACTAGGTGAAACTCTTGAGAAGCTGCCTGTGTTCTTGCAACAGAGGACACTAGGTGAAACACTAGGTGAAACTCTTAAGAAGCTGCCTGCGTCCTTGCAACAATGGACACTAGGTGGAACCCTTGAGAAGCTGCCTGCGTCCTTGCAACAGAGGACAATAGGTGGAACTCTTGAGAAGCTGCCTGCGTCTTTGCAACAGAGGACACTAGGTGGAACTCTTGAGAAGCTGCCTGCTTTCTTGCAACAGAGGACACTAGGTGGAACTCTTGAGAAGCTGCCTGCATCTTTGCAACAGAGGACACTAGGTGGAACTCTTGAGAAGCTGCCTGTGTTCTTGCAACAGAGGACACTAGGTGGACCTCTTGAGAAGCTGCCTGCGTCCTAGCAACAGAGAACACTAGGTGAAACTCTTGAGAAGCTGCCTGCGTCCTTGCAACAATGGACACTAGGTGGAACCCTTGAGCAGCTGCCTGCGTCCTTGCAACAGAGGACAATAGGTGGAAACCTTTGAGAAGCTGCCTGCGTCCTTGCAACAGAGGACACTAGGTGGAACTCTTGAGAAGCTGCCTGTGTCCTTGACACAGAGGACACTAGGTGGAACTCTTGAGAAGCTGCCTTCGTCCTTGCAACAATGGACACTAGGTGGAACGCTTGAGAAGCTGCCTGCGTCCTTGACACAGAGGACACTAGGTGGAACTCTTGAGAAGCTGCCTGTATTCTTGCTATAGAGAACAATAGGTGGAACTCTTGAGAAGCTGCCTGCATCCTTGCAACAGAGGACACTAGGTGGAACTCTTGAGAAGCTGTCTATGTCCTTGCAACAGAGGACACTAGGTGGAACCTTTGAGAAGCTGCATGCCTCCTTGCAACAGAGGACAATAGGTGGAACTCCTGAGAAGCTGTCTGCGTCCTAGCAACAGAGGACACTAGGTGGAACTCTTAAGAAGCTGCCTGTGTCTTTGCAACAGAGGACACTAGGTGGAACTCTTGAGAAGCTGCCTGCGTCCTTGCAACAGAGGACACTAGGTGGAACTCTTGAGAAGCTGCCTGCATCTTTGCAACAGAGGACACTAGGTGGAACTCTTGAGAAGCTGCCTGTGTTCTTGCAACAGAGGACACTAGGTGAAACTCTTGAGAAGCTGCCTGCGTCCTTGCAACAATGGACACTAGGTGGAACCCTTGAGAAGCTACCTGCATCCTTGCAACAGAGGACACTAGGTGAAACTCTTGAGAAGCTGCCTGTGTTCTTGCAACAGAGGACACTAGGTGAAACTCTTGAGAAGCTGCCTGTGTTCTTGCAACAGAGGACATTAGGTGAAACTCTTAAGAAGCTGCTTGCGTCCTTGCAACAATGGACACTAGGTGGAACCCTTGAGAAGCTGCCTGCGTCCTTGCAACAGAGGACACTAGGTGGAACTCTTGAGAAGCTGCCTGCGTCTTTGCAACAGAGGACACTAGGTGGAACTCTTGAGAAGCTGCCTGCTTTCTTGCAACAGAGGACACTAGGTGGAACTCTTGAGAAGCTGCCTTTATCCTTGCAACAGAGGACAATAGGTGGAACTCTTGAGAAGCTGCCTGCATCTTTGCAACAGAGGACACTAGGTGGAACTCTTGAGAAGCTGCCTGTGTTCTTGCAACAGAGGACACTAGGTGGACCTCTTGAGAAGCTGCCTGCGTCCTAGCAACAGAGAACACTAGGTGAAACTCTTGAGAAGCTGCCTGCGTCCTTGCAACAATGGACACTAGGTGGAACCCTTGAGCAGCTGCCTGCGTCCTTGCAACAGAGGACAATAGGTGGAAACCTTTGAGAAGCTGCCTGCGTCCTTGCAACAGAGGACACTAGGTGGAACTCTTGAGAAGCTGCCTGTGTCCTTGACACAGAGGACACTAGGTGGAACTCTTGAGAAGCTGCCTGTATTCTTGCTATAGAGAACAATAGGTGGAACTCTTGAGAAGCTGCCTGCATCCTTGCAACAGAGGACACTAGGTGGAACTCTTGAGAAGCTGTCTATGTCCTTGCAACAGAGGACACTAGGTGGAACCTTTGAGAAGCTGCATGCCTCCTTGCAACAGAGGACAATAGGTGGAACTCCTGAGAAGCTGTCTGCGTCCTAGCAACAGAGGACACTAGGTGGAACTCTTAAGAAGCTGCCTGTGTCTTTGCAACAGAGGACACTAGGTGGAACTCTTGAGAAGCTGCCTGCGTCCTTGCAACAGAGGACACTAGGTGGAACTCATGAGAAGCTGCCTGCATCTTTGCAACAGAGGACACTAGGTGGAACTCTTGAGAAGCTGCCTGTGTTCTTGCAACAGATGACACTAGGTGGAACTGTTGAGAAGCTGCCTGCGTCCTTGCAACAATGGATACTAGGTGGTACCCTTGAGAAGCTACCTGCGTCCTTGCAACAGTGGACACTAGGTGGAAACCTTGATAAGCTGCCTGCGTCCTTGCAACAATGGACACTAGGTGGAACCCTTGAGAAGCTGCCTGCGTCCTTGCAACAGAGGACACTAGGTGGAACTCTTGAGAAGCTGCCTGCATCCTTGCAACAGAGGACAATAGGTGGAACTCTTGAGAAGCTGCCTGCATCTTTGCAACAGAGGACACTAGGTGGAACTCTTGAGAAGCTGCCTGTGTTCTTGCAACAGAGGACACTAGGTGGAACTCTTGAGAAGCTGCCTGCGTCCTAGCAACAGAGAACACTAGGTGAAACTCTTGAGAAGCTGCCTGCGTCCTTGCAACAATGGACACTAGGTGGAACCCTTGAGCAGCTGCCTGCGTCCTTGCAACAGAGGACAATAGGTGGAAACCTTTGAGAAGCTGCCTGCGTCCTTGCAACAGAGGACACTAGGTGGAACTCTTGAGAAGCTGCCTGTGTCCTTGCAACAATGGACACTAGGTGGAACGCTTGAGAAGCTGCCTGCGTCCTTGACACAGAGGACACTAGGTGGAACTCTTGAGAAGCTGCCTGCATCCTTGCAACAGAGGACACTAGGTGGAACTCTTGAGAAGCTGCCTGCATCCTTGCAACAGAGGACACTAGGTGGAACTCTTGAGAAGCTGCCTGCGTCCTAGCAATAGAGGACAATAGGTTGAACACTTGAGAAGCTGCCTGCCTCCTTGCAACAGAGGATAATAGGTGGAACTCCTGAGAAGCTGCCTGCATCCTTGCAACAGAGGACACTAGGTGGAACTCTTGAGAAGCTGCCTGCGTCCTAGCAATAGAGGACAATAGGTTGAACACTTGAGAAGCTGCCTGCCTCCTTGCAACAGAGGAAACTAGGTGGAACTCTCGAGAAGCTGCCTGCGTCCTTGCAACAGAGAACACTAGGTACACAGGGCGATAGGTGACATCCTTGAAAAGACACCTGTGTTCAAGCAATGAGGCCATTTACACTGTAACTAGAAATGGTGGACCTTGGTTGGAGCCTTCCAGCCATTCCTGTTTTAGCACAAATTTATATTGATATACTTTGTGACTTCAATCCAAGAGCTGTAAGAGATGATCTCCTCCTCAATATCCCTTTGGGGAACACTTCAATAAAGAAACTTCCTAAATACAGTATGCTACTTACAGATTTAACACCATGCACTAATACCGTTTTTGAGGACTTGTGTTTCATGGGGGATCTTGTTACAACCTCTCCAAGTCATACTCCTTACTCCACAATTCTCCTTGTTGGGTAGGTACAGCGTGGTGTGATAGGCAGTAAACACTCAGAGTCCTGTTTTGCAAAGAAGGTTGTATTGAGACAGAAATTTAACATTACAAGTAGGCCCATCGGGAAGCTCACCCCTCTGGTGCCACTTACATCTGAGCAGCGAATAGACAACAGACTGGGATGCTGACAGCAGCTGCCATGAGACACGAAGTGCGACCTGGCCAGTGCGACCCAAAAGGGAGAAAGAGGTAGATGTAGACCCTCCCTGATCTTTCCCTACTTCTCCCGGAACCTTCCACTGTCCCTGGCAGACGGGGAACCTGTCCACTTGCATTAAAGTGAACCAGGGTCTTAAACAGACTCTGCCTGACCCAAGATGGCTGCCAAAGTCACATGGCGTGTTAGCATCCAATTGGATAGCTGCCTTCCTGTGACTGATGAAACCATAGAGGAACTAAATACCTCGCAACTTCCTCCCCCATCTGCATTGCAGCTATGGTTGAGTGTCACCTGCAGTGGAGAATATAAATTGCATCTGCCAACATCCTGATGCAGAAGGTCCTCCGTAGTAATTGAAATGGGAAAGGGGCTTAGAAAGGTAGTTTACCCCTGCCCAAAATAACTGTATTCTGCATTTTGCTCACAGACAGGGCTGGGACAAGGGGTGGGCAGAAGGGTTGGCTGCCCTGGGCGCAGCGTGTATTGTAGGGATAGGGACACCACAAGTTCCTTCTACTATAAGGCTGACAGCATCACTACTTCTGTCAGCACACAGCTGGAAGCGGCAAGGAGAGGAGAGAGCCAGGAAGCATAGGCTTGCACATAATAAAAGGGGTACAAGATTTGGCATCTTTGCACTGGACACTGGATGATCTTGTCCCAGCACTGACATAGTTCGGGACACTTTTTTGCATGTAGGCGGAACCTTGCTATAATTAGGGGGCGTGGCATTCTTTTGTAGGTGGAGCATACCGCAACAGAAAAATGTGGCGCAGCGAAAAATGGGCGTGGTTTGAGTGGAATAATGGGTGTGGCTCAGAAGGGGTGTGGTATGAGAATGAAGGATGGAGGGAGAAAGAAAGAAAGGAGGGAGAGAAAGAAAGAGAGAAAGAAAGAAAGAGGGAGAGAAAGAAAGAGGGATGGAGGGACAGCAGGCCCAGATCCTACACCACAATAGAAATGCCTTACATCAGGCATTGCTAGCGGAGTCCCCCCTTACATCAGGCATTGCCAGCGGAGTCCCCCCTTACATCAGGCATTGCCAGCAGAGTCCTCCCTTACATCAGGCATTGCCAGCGGAGTCACCCTATACATCAGGCATTGCCAGCAGAGTCCCCCCTTACATCAGGCATTGCCAGCAGAGTCCTCCCTTACATCAGGCATTGCCAGTGGAGTCCCCCCTTACTTTAGGCATTGCCAGAGGAGTCCCCCCTTACATCAGGCATTGTTAGCGGAGTCCCCCCTTACATCAGGCATTGCCAGCAGAGTCCCCCCTTACATCAGGCATTACCAGCAGAGTCCCCCCTTATATCAGGCATTGCCAGCAGGGTCCCCCCTTACATCAGACATTGCCAGCGGAGTCCCTCCTTACATCAGGCATTGCCAGCAGAGTCCCCCCTTACATCAGGCATTACCAGCAGAGTCCCCCCTTATATCAGGCATTGCCAGCAGGGTCCCCCCTTACATCAGACATTGCCAGCGGAGTCCCTCCTTACATCAGGCATTGCCAGCAGAGTCCTCCCTTACATCAGGCATTGCCAGCAGAGTCCCCCCCTACATCAGACATTGCCAGCGGAGTCCCCCCTTACATCAGACATTGCCAGCGGAGTCCCCCCTTACATCAGGCATTGCCAGTGGAGTCCCCCCTTACATCAGGCATTGCCAGCAGAGTCCTCCCTTACATCAGGCATTGCCAGCGGAGTCCTCCCTTACATCAGGCATTGCCAGCGGAGTCCCCCCTTACTTTGGGCATTGCCAGAAGAGTCCCCCCCTACATCAGGCATTGCTAGCGGAGTCCCCCCTTACATCAGCCATTGCCAGCGGAGTCCCCCCTTACATCAGGCATTGCCAGCGGAGTCCCCCCTTACATCAGGCATTGCCAGCGGAGTCCCCCCTTACATCAGGCATTGCCAGCGGAGTCCTTCCTTACATCAGGCATTGCCAGCAGAGTCCTCCCTTACATCAGGCATTGCCAGCGGAGTCCCCCCTTACTTTGGGCATTGCCAGAGGAGTCCCCCCTTACATCAGGCATTGCTAGCGGAGTCCCCCCTTACATCAGGCATTGCCAGCGGAGTCCCCCCTTACATCAGGCATTGCCAGCGGAGTCCTTCCTTACATCAGGCATTGCCAGCAGAGTCCTCCCTTACATCAGGCATTGCCAGCGGAGTCCCCCCTTACTTTGGGCATTGCCAGAGGAGTCCCCCCTTACATCAGGCATTGCTAGCGGAGTCCCCCCTTACATCAGGCATTGCCAGCGGAGTCCCCCCTTACATCAGGCATTGCCAGCGGAGTCCCCCCTTATATCAGGCATTGCCATCAGGGTCCCCCCTTACATCAGACATTGCCAGCAGAGTCCTTCCTTACATCAGGCATTACCAGCAGAGTCCCCCCTTATATCAGGCATTGCCATCAGGGTCCCCCCTTACATCAGGCATTGCCAGCAGAGTCCCCCCTTACATCAGGCATTGCCAGCAGAGTCCTCCCTTACATCAGACATTGCCACCGGAGCCCCCCCTTACATCAGACATTGCCAGCGGAGTCCCCCCTTACATCAGGCATTGCCAGCGGAGTCCTCCCTTACATTAGACATTGCCAGCAGAGTCACCCCTTACATCAGACATTGCCAGCAGAGTCCCCCCTTACATCAGGCATTGCCAGCGGAGTCCCCCCTTACATCAGGCATTGCAAGCGGAGTCCCCCCTTACATCAGGCATTGCCAGCGGAGTCCTCCCTTACATCAGACATTGCCAGCGGAGTCCCTCCTTACATCAGGCATTGCAGCGGAGTCCTCCCTTACATCAGGCATTGCCAGCGGAATCCCCCCTTACATCAGGCATTTCCAGCAGAGTCCTCCCTTACATCAGGCATTGCCAGCGGAATCCCCCCTTACATCAGGCATTTCCAGCAGAGTCCTCCCTTACATCAGGCATTGCCAGCAGAGTCCTCCCTTACATCAGGCATTGCCAGCGGAATCCCCCCTTACATCAGATATTGCCAGCAGAGTCCCTCCTTACATCAGGCATTTCCAGCAGAGTCCTCTCTTACACCAGGCATCCCCCAATGGAGCCCCCCCTTTCCTTACATCAGGCATTCCCAGCAGTGGAGACTCTCTCCGCCGCCATTACTAAACAGAATGGGACAAAATAGCCGGGTGGATGCCAATAGCAATTGAGCTGCGGCGCCGCCCACCCTTCCCACACCAGGTCACAGACAGACGGCAGCAGGGCGGGAGGTGGGCGGTGACACAGCTCAAATTCTATTGCTAGCCACCCACCCAATACTAAACAGTAAGTGTTTATTTTGGTCTTCGGAAAATGGCGGCAGGTGGAGACATTGTCTCCGTCGGCCACGGACCTCTAGCGGCGGCAGAAAAAAAAAAAGGGAAAATAAGAATTTCCCGGGACATTTCCCGGGAATGGCTAAATCCGGGAAAAGGGTCTAAATCCCGGGAATTTCGGGTCAGTTGGTAAGTATGCACTGACTCTACCATTTCACCACACTCGAATTATTATTTATTACAGGTACTTATAGTATATAGTTCCGTCAATTTATGCAGTGCTTTACATATTTATTATACATTGACATCAGTCTCTGCCCCGAGGAGCTTACAATCTAAGGTCCATAACTCATATTCATACATATACAGTATATACTAGGGTAAATGGGATCTATTTTTTTTTTTATTGCACTTACAGGTCTTTTCCCTCCAATAGCCTGTGACTGGGCAGTGAATGGAGAAGCAGCATAATAATTAGCTCATCTGTCAATCTGCTCCTTTATTCTGTCTGCATGTTCCTTGTTAGCACAGGAGCACTGCGGCACAACTGCTTGGCTTCTTGTGCTGCTTCTCCCACTCTCACTCCAAGATCTGCTGTACAGGAGATAGCAAAAGGCTGACACCCGGTCCAGTTCATGAAATGCCAATGCTTGTGTAAAAAAATAAATTGCCGACCGCCTAACTGTAAATATACAACATTACTTTGAGGTTACAGTAAATACCGGGGTTATGGCAGGAGCTAGCTGCCATAACCCCCCAGTATCTTTTTTTTCAGTCGGGCAGTCAGCTTTCATATAATATTGGTCCCAGCGGTGGATTCGCTACGAGATCACTTTTATAGGCGGCGGGAGAGGTGCCCCCCCTCCCGCCGCTTCCAGGTCGCCTCCAAGCTTACCGGAGCCATGATGCCTGGACAGTAAGCCGAGTGAGGGCAAGATAGCCACTGGGCTCTATGCCCTTGGAGGGCTGGAGCGACGTCTGATGTCACTTCCACTTTTAAGGTTTAAAGGGATTTTTTTTCCTTTTTTAAAATCAAAATTAATTATTTTTTTTGCTCTTAAAGGTAGAGGAGAGATTTGGGCTCTTTTTGACCCCAGATCTCTCAATAAAGTGGACCTGTCATGCTTATTTCTATTACAGGGGATGTTTACAGTTCCTTGAAAAAGTATCCATACCGCTTGAAATTTTCCACATTTTGTCAAAACGTAAATTTATTTTATTGGGATTTTATGTGATAGACCAACACAAATTGGCAAATAAATGTCAAGTGGAAGGAAAATGATAAATGGATTTTAACATTTTTTACAAATAAATATCTGAAAAGTGTGGCGTGCATTTGTATTCAGCCCCTTTTAGGCCTCTTTCACACGAACGATCCGGTCAGTTTTTTAGGCGGACCTGAACGGACCCTCCATAGACCTCTATGGAGCGTCGGATGTCAGCGGTGACATGTCCGTTGACATCCGACCCACTAGGATCGAAAAAGTGTAACGGAGGAAAAAACCTACTTTTCCATCCATTTTCCGATCAAATCGGGTGACAACGGACTCTACGGTCTGTCGTCATCCGATCCCCCATAGGGGAGAGCGGCGCTCTGACAGGTCCGTCGCTGCACAGTGTGCAGAGACAGACCTGTCATCTGCCTGCTCAGCGGGGATCCCCGCTGAGCAAGCGGATGTTCACGGGGCGGATCATCATGGATCCGTCCCCTGTGAAAGAGGCCTTAATCTGATACCCCTAACTAAAATCTAGTGGAACCAATTGCCTTCAGAATTAGTAAATAGAGTCCACCTGTGTGTACTTTAATTTCACTATAAATACAGCTGTTCTGTGAAGCCATAAGAGGTTTGTTAGAGGACCTTAGAGAACAAACAGCATCATGAAGGTCAAGGAACACACAAGACAGATCAGGGATAAAGTTGTGGAGAAGTTTAAAGCAGGGTTAGGTTTTAAAAAAATATCCCAAGCTTTGAACATCTCACGGAGCACTGTTCAATCCATCATCCGAAAATGGAAAGAGTATGGCATAACTGCAAACCTACCAAGACATGGCCGTCCACCTAAACTGACAGGCCGGGCAAGGAGAGCATTATTCAGAGAAGCAAGAAGCAGATGATGTCCAAGGAGACGAAACGCGTCGGGTAGGACCCCACTGCCACCATTTGTACTTTTACAGCGCTGATATTAAAGATATATGTGAGTGTATTTCCTAGTTTTTTAATAAATTTGCTACATATTTTTATGGATTTACACTATGTGGCCTTTCCTTTCTCCTCTCCACCTATTGCTACTACCATCTGCTTTCTGACATCACCTTGAGGGACACACCGGTCCACGGTTCATTCCAGGACCTCCATCTTTTCAACTCCTCCGGATCTCCTACAGCTGTTCACCACCTAAGCCTGTTTGACCCAACTAAGCGTATGTCTTTTTGGGTCCAATTGATCCGGTAAGCCTCCTTATTGTCGGTGGTGGTGTTCTCTTCACTTCAGATGTCACGCACTTATTGATATGTCCCACACATGAAGTCACGCATTATCTACCGACTATCATTTTATACGAGTTACATATTTATGGAGGACCTTTGTCTAATTGATATCTAGAGGTTTACTAACCCATGGACTTCATTGTCTTCATGCTAGACATCTATGGTTGTTTGTATTAGCGCTACACTTATTTTGTTTTTTCTATATGCACATATCCTACTGGCCGTGTCAGCTGCTTATTTTCCTCCCCTAGGGCAGCGCAGAATTACTTGTTATATTTTATTCAGAGAAGCAGCCAAGAGGCCCATGGTAACTCTGGAGGAGCTGCAGAGATCCACAACTCAGGTGGGAGAATCTGTCCACAGGACAACTATTAGTAGTGCTCTGCACAAATCTGGCCTTTATGGAAGAGTGGCAAGAAGAAAGTCTTTGTTGAAAAAAAACATAAGAAGTCCTGTTTGCAGTTTGCGAGAAGCCATGTGGAGGACACAACAAACATGTTGAAGAAGGTGCTCTGGTCAGATGAGACCAAAATTGAACTTTTTGGCTTAAAAGCAAAATTCTATGTGTGGTGGAAAACTAACACTGCACATCACCCTGAGCACACCATCCCCACTGTGAAACATGGTGGTGGCTGCATCATGTTGTGGGGATGCTTTTCTTTAGCAGGGACAGGGAAGCTGGTCAGAGTTGATGGGAAGATGGATGGAGCCAAATACAGGGAAATCTTAGAAGAAAACCTGTTATGCCGTCTACACACGTCCGCCTGAACTCCGAAGGACTTTTCAACGGAGTTCCGATGGAGTTCCAACGAAATGGACTTGCCTACACACGATCACACCAAGGTCTGATCGTTTTAAATGTGATGACGTACGACGGGACTAGAATAAGGAAGTTCATAACAAGTAGCCAATAGCTGCCCTTGCGTCGTTTTTGGTTCGTCAGACTAGCATACAGACGAACGGATTTTTCAAAAGGAATCGAGTCCGTCGGAAAGATTTGAAACATGTTCTATTTCTAGGCTCGTCGGAATTTTCGACAGAAAGGGTTAGATGAAGGTCCGATGAAGCCCACACACGATCGGAATGTCCGACGGAATCGTTCCTTTGGACCTTTTCTGACAGAAAGTCCGCTCGTGTGTACGCGGCATTAGAGTCTGCAAAAGACTTGAGACTGGGGAGAAGGTTCACCTTCCAGCAGGACAACGACCCTAAACATACAGCCAGAGCTACAATGAAATGATTTAGATCAAAGCATATTCATGTGTTAGAATGGCCCAGTCAAAGTCCAGACCTGAATCCAATTGAGAATGCCTCTTGAAGATCAGTGACTTACTAGGTAGAGAGACCAGGATTAGGATGACGGATATGCAGCTTTTATCATAAAAACCAAAGGTGGCTCTCACTTTTCTGTTCTCCTTTTAACTGACATCTATCTATGTTGGCTCTAGTGGTTAACTGATTACATGGATCAAAGTCCTAAACCTTGGATACAGTATATAATTATGCAGAATCATTGCTTAAATGCCAGAAGGTGCTACTTACCAGTAATAGCATACACAAACATTAGTAGAGTAGTAAATTACCTTAGCTTTTATGCACCTGTGGTGTCATAAAAGTTTATATACCGGCTGTTGGATTATAGAGCAGTAATCTGCAGGTACATGTATGCATTATCAGTTCATTTCTAAAGCGCCCTTCGAGGCTTAAACATAGGGCATTCAGTGTGAATAGGGTTGCCATGTGTCCGGGATTCACCCGGACAGTACAGGTTTTGAATCATGTGTCCGGGTTTCAGGCGGACTGAACCCCGAACACATTATTCAGACCAGCCTGTGGCTCCCCAAGTAACCAAGATAGTCACACACAAGCTTGCCATTCGGGTTTGGCTTGAAGAAAAGTTGGCAGCTCTAGCTGTGACCAAGGTGGCATGTTTAGAATCTGCACACCTCTATCGTTTACCTACACCTGTGCAAACAGGTGTAGTGACGCTGCTACCTTACTTCAATCCTCAGCTCCACCTGGTGCTCAGACTATGAGGCTGCCAATGCCGCTGTAATCTGTAGAAAACTGGAGGGACAGTCGACACTAAGGTAAATGTCAAATGACAATTATCCATTATTGAAATAATATGAAACAGCGGTAAAATAACCAACGCGTTTCGGCCGTCAGGCCTTAATCCTGGCTTCATAAAACTCTGATGGTCGAAACGCGCTGGTTTTTCACAGCTGTTTCATGTTATTTCAATAAAAGATAATTGCCATTTACCTGAGTGTCGACTGTCCCTCCAGTGGTCTACAGTTTACCTACACCTCCCTATAGGGATGTGATAGACAGTCTTACTGGCCAGGAAGATGGTGCATGGTAAGGGGCAGGCTAGAGAAAGAACAAGTTTGCTTTATGGTGGATGCAGAGATCTGGGCTTCAAGAAATAAACCAATGATATATGCAGGTCCCTGGCAGTACCAGCCTAATAGCACAGAGGGATGAATTTCAACTTTTCAGATGAAATTACCCCCATTACTATTTTATTCTTCTTATTATAATACAGGATTTATCATGCACCTACAATTTGCATGGTGCTTTACAAAGCAAAGGTAGACAGTATGGTTACAATGCAATATAATTCAATACGAGAGGATTACGAGGGTCCTGCCCGTGAGAAATTACAATTAAAAAGAGTGGAGCAAGTGATACAAAAGGATGAGATGATGGAGAAGGTAAAAGTTCAGATTTTAGGTGGAAGCATGTAGGCAGGTCCAGTCTGCTTTCTCTACTGCAGGTGGCGCTATTCACAATGGCACTGCAGATAGAGGGGAAGTCAGGAAGAACATGGTTGCTCTATGGTTTCCTGGGTCACTGGGGAAGCAATTCGATTGGATGCTGTCACCACATGTGACTCTGGAGACCATTTTGGGTCAGGCAGAGCCTTTTTAATGCCCTGGCTCCCAGGTTTGGCGTGCTTTTTTGGCGAGTTGGTAGAGTCTTCCCTGAACGGGTAAGTGATCGTTTTATGGTATAAAGAGTAATACATAGGCGGATAGATTGGGGTAGGGTATTCCAGTAGGTGGGAGAGTCTCTAAAGAAGACCTGGGGGGTGAGCATGGAAGGAGGTGGAGTTACAGAGCAGGAGGTCTTAGGAGAAGCATGGTGGACAGTTTGAGTGATATTTTGAGTTGAGGTTGGACATGTAGCTGGGGGTCATTGTGCATGTCTTTGTATGTTGTTAGCATTTTGAACTGTATGCATTGGGCCAAAAGAAGCCATAGGGAGGCAGCAGGCTGTGAATGTTTAGTAAGTTTGATAAGTCTAGCAACAGCATTCATGACAACCTGTGTAAAGGTAGGCCCACGGGAGGAGAGTTGCAATAGTATTTCCCCAAAAAAGGATAAACCTGGCACTCACCCTACACTCCAAGGGAGGGCTGCTGGAAAAAGGTTTGGTGTTGCATTAAAGTACTTTAAATATCAGTCATAAATCTTACACACTGCACTAATATCAATAAAAGCCTAACACCCCCTCAGTATACAGTATTGCTTGTCAGAGAACATAGTCAGGTCCTTGAGAGCAGATATGAAAAGGTGATCTTTCAGGCCAAACAATCCATGACACTCAGTATACCCCACCACACACCCCAAATATATGGCTCATATTTCTCTCACATCTAATGGCCACCTACATAGGACCTCCCATCTATGGATCAGAAGGCTGCCGATTATCTGTCCCTGTCAGATGGGTGACCTGTCCCTCCACTACCCACACGCGGAATGTGCACCAAGCCTGGGAGCCAAGGCCTTGAGTAGGCTCTGCCTGACCCAAGATGACAGCCAGGCAGTATCCAATCATATAGTTTCCCCAGTCATCCAGGAAACCATAGAGGAACCACGCTCCTCTTGGCTTCCCCTCCAACTGCAATGTTACTTTGGTCGAGCGCCACCTACAGTGGAGAAAATAGCCTGCACCTGCCTACAGGCAGATCTTCAGCTTTTTGTACTGAGGTCATGCACTGCTTACCTAACTCCTCAGCATTTCTCTATCCAGTCTACTGTAACTTCCTGCCAAGATGTTGATTGACCTTGAGCTAGGTGCTGCTGAACATCGTGGATTCCAGCCCTGACATCTACTGTTCTATAGAATTAAAGGGTGGAAAGGAAACCCCCTAAAAAGTTTAAAACTCGGGGGTCTGAGAAATTTCTTAGTTTGACCACCATTCCCCAAACCCCAGCTGTGAATGGTTTTATGTACTCCATGAAGAGCTTAAATACGATATAAAGCTGAATGCCTACAAGAAATGTATTAGATCAGGCATTTAAAATAATTTTAATTTGGTTGCATGCAACCCTTTAACTTCTTCTTTTCATCCTTCAGTGGTTTAAAGTTTAAGTTGAAGGAGACCCCAGCTGTCCCAGCCCTGCGCTGCTCTCTTGCTTCTGAATAGGCCCTCAGACAGCCTAGCAGCCAGATGTCCCTGGGATAGGCATCAGGCTCTGGCCTAGCAGCCCCGGTCAATACCACACATGTCTACCCAGACAGCCATCCAGGTGGCACAGAACTCCAATCACCTGACCTCACCCAAATAAATATAGAGAAAAGGGGGGCGTTTTGGGACGTTGAATGAAGCACATCAAAAATGTGCCTACATCCCAGATTAAAATAACAAAGAGAGGGGCATTTTGGGACTTTGAATGAAGCAGTTGACTGGTTGGGGTAAAGAAAAAAACTGGACAGATTTGTATTGCATAAGTGTATTATAATATTAAATCACATATATACAGGTAGCATGTACATAAGCACATAGCATAACCAATATCAATCCATATACATAATGTCAACATGATATCACATAGCAATAGATTGTTGTAATCAAAATGGCATAAAATGTGTATAGACACATATAGATTGAGCAGCACAAAATGACATGGTGTGGTGTGAGTATAAAATTGTATAGGTCATAAAATGATAAGTTATATCTGAATAGAGTCCTATTACAGCATATAGCTACATCCTTGATGTCCGACGCGTTTCGTGTAAAAACACTTTCTCAGGGGCGAATGCTATAGGGTATCTGAAACAACAGAGTATAGTCAAGTCAGATGATTGACTCAGTGCAACCAGAAGAGACAATATGTCCATTCTGGGTACTTACGGGATATACTGAGCTGTGGTGTGTGTGGGAGCTAGGCCAGAGGGGTTGTCCATCCCGGGAGCTGAGGTGGTTGCGAGTCCGGCAAATGACAGGCAGCAAAGGCATCATCCCCAGAGAGCAAGTTTCCAATTCAGTCATAGAACTAGGTAGCTGGTAATGGTTATATGTGGACATCTGTAATGGATAGGTAGGTCCATCAAGGTTCACCCAAGGTATTGGGAATGGAGGTAAAGGAACAACAACTTTGTACTGGGATGACAGGATATTACCTTAACCACTTGCTTACTGGGCACTTAAACCCCCCTCCTGTTCAGACCAATTTTCAGCTTTCAGCGCTGATGCACTTTGAATGACAATTACGCGGTCATACAACACTGTACACAAATGACATTTTTATAATTTTTTCCCATAAATAGAGCTTTCTTTTGGTGGTATTTGATCACCCCTGCGTTTTTTATTTTTTTTTGGTAAAAAAATTTAAAAAGACCGAATTTAAAAAAAAACATTTCATTTTTTTATATTTTGTTATAAAATTTTGCAAACAGGTAATTTTTCTCCTTCATTGATGTACGCTGATGAGGCGGCGCTAAAGGGCACCGATAGGTGGCAGTGATGGGCACTGATGGGTGGCAATAATGGGCACTGATCGGCACTGGTTGGTTACACTGAGAGCAGCACTGCTAGGTGGCACTGATTGACACCATTGGTGGGCATTGATAGGTGGCCCTCGTGGGCATTGGTAGGTGGCACTGGTGGGCACTGTGGGCACTGGCAGGGGGTACTGGTGGGCACAGATGAGGCAGAATTGCCTCTTCCTCTTCGGGACCAATGTCCATTGCACATAAGCTGGTGATGGGCTTTTTTTTCTCCTCACGCTGTCAGCATGAGGAGAAAAAAAAAACGATTAATGAGCTTTTGTTTACATCATGTGATAGGGGGCTGGGATCGGCCCATTATTCGGATCTGTGATCACCCGAGTCTCAGAGACTCGGTGAGCACAGCGCGCTGCGCGCGCCCTACAGGGAGCGTTCAAGGGGGAGGCCGTCATATGAAGGCCTCCCGGAAATTCAGGTCCGCTCTGTGCCCGTCATTCAGCTATAGCGCGGACGCCAAGTGGTTAATGGTGTGCTTGAAAGCAAAAGCTTCTCAGAGCTATGGCGTCTGCAGGTGTATGGCAACAAGCTGTATGTCTGGGGAGACATCTTATATGCGTCCCGCATGTGCGGGAGACTACCACCAGCGTCACGCTAGCCAAACGGTGCGTGGGGTGGGGGCCCCAGCCAGGGTGGTGTGAGAACCTGCCCAGAACTGACGCCGCACGGTCCAGTTGTGTCCGCTAAGATCAAGAGTACACGCTCACAGCGCGATGCCCACCAGTGACGTCACACGGAGGAGCGGTGCGTGACGCCGATGCGCTGTGAGCATCCGCCTGATCCCCCACCAGAAGTGAAGGAGAAGGGGAGGGCACACGGAGCGCATCGCAGTTCCCGGGTTTCGGACATAGGAACGGCCTAGAAATAAACCACAATTGATCACCAATGCTCAAATGTGTATTGTGCCGCCCAAATAGAACAGTAGAATGTTCAAGTGACCTGTGTGTGTGGACCGACCTGGTGCACAAACTCACAGGGCAAGCCCCATATGAAGCTGGCAGGAGAACACTGCCCGCTAACAGTCAACTGCTTCCATCCTTGGTAAATACAGAGAAAAGGGGGGTGTTTTGGGACTTTGAATGAAGCACATTAAAAATGTGCCTCCATCCCCGATTCAAGTTACAAAGAGAGGGGCATTTTGGGGCTTTGAATGAAGCAGTTGACTGGTTGGGGTAAAGAAAAAAAACTGGACAGATTTTTAATGCACAAGTGTATTATAATAATACATCACATATACAGGTAGCGTGCACATAAGTGTAGCGGTCACTACCTAAAGGTAGGTGTTCTAGAAGTGTTTTAGTGACAGAATGCAGCTTCAGGCAAATTTAGCCAGGCCTGTGTTTCTATTCCAGGCCTGGTTGTTTTGATTTGGGAATGGGAGTGTTAGACCCCTTTCACACTGGGGCGGTTTGCAGGTGCTATTGCGCTAAAAATAGCGCCTGCAAACCGACCCGAAACAGCCGCAGCTGTCTCTCCAATGTGAAAGCCCCGAGGGGGAGGACAGGGAAAAAAAGTCCTGCTAGCAGCATCTTCGGAGCGGTGAAGGAGCGGTGTGTACACCTCTCCTTCACTGCTCCTGCCCATTGAAATCAATGGGACATCGCGGCTATACAGCTGGCAAAGGCGCTTTGCGGTGGTTTTTAACCCTTTCTCGGCCGCTAGCAGAGGCGGTTTTAGCCGAATACCGACGGTAAAGCGCCGCTATTAGCGGCGCCTTACCGCCGACGCCGCCCCCGCCCCAGTGTGAAAGGGGCCTTAGTATAGTGAGGGATGTGGCCACCTACATTCTGGCTCAGAGCTCTCCTCCTGCTTTCAGTGGAATTGTTCTGGAAGGGAAGGTTGGACTTGAGATCTGAGTGGCAGGCAGCTCACGTGGGGGGGGCTCTGACCAATCATTAATTTGCATTGGCAGGGGGCAGGCCTCCTATATAAGCTGGGGTCACATGCTTCCAGGGAAGAGTTGTGGAGCACAGGAAAGACAGCATAGCGTGCTGAGGTTCTATACCGGGCACCCCCATGCGGGGGATGTGCCGTGTGCGCAGAGGAGGGATGGAGGAGCCGCAGGGGAAGGAGCTAAAGTTGAGGATCTTCATCTCCACGGAGTGCATCAAGTTTCTGTGACCGGGGAACACAGTGCTTGACTGTAAAGAGGATCAAGCGGAGGAAGTAGCTCAGATATCGGATTTCAGTGACCGGGGAACACAGGACTTTGATACAAAGGAGAAAGAAGGTCAGTGTAACATTGAAGAAGCAGAGTTACTGGAGAGAGTAGGGTAGCATACCATGGGGTCGAGGAATACAGTATGGACAAAAGTGGATGGGTTGGAGCAATAGTCTGTCGTTTATCATGTGCCAGGTTTACGTTGCAACAACTTCCAAAGACTAAGGGTGTCGGTATGCGGGTCATGAAGAAGGCGGTGCAGGCCTTAGACCTTAAAGAATTCATACCCCAAAGGAATCATATCAAGTCAAGCAGAGGAACTATTCAGAGTAGTACCTGTTGTTCAACTTGCTGTACAGGGGAATTATTCAGAGTGATTCATCCTGTTTAACTGGAAGCCGTGAGTAGTAAATCTTCACTCAGATAGATAACAGAAGAAGCAATAGTCTGAAGCGAGGACTGGATAGGGGAAATCCATTAACAAAGCCAAGGCCATGGGTGATAACCTATCTTTCTGAAATCTTCATGGGCATCTCATACATCCTTAATATCTCTCCAATCTTTCATCCCACAGATAAAAGCAAGAAAAAGGAGCAACTGACAGTTTATTGTCTTTTGGGTGATTGATGAGGGGGTGGCAGCAGGGTGATTGGCGGATTGCTACGACCAATTCAGCAGCCCCTACGGGGATACCGCTCTACATAAGCGCATAGCATAACCGATATCGATCCATATACATAATGTCAACATGATAACACATAGCAATAAATTGTTGTAATCAAAACGGCATAAAATGTGTATAGACGCATATAGACTGAGCAGCACAAAAATGATAAGGTGTGCTGCTCAATCTATATGCGTCTATACACATTTTATGCCGTTTTGATTACAACAATTTATTGCTATGTGTTATCATGTGACATTATGTTTATGGATCGATATCGGTCATGCTATGTGCTTATGTACACGCCACCTGTATATATGTGATTTATTATTAGAGTACTCATATGCAATACAAATCTGTCCAGGTTTTTTCTTTACCCAAACCAGTCAACTGCTTCATTCAAAGTCCCAAAATGCCCCTCTCTTTGTCACCCAAATAAATAGGCTCTCCCAGCAGGCCAAGGGAGCCAAGAAGATCCCTGCCCATTGGCTGAGATACCCCCATCTATTCCTAATCTGTCCCTGCAATGCCCTTGTCTTATCTAATGCCACCAGATACCCGGCCATCTAGTGACAGAAGAGAGAAGTGCAGCAATTCCAGAATTAGGTTGGAATCAATTGATCTCTTATCAATTGGCCAAGGCAACTATAACTGGCAGGTAAATTTACTAGCAACCCTGCCCAGTGGCGGTGCGTCCATAGAGGGCGCAGGAGCGCCGCCCCCCCTCTCTTCTGCACCCGCCAATCTTCAATAGATAGATTCATGCATTGCATGAATCTATCTATTGTCGCCGCTGCCGCCCCCTATTCAGATTGCATGGCCCCTTGTCAGGGGGGTTGGCAATTTGAATTACAGGGGTGTTTTGGAAGTGCCTGATTAGTGCCGTCAGCTCTAATAGGCGTCCTGATTAGAGCTGTGGGCTCTAATAGGCTTCCAAATTGGTAAACGGCGGACGCACTGCTCCGCGTTCGCTGCCTACGTAGTGCTGTGTTAGGGAATCAAATAAATTGCTTCCATAACACTGACCCGCCTCTCAGCCAATCAGGTGCACCGGGTCTGGTTACCTGTCACCTGATTGGCTGAAGCGACAGGCGCTGTGATTGGACGCCAGGCGTCCAATCATAGCAGAAGAGGACGGGAGAAGACATCGAGGACTCGGAGGGAGCACGGAGGACAGCGCTGACCCAAGACAGGTAAGTGCCGGGCGGGGGAGCACACTGGCAGCAATTGATGGGGCAAACTGGTGGCAATTGATGGGGCACACTGGCGGCAATTGATGGGGCACACTGGCAGCAATTGATGGGGCACACTGGCAGCAATTGATGGTTACAGTAGCTGCATTTGATGGCATGGTGGCGGCGTTTAATAGGCACATTGGTGGCAATTTATGGGCACAGTGGCTGCGTTTGATGGCACAGTGGCTTCGTTGGATGGCACAGTGGCTTCGTTTGATGGCACAGTGGCGGCAATTGATGGGCACAGTGAGGCTGCAATTGATGGGTTTTTTTTTCAGTTTGTTCGCGTCCCCCTAAAAATTTTGAGCACCAGCCTCCACTGACCCTGCCTAAACATCAGGGTGCTACATCTGTTATGTCTCATTATCATTACAACATCAGAAGCTGACTCCTATCCAAACTAGTTGGATTAAGCTTTATTAGGCAAGCGTCTGGAATACCTCGGATTTCACCATCAGACTCCCCAGCAGGTCACACTTTCAGTGAAGATCAATCCTATATAAAATAAGTTGTTAGAGAAGATCAGATTAGAAAAATCACTGATTGGCACTTTATTAATTCACTTGAATATTTGCATATGGATTTGTCTGATCTACAGACAATCGAGTGACTTAGGAATCAGAGGAATGAAAAAAAAAAATCACAATTCACAAATTTGCCTAAAGTATTTATTATTAAACAGATGCAGTTTGTCACTTGTCACCGTCACCTGCCACCAGATGCTCATGTTACTTGCCACTGTCTCCTGCCACCAGATGCAGTGTATCACTTGCCAGCGTCACCCTCTAGCAGATGCTGCATGTCACATGTCACTGTCGCCTGCCACCGTCACCTGCCACTAGATGCAGTGTCTCGCTTTCCCCTGTCCCCCGCCACCAGATGCTGCTTGTCACTTGCCACGGTCACCTGCCACGGTCACCTGCAACCAGATGCTGCGTGTCACTTGCCACCGTCACCTGCCATTAGATGCAGGGTCTCGCTTTCCCCTGTCCCCCGCCACCAGATGCTGCTTGTCACTTGCCACGGTCACCTGCCACGGTCACCTGCAATCAAATGCTGCGTGTCACTTGCCACTGTCGCCTGCAACCAAATGCTGCGTGTCACTTGCCACCATCACTTGTGACCAAATGCTGCATGTGACTTTCCCATGTCACCTGCCACCAGATGCTGCATGTCACCACCATCACCTGTGACCAGATGCTGTGTCTCACTTTACCCTGTCGCCTGTCACAAAATGCAGTGTGTCACTTTCCCCTGTCACCAGATGCTGCATGTCACTTACCACCGTCACCTGTGACCAAATGATGAGTGTCACTTTCCCCTGTCGCCCGCCACCAGATGCTGCATGTCCCTTGCCACAGTCACCTGCCACCATCGCCTGTGACCAGATGCTGTGGAGGAGGAAGAGAGCAACTTCCCCTTTTGGGTGAAGTTCCACTTTAAAGGTTAAGTCCACCTTTGTATAATTCGTTTAGTTAATTTTCAGAATTTGTTCTGTTTATTCTAATTCAAATAGATTCAAATGTTTTGAAATCTATTTAAATTGCATTCAAATCAAATTCCATGCAAAATCAAATTTATTCTATTCGCAATTCGAATTTTGGAAGATCATTATATTCTTTCTATTCCATTCTATTCTATTGTTTTTTTCTATTCTATTATTTTATTTTCCATTCTGTTCTTTTCTTTTCTATTATATTCTATTCTTTTCTATTCAAATTTATTCTATTCAAAATTCAAATTTTTTCTTTTTGAAACTTGAATGTATTCTATTAGAAATTCAAATTTATTCTATTTGAAATTCGAAATTATTCTATTCGAAATTCAAATTTATTCTTTTCGAAATTCAAATTCATTCTATTCGAAATTCGAATTTTGGAAAATAGTTATGTTGTTATATTCTTTTTCTTTTATTCTGTTCTTTTCTATTGTTTTATATAGTCTATTCTTTTCTATTATATATTTTACTATTAAAATACTTCTATTATATATTTTTTTTATTTCTAGTTCTATTCTATTCAAATTCAAATTTATTCTATTTGAATTTCAGAAGATGGTTATATTCTTTCTATTTCATTCCATTTTTATTCTATTCCTTTATTTTCTATTATATTTTATTCTGTTCTTTCATTTTCTATTCTATTTTGTTCTGTTTTACTCTATTCTTTTATTTTGTATTCTGTCCCTTTTTTTCTATTCTATTTTTTTTTAAATTCTTTTATTTTGTCTTCTGTTCTGTTTTACCCTATTATATTCTATTCTTTTATTTTCTATTATATTTTTTTCTATATTATTCCTTTATTTTCTATTCTATTGTATTCACTTTGGAAATTTGAATTTGATTAGAAAAGTATTCAAATTCAATTTGAAAACTATTCAAATTTTGTCCGAAATTTTGATTTGTTATTTCAGATTTATTTAGGTTCATTACTATTGTAATGTATCCGAATTTCCGAATAACGAAAAATTTGTCAGAATTTCAATTTGGAACGAAACGAATCGCACATGCCTACTATTCATTGCTTATGGTAAGATGCACTCATGGTGGAAGTCCCTTGGAGTATGACTTATACCCAGGAATGAATAGGGCCGCATAGCATGAAAAAGCAAGCACCTTGTTACTGGATTGGGGAAAAAAACATTTTCTCCTAGGCAGGCTGTGCCAGGGGGAAAAAATTGGGATTGGGGAAAAACATA
The DNA here is from genome assembly GCA_037952925.1 of Lithobates clamitans. Lineage (NCBI taxonomy): Eukaryota > Metazoa > Chordata > Amphibia > Anura > Ranidae > Lithobates > Lithobates clamitans. The sequence continues at coordinate 232,678 of JBBGZY010001317.1, forward strand.
TTATCTTAGGCAGGCCTTGCCGGGGTCCGGTGATAAGTAGGGATGGGCCGAACGGACCCCTGTTCGGTTTGGACCAGAACTTCCGAACACCGCGAACGTTCGGACCCGAACAACGAACCCTATTAAAGTCAATGGGACCCAAACGTCAAATATCAAAAGTGCTTATTTTGAAGGCTGAAACGCAAGTAATTAGGCATACAATGGTTATAGGGGTCCGGGCCCTGCCCTGGAGGGACATGGATTAATCAAAAAAAAAAGTTTGTGAAAAACGTCATTTTTAAATGAGCAGTAATTTTTTCATTTTTAAAGTGAAAGCCTAAAAATGAAAAATTCCTTCCAATATAGTGCCTGGGGGGTCCCCTTAGTCTATCTGTAAAGTGGCAGATTTGTACCATGTCTAGAATCTGCTGCAGCAATAATTGAATTTAGGGTGGCTGCTCTCTACTCTTTCTTGATGTCGGCCTCCTTGGGGCTGTGCCGACTCACCTTCAGTTTCCTCCTCTGCTCTATCTGGCACCCAAGTCGCATCAGTGACCTCATCATCATCATCATCTCCATCTCCTCCATCTTCATCATTACCACTGGAGACAACTTGGCAATACGCTGCGGCTTGGGGAACATGAATGCCAATTTGTCTACCACTGTTCCTCCCTCTTACTAGGCTCACTTTCGTGCATCGTGATCGGCTGTCGAAAGTAGTGTGCACACGATCCGAAAATTGTACGATCCTTCCTCGGACGACCGTTTTTTTGCAATATTCGGATCGTGTCTACGGGCCATTACTAATAGCACTGAACAGAGCCCTGTTCTATCTCTCTCCACACCAAAATCACATTGAAAATGGCTGCCATTGAAATAATACTTTTATACTGTGGGGCGGGAATGAGCCATGATTGGATAAAGTCATGATGACAGTGTCCAATCATGACTCTGACAGTGTTATGTGCCCTGATTGGCTGAAGCTTTCACTGCTTCAGCCAATCAGGGCTTGTAATGTACTGTTCAACGCCACAATGCATTGTGGTTGGTTCGGGAGCCGAACAAACGGTCGTATGACTCGTTTGTTCGGCTATTCTCCGAACGTCCGAACAACGAAAATTTGGCCTGAACATATGCTCGGGCCGAACTGTTCGCCCATCCCTAGTGATAAGCTGTACCAGGCCCAGGTCCCACTGCTGACATGATGGGGCCCAGGGCTGCCTGTGTGATGCCCATCCCTGACCCCTACACTCCTTATATTACATACAGCTGATCCCTGCACTATTTATTATACACACCTCTACAATGCACTATTTACTTTACACACCCCTAACCCCTGCAATATTTAAATTACATACAGCTGACCCCTGCACTATTTATTATACACACCTCTACAATGCACTATTTACTTTACACACCCCTGACCCCTACACTCCTTATATTACATACAGCTGATCCCTGCACTATTTATTATACACACCTCTACAATGCACTATTTACTTTACACACCCCTAACCCCTGCAATATTTAAATTACATACAGCTGACCCCTGCACTATTTATTATACACACCTCTACAATGCACTATTTACTTTACACACCCCTGACCCCTGCACTATTTAAATTACATACAGCTGACCCCTGCACTATTTATTGTACACATCTCTACAATGCACTATTTACTTTACACACCCCTGACCCCTACGCTCTTGATATTACATACAGCTAACCCCTGCATTATTAATTAGACACACCTCTACAATGCACTATTTACTTTACACCCCCCCTACCCCCTACACTCCTTACATTGCACACACCTGACCCCTGCACTATTTACTTTAGATTTTCTGTTCAAATCCAATAATTAAATACAAATAAATAATAATAAATGAATAAATAAATAATAATAGCAATAATAATAATACATAAATAATAATAGCAATAGCAATAATAATAATAATAATAATAATAATAAAAATAAAAATAAATACAAATAAATTAACACTTAACCCTAACCCCCAACCCAAAATCTAACCCCCTGCCCTTAATCCTAACCCCCTAAACCCTAATCCTCACCCTTGACCCTAACTCTAATAATAAACCCTGACATCTAACCCTAACCACCTAACTCTAATATTAACTCCTAACCCCTAACCTCTAATGTTAACCCCTAAGCCCTAGCAAAAAAAAAATGAAAAAATGTATTATAATAATAAATAAATAATAAATAAAAGCAGATAAAAAAATCTAAAAACATAGCAACAAATGATGAAACAGATTATATCTTTCTCTGTTGCCTAATAAAAAAAAATGCTAAAGCTAAAAACACTTTAAAAACGCTGTACAGAAATGCTCCAAAACATGCAAACAAATGCCCCCCCCCCACCCCGCCAAAAAAACGCAAAAAAATGCAGCGCTCAGGTGTGAATGGAGCCTGATGGTGTAAATGAGCACTGAGTTGGCATTTGTGAGGTTATCTTGTTTTTCTGCGCACTACTAATAGTTACAATGTACAGTATTAGTTATCCAAAATATTGCTTTGATAAACATTTGCGCAGACATCATGGGTTCCCCGTCTCAGAAGCACAAGGAGGAGGAAGGTGGCCCCAAGCGAAATCCTGTTTGTCGCCTCAATGTCATATGTGGTGCAGAATCTGAACGCGTAACATACCGATTACCTGGGAGAATTACAAGTCAGCAAGTGGTCATTCAATATTCCGGAAAGTGGATCATGTATTTCTGTTTTGCTTTAGGTTATAGTATTAGTTAACGCAACCATGTCGCTAAAGTACAATAATTCAATTTCACGTAGCCCTGTAAAAGAAATGTTTAAAAACTTAAAGTCGTATTAAACCCAAAACCAGAAATGTAATATATTGCAGCTTACCAATCATTAAATGTGGTGGCCGCATTTGTTTTTATTTTTTAGGCTTTTTTCCCCCCTCTGTTCTCACCTGGTGATCTGGCCAGTAACACACCTCCTGTAATAGAGCGCCCCCACTCTAGAGATGAAGAAGCACAGGGGGCACCTTTGGAGAGCTTTGTCAGTTTGGGGGGAGGGGAGTGTACTATAGAGACCACCAGAGAGATCAGTATTAACATTACCTTTTAGTGCCTGTTTATAAATGGTCCCTTTAAAGAGTAACTCCAAAAAAGAAAAAAAAAGAGTAACTCCACTTTGTTGAGAAAAAACATTCCCCCCTGGGTGTTCTATGTACAGTGCCCTGAAAAAGTATTCATACTCCTTGAAAATTTCCCACATTTTGTCATGTTACAACCAAAAACGTAAATGTAATTTATTGGGATTTTATGTGATAGACCAACACAAAGTGGCACATAATTGTGAAGTGGAAGGAAAATGATAAATGTTTTTCAATTTTATTTACAAATAAATATGTGAAAAGTGTGAAAGTGTGGGGTTCATTTGTATTTAACCCCCTTTACTCTGATACCCCATAACTAAAATCTAGTGGAACCAATTGCCTTCAGAAGTCACCTAATTAGTAAATAGAGTCCACCTGTCTGTGATTTAATCTCAGTATAAATACAACTGTTCTGTGAAGTCCTCAGAGGTTTGTTAGAGAACCTTAGTGAACAAACAGCATCATGAAGGCCAAGGAACACATCAGACAGGTCAGTGATAAAGTTATGGAGAAGCTTAAAGCAGGGTTAGGTTATAAAAAAATATGCCAAGCTTTGAACATCTCATGAAGCACTGTTCAATCCATCATCCTGAAAATGGAAATAGTATGGCAGAACTGCAAACCTACCAAGACATGGCCGTCCACCTAAACTGACAGGCCGGGCAAGGAGAACATTTATCAGAGAAGCAGCCAAGAGACCCATGGTAACTCTGGAGGAGCTGCAGAGATCCACAGCTCAGGTGGGAGAATCTGTCCACAGGACAACTATTACTCATGCACTCCACAAATCTGCCCTTTATGGAAGAGTGACATAAAGAAAGCCATTGTTGAAATAAAGCCATAAGAAGTCCCATTTGCAGTTTGCGAGAAGCCATGTGGAGGACACAGCAAACATGTGGAAGAAGGTGCTCTGGTCAGATGAGACCAAAATTTATCTTTTTGGCCTAAAAGCAAAACACTATGTGTGGCGGAAAACAAACACTGAACCTCACGGTAAACACACCATCCCCACCAGGAAACATGGTGGTGGCAGCATCATGTTGTGGGGATGTTTTTCTTCAGCAGGGACAGGGAAGCTCAGAGTTGATGGGAAGATGGATGGAGCCAAATACAGGGCAATCTTAGAGGGAAACCTGTTATGCCGCGTACACACGAGCGGTTTTGCCGTCGGAATAAACTCTGAAGGTTTCTCCGACGGAATTCCGCTCAAGCTGTCTTGCATACACACGGTCACACCAAAGTCCGACCGTCCAGAACGCGGTGACGTACAACGCGTACGACGGGACTGGAAAAAGAAAGTTCAATAGCAGATAGCTTCCGTCTTGTACTTGCTTCAGAGCATGCGTCGTTTTTGGTACGTCGGAACAGCATACAGACGAGCGGTTTTCCCGATAGGAATTAGTTCCTTTGGAAAAATTTAGAAGATGTTTTCTATCTAAGTCCGTCTGAATTTTCAGGAAAAAGTCCCATGGGGCATACACACGGTCGGAATATATGATGAAAAGCTCCCATCGGACTTTTTCTGATGGACATTCCACTCGTGTGTACAGGGCATTAGAGTCTGCAAAAGACTTGAGACTGGGGCTCACCTTCCAGCAGGACAACGACCCTAAACATACAGAGCTACAATGCAATGGTTTAGATCAAAGCATATTCATGTGTTAGAATGGCCCAGTCAATATCCAGACCTAAATCCAATTGAGAATCTGTGACAAGACTTGATAATTGCTGATCACAGACGCTCTCCATTCAGTCTAACAGAGCTTGAGCTATTTTGCAAAGGATAATGGGCAAAAATGTCACTCTCTAGATGTGCAAAGCTGGTAGAGACATCCCCAAAAAGACTTGCAGCTGTAATTGCAGTGAAAGGCGCTTCTACGTGTAGCCATGGTGACGAGCACTCCTGACAAACAATCCACCAATCACCCTGCTGCCAGACCCCCATATATCATTTGAGACAATGAGCAGTCATTTGCGTAGTTTTGTTGCGTTTATTGCGGGATACAACTTGGTTGGGGTGAAGGAAGATATGGGATGCCCATATAGCACTTATTGAGATGTCATCACATTTGTAGAACATGGATTAGCAGCTTTAGCCCTGAAAATGATGCACTTCTAACATTCACAGTTTATTTCCTCTGCATATCTCCACTGCAGACTATTGCTCCTCTTCCTCTGCACTCTCTCCTGTTACTCCTCTAGATTCCTCGCTCCTTGTACAAATCCTCTACTGCAAAACTGTTAGATTCCTGTTGCTTCACTTCCAGTAAGACAAAAAGGGATCACTCTTAATAACCCATAATATGCAATTACCTCTCCCCGGTGGCTCAGTGAATTTGGTAGCTACACAGTCTCTTGGAAAGGTATTACCGGAGTGCTTTACCAGGACAGAGATACCCTGGGTACCTCTCCCCAACAGCCTAGCACACGGTAATAGGCGGACTACTGTATCCCAGCCAGTCCATAACTGCAAACGCTGCATTCCCTGGCCACAGCATTCTGCACTACTCTCAACAATTCTCCTTTTGCTTCTTGTACACTGACCTTCTCCAAAGGACAAACTCTGTGTTCCCCGGTCACAGAAATCTGCTCTTCTCAGTCCTACTGTTACTTCTCCTTCACCGATCTTCTCCTGTGTACATGTCCTGTGTTCCCCGGTCACAGCAGCTTGGCACCAACTCCATGATGAAGATCTTTATCCAGGAATACATCCTAGCAGCTCCTCCATCCCTCCTCCGCGCTCGGCGCTCCCCCCTTGTGGGGACGCCCTGCGGCAGCTACCTAATACTCCATTCTCCTTTTCTCCTGCACCGTCTGAAGCTCCCGGGCAGCATGTGACCCCAGCTTATATGGGAGGCCTGCCCCCTGCCAATACCGAATGGTAATTGGTCAGAGCTTCTCACATGAGCTGCTTGACACTCAAACCTCAGGTCCAACCTCTGTTCCAGAACAATCTTCCTGAAAGCAGGGAAGCGCCTCACACCCACCACTACACTAAACACTCTCAATCTCAAATCAAAACACACAGGCCTGACTTACAGCACAGGCCTGTCTAAATTTGCCTACACTGATATCTTAAACCCTGAAAAATCCTATTCTAGCACCTACCTTCTAGTAGAGGGTGCTACATACAAAGTATTGACTCCGGGGGGGCTGAATACAAATGCACGCCACACTTTTCACATATTTATTTGTAAAAGAAAGTTGAAATCCATTTATCATTTTCCTTCTACTTCACAATTTTGTGCCACTTTGTGTTGGTCTATCACATAAAATCCCAAAAAAATACATTTACGTTTTAGGTTGTAACATGACAAAATGTGGAAAATTTCAAGGGGTGTGAATACTTTTTCAAGGCACTGTGTATATATATATATATATATATATATATATATATATATATATATATAGTGGGGCAAAAAAGTATTTAGTCACCCACCAATTGTGCAAGTTCTCCCACTTAAAAAGATGAGAGAGGCCTGTAATTGTCATCATAGGTATACCTCAACTATGAGAGACAAAATGTGGAAACAAATCCAGACAATCACATTGTCTGATTTTTGAAAGAATTTAGTTACAAATTTTGGTGGAAGAAAAGTATTTGGTCACCTACAAACAAGCAAGATTTCTGGCTCTCACAGACCTGTATCTTCTTCTTTAAGAGCCCTTTCACACTGGGGCGGGGGGGCGGCGTCGGCGGTAAAACGGCGCTATTATTACCCCCCGCTAGCGGCAGAGAAAGGGTTAAATACCACCGCAAAGTGCCTCTGCAGAGGCGCTTTGCCGGCGGTATAGCCGCGCCGTCCTATTGATTTCAATGGGCAGGAGCGGTAAAGGAGCGGTATACACACCGCTCCTTCACCGCTCCGAAGATGCTGCTGGCAGGACTTTTTTTACCGTCCTGCCAGCGCATCGCTCCAGTGTGAAAGCCCTCAGGGCTTTCACACTGGATACAAAGCAGCGGCACTTTCGGGTCGGTTTGCAGGCGCTATTATTAGCGCAATAGCGCCTGCAAACCGCCCCAGTGTGAAAGGGCTCTAAGAGGCTCCTCTGTCCTCCACTCATTACCTGTATTAATAGCACCTGTTTGAACGTGTTATCAGTATAAAAGACACCTGTCCACAACCTCAAACAGTCACATTCCAAACTCCACTATGGTGAAGACCAAAGAGCTGTCGAAGGACACCAGAAAGAAAATTGTATTATCATTAATATAATTTTTCATATTAACCTAGGTATCATTTACATTAACCCTAGGTATTTGCACTACCATCCTCCGTTTTAGAACTGTAAAGGGCATGCACAGGACACTCGTATGTGCCCCAAATCCTCATGTAATGAGGCCCATTAGTCTATAACTGGTACATTATGTGGTGTGAATAATAGGAGCCGCCTACAGGGGGAACTTATTATATATGGTATACAGACGAGTTAGTAACAATTTAGCTATACTCCTACGTTTGTATCATTGATGTATATATATATATGTATAACTTCTGCATTGTAATAGAGAACCAGCGATGGCGTCTAAACAAGAATTACTAAATTCACTCTACAACATCCAATCCTAGGATTCTAGTAAAGTTCAATCATTGCGGACACTGCGGGAGGGATAGGAACCGTTGCTCCACCTTTTACCTCATTATGATTGGCCGCCCCCTCATTTGAGGGGTGGGACAGACATGGCTTCTTCCTTACAAAATGACGTGGTGCATGGCGTGCTGGCACCGTCGCTGAGGACGTCTATGACGAAACGCGTACGACGACGCCATGCACGCTACGTCATTTCCTGTTTACGGACTGGTGGAATGCAGGTGGAGCGCAGACTACCGGTTACTGTCTCCATCTAGCGTTACTGATGCTGCTTGTCCTACATGCTTTACTTTAGGCATAGTTTACTCCATCCAATTACACACTTAGGATTGGAGTACTTACCTAAAGCCTTTTTTGCTGCTGGACTTGTTTTTATCGCTATATATTTACTTTCAACGTTTTTAATAAATTATTTATATATTACCTATTACACTATGGGAGTCTACCCTTCCTTTTTTCCCCTACATAAGGGACTCACTAAGATCAGGCCCTAATTTTTCCTGAGGACCGAGAACCATCCCTGGATTTCTATTGATCACGCTGGTGAAGAGATCGCAGCAGTCACACCCATATGCGTATTGCCCCTTTGGGGTGATTGGATCTGGTGAGTGGGGACCCGTGAGGGGGAGCACAAAGTCACCCAGGATACTGCGAGCACTCAAGTCACCTTTTTGAAAATAATTGCTTTCTCACAGTCTCTGAAGAACACCTAACGTACTATCTATGGACTGCTACATGAACACACATATGTGATTTTTGTTTGTATATAATGTTTATGGACTCTCTAACTTGGCCGCAGAGTGCGGTTCTTTAAGCGGCTTCATTTAAGCCAGCTACATGTTGTGATTTATTTTTAGTGGGTACTATTACTTAGCGGTTGTAGCTTTATTGGTATATCTCTAGTATATGGGGTTATACCAGTAGGTAACCACTAGGAGCATCACCATACAGCTATTACATATTGCACTTTAACCAACACTGTTTATTTGACACTGATTATATTTGCACATTACTTTGAGAGGCTGTACATTTTGGAGAGCCCAGTAGTCACTTTATGACACAATTTACGGTTATAGTATCAATGGTTATCTAAACACAAACGGAGTTTAATGGTAGCTGGGACTCTATATATAATCACACTACACATTTATTAGATTGGTGTACACAGGTATTTGCAACATTGGTAACCGATCCTGGAGGGGGGATTTTATATATATATATATATATATATATATATATATATATATAATTTGCATTTAGGTGGGGCACCCTCATTGCTGGGTTAGCACATTGGTTCCCCACATCTCTTCCCTCCATAATTTTACCTGCTCACACCCAATATAACCACCTGCAGGGAGCGCCACTTATCCTGACTTATCCTGATGTGAGATATCCTAGGATAGACGTCTGCGCTACTAAAATAAAACCGTGTAAAATTATGTGTGTAATGCTGCAAAATCAAAAAATAGTGAACACCACTCACTACCTATGAACTGAAAATTGCACAATAAAGATCAATTGTGTATGTGATTCCGCGCAAAACCTCTAACTGTACTTACTAATAGTAAACAATAAGGCCTCTTTCACACGGGGCGGATCAGTGATGATCCGCCCCGTGAACATCCGCTGGCTCAGCGGGGATCGCTCCGCCGATCCCCGCTGAGCAGGAAGATGACAGGTGCATCGCTGCACACTGTGCAGCGACGGACCTGTCAGAGCGCCGCTCTCCCTTATGGGGGGATCGGATGATGACGGACCGCAGTGTCCGTCGTCATCCGATCCGATCCGAAAACGGATGGAAAAGTAGGTTTTTCCTCCGTTACACTTTTCGGATCGGAGCGGGGTCGGATGTCAGCGGACATGTCACCGCTGACATCCGACGCTCCATAGGGATGAATGTATGTCCGTTTTTCATCCGAAAACGGAAGGATGAAAAACGGACATACGGATCCCCGTGTGAAAGAGGCCTAAGAGAATAAATAAAATCCACAATTAGTAAAAATAACTATATGTATAATTGTCCATAAGTGATTAAAACGTGACTTCAGTGCTGATCAATCAAGTGAAGTAAATAAATAAATAAATATATAAGTAAAAAGTGACTTTAAAAGTGCAAATGTGTTGATAGGAGATCTGGTGACTTTCGTGGTGTTGGATACCCACTAGGGCAGTGGTTCTCAACTCCAGTCCTTGGGACCCACCAACAGGTCAGATTTTAAGTATTACCTTGGGGAGTTGCAGACTAGAATACTGCAATCACTGAGCAGCAAATTATATCACCTGTGATGTATTTCAGTTATCTTGCAAACCTGGCCTGTTGGTGGGTCCTGAGGACTGGAGTTGAGAACCACTGCACTAGGGGCTCCCAGAACTCTCACCTTGATGACACAATAAAAGTGCCTTTGTGGATCCGTTAGGAACTGTACTCGTTCTGGTCCAATCTGTGCTGACGTTCTGATGCGTCTATGGAGAGGAGGCGCTCCCTCCGGTACACGAACTCCACATAGGGGATAATCAGTTTTTTAAGTTCTCTAAGGGGTGATGGCGATAGAGCAATATTTTTATTCTGTATTTGTTTATTTTATTGTCAATCAAAATGCAACAGCGCTGAAAATTGGCCTGGGCAGGAAGCGGGTGAAAGTGCCCAATATTAACACAGAGCCCCACTCAAAAGGGGAAGCTCCACTTGTCTGCCCCCCACCCCTCTCCGCTGGCACATTTGGCACCTTTCGGGGGGTAGGGGGAAGCGGGGACCTGGTTTTGACAAGTACCCGCTCCCACTTCCTGGTGAGTTCGCCATGGTGAACTCAGCCGAAAGTTCGGACCCCCTCCTCGTTTCACAAGGTGGAGGGAACCAGCTGTGAAGCTGCAAGGCTTCACTGCCGGTTTTTCTTAACCTAGATGGCGGCTCCAGCACCCGAAGGCTGATTAAAAAAATCGGCTCGGGTGAGGACACCGCTGGATTCATGGACAGGAAAGTGCCCTAATATTAAAAGTCAGCAGCTACAGAAATTTAGCTGCTGACTTTTAACTTTTTCGGAAGGAGGCTGGAGCTCCGCTTTAAAGGCTGCTCATTGCTAACTCTGCTTCTCCAATTGTCGGACTGCAGTTTACTCAGAGCTCTTGCTCGCCATCTTGTGGTATCAAGGTGGAGGCAACTTTACATACGAATCTTAGAAATTAAAACAGTGACAATATTATTATTATTATTATTCTTCTTCGGGGTTTATATAGTGCAAACAGTTTGCTCAGCGCATTACAAATTAAAGGAAGACAGTACATTTATAGCACAGGTGGGTTTGGAAGGCTCTGCTCCTGAGAGCTTACAATCTTATGCCCCGTACACACGGTCGGATTTTCCGACAGAAAATGTGTGATAGGACCTTGTTGTCGGAAATTCCGACCGTGTGTGGGCTCCATCACACATTTTCCATCGGATTTTCTGACCCACAAAGTTGGAGAGCAGGCTATAAAATTTTGCGACAACAAAATCCGTTGTCGGAAATTCCGATCGTGTGTACACAAATCCGACGGACAAAGTGCCACGCATGCTCAGAATAAATAAAGAGATGAAAGCTATTGGCCACTGCCCCGTTTATAGTCCCGATTTTCCGACAACGTTGTGTGACCGTGTGTATGCAAGACAAGTTTGAGCCAACATCCGTCGGAAAAAATCCTAGGATTTTGTTGTTGGAATGTCCGAACAAAGTCCGACCGTGTGTACGGGCCATAAGAGTCTGCATGGGTCATATATATTTATATAAAGAGATTAATTCCAGGCAAGTTTCTATCTATACCTAGATTGGAATTTACTCTCCAGAGTTTTCTTTTATTATTCTTTTATATAACTTGTTGCTGGGGCAAGGGTAAGTGACCCTGTCACCATGGGCTGGTTCACACTAGGTGCAGAAGAATTGCGTCGGGCGGCTATTCCAGTGCAATCCTGCCACAAGTCAAGGCAAAATGGCTTGTCTGCTACCTATCTGGTTCACACCACCGCGTTGTGATAGTGTGCGGGTGGTGTGTATTTTTTTCCCCAGCACTGTGCCGTGTGGGGCAATCCAACGTGGCCAATAGAACTTAATGAAATGTCTGTGTGATATTTCAATAAAGCTTGTTAAAAAAAAAAAAAATAATAAACGTGAACAGTCATCTCACCGAGCGGCTGGTGTAAATAGACCCTGAAGGCAAAAGCACAGCAAAAATCAATAATGCTAAATAAAATGAAACAAATAAAATTGAATGCTAACTTGCAGAGAATTTTTCCTTTCCAGAAATTATGGTTTATTCACTTGTAACGTGTTTTTAACTTCTTCAGGAAGTCGATCCCCTGGCACAACCTCCTACCTCCTTGTAAGTCATAGCCATCTCTTCTTCTGGGAATGTCTAATTAATCTCTGTGCTGGCCCAGCTCCTCCACCCCTCCCCTCACCTTTCTACATAACCTCCTATGTAGCCCCCAGAGGAGCGGTGAAGGAGAATATTATAGAGCAATGAAGGCTTACAACACTCCAGGTTGGTCCATAGTGCTCTGTTGAACATACTCCTTGGATTAGCTCACTACTGTCTACTGTAAGGCAATGGAAACTACAGACAGCCAAACACCTTTATTGCAGGATCTTTAAAAAAGCCCAGTGATATAGGGGGGGGGGGGGGGGGGAGAGGCGGTTAACGCATTTCACACTGTCTTGACGCTTACTCATAACAGCACGAAACGTGTTAGCCGCCTCTTCCTTCCCCAATGTGCTGTGATCGCTGTGTGCTTTTAAAGATGTGGCAAAAAAGATGTTATTTAGTGTTATTTAGAGTTCGGCTGTCTGGAGTTTCAATAGCCTTACTGATTTTCAACATTTTTGAGACCTGGGCCCAGTAAATTCTTCCAAGAAAGGAGCAAGAGGTTCCCCCAGGTTTTTTTTTTTGCAGCAGATAAATGATCAAATTATCAAACAAAGTAAACGTGTGAAAAAAAGGATTTTATTATACAAGTATTAAAATCCACAAAGATTTAAAATATGAGCTTTGGTTTACAAATCGTGACCCATCATGTATAATGATATACAGAGTAAGAAAATATACTCAGCCAACTATGTGGTAAGTATTTCTGCTTTTAACAATGGCCCAGCGTGTTTCGACAACATAGGCAGTAGTCTTCTTCAAGGGGGCTGCATTGTCTAAATACAAAAATATATTAGGCTTCATGATTACATAATATTGCACATCTACAAAAAATATCCATATGGATTTACAAGGTATAGTTACATCTAACAGATGGGAAACAGTATTAAATTAAAGGCTTTTGCTGGTTCCAATCCCCCCTAGGCGTCTCAACCATCCACAAGGCGGGGCCCAGTGTACCTGGCTTGCAAGGAACCATGTTTTTAGTGCCTAAAGAGGGTATGGGCAGCAGAACACCCATGCTGAATGGTTCCCCAAAAAGGATCAACAGTAAATAAGTAAGTATATCAATATATATAATCCCAGAATAATGCGATAGGTGCACCAAAGGTGGTCAAAATGTATATGTATTTAAAAAAGTATATGAAATGTATATATGTGTATCTTATATTGTTGTGTTAATGTCCCACCGTATTGGTCATATTATTCATTACCTCCTATGTTAAGACTGGGATATGGGTACAAATATTATTTATACTAGCAAAAAATGTTGGATTATGGGTACCAATGCTATTAATACTAGCAACAAATTGCTTCCCCCCATAAGATTGAATGTGTGATGATTAACCGTTTCAGCCCCGGAAGATTTTACCCCCTTCCTGACCAGAGCACTTTTTGCGATTCGGCACTGCGTCTATTTAGCTGACAATTGCGCGGTCGTGCGACATTGCACCCAAACAAAATTGATGTCTTTTTTTTCCCCACAAATAGAGCTTTCTTTTGGTGGTATTTGATCGCCTCTGTGGTTTCTATTTTTTGCGCTATAAACAAAAAAAGAGCGACAATTTTGAAAAAAAAAAAGCTATATTTTTTACTTGCTATAATAATTATCCCCCAAAATTATATATAAAAAAAAAATGTTTTCCTCAGTTTAGGCCAACATCTTTTCTTCTACATATTTTTGGTAAAAAAATCGCAATAAGCGTATATTGATTGGTTTGTGCAAAAGTTATAGCGTCTACAAAATAGGGGATAGATTTATGGCATTTTTATTATTAATTTTTTTTTTTATTAGTAATGGCGGCGATCTGCGATTTTTAAAATGACTGCGACAATATGGCGGACACATCGGACACTTTTGACACTATTTTGGGACCATTGTCATTTATACAGCGATCAGTGCTATAAAAAATGCACTGATTACTGTGTAAATGACACTGGCAGGGAAGGGGTTAAACACTAGGGGGCGATCAAGGGGTTAAGTGTGTCCTAGGGAGTGATTCTAATTGTGGGGGAGATGGGCTACCTAGAACATGACAGAGATCACTGCTCCCGATGACAGGGTGTGGTGATCTCTGTCATGTCACAAGGCAGAACGGGGAAATGCCTTGTTTACATAGGCATCTCCCCATTCTGCGGCTCTGTGACACGATCGCCTGGGCACCGGCGGACATCGAGTCCGCAGGTCCCGCGGGCACGGTCACGCTGTATGCGGCGGGTGCGCGTGCCCGCTAGCCCCGCCACTTAAAGGGGACGTACAGGTATGCCCATTTGCCCACCGCTGCCATTGTGCCGACGTATATCGGCGTGCGGCGGTCGGCAAGTGGTTAATGATAAAGTGGATGGTGATAGTGAGACTTGAGTGATTGTGTGAGAAAAGAAATAGTGAAAAATGAATTGAAATTTAAAATTGAAAGTGAATAAATGAAAATCTCCAAACAAATTACAATACTACCTTCAAGGTTCAAGTGTTTGGTGATAACCATGTGGTGCTGCAAATAGTGGACGGGTCAATTGTGCACTATAAAATTGCTCGATGTAGACAAAAGCTGTGAGCTGAATAACAATAGTCAAAAATGTATACCAAATAGAGGAATTAAAGGTCAAAAATGTATTGATATGGTGCTCCCAGAAAGGGGGAATAATAGGGGTCTAATTCTAAAAAATAGTAAAAAATAAAGTTTATACTCACACAATAAAAATATGGGAATGCAAAAGATGTTGTCACTTTCCTGGTCAAGGTCAAGTTGACAAAAGGGCTTCCCTCACACCTCTTGTCTCGTTTCCCCTGGGATTGATGGCAGGGTATATCAGGGCACAGAGTGGCACGGGTGCCCGTAGGAGATCCAGGCCGGGATATCTTGTAGCAGATATGGAGTAGATATGGATCTCTGATGCGCGGTCAGGTGGGCAGAAGTCAGCAACAACCAGGCAGGTGAGGTACAGAATCAGGAACCAGGAGCAGAGTCAGAGTCAGACCAAGGTCAGTATCTGGTGAGCAGCAAAGGTACCGGAACAGCAGGCTAGAGGCAGGTTCGGGTCACAAGCAAGAGTCAGCAATAGAGTTTCAGGAGCAAGTGGAGTCAAACAAGATGAGATCAGAACACAGGCATAAAAAGGGGATCAGGTCACCGGTAGAAAGAGCTGACAACCACTCAGCAATGATCCTGAGTCTTGCCGTTCTTTAAAAAGAACACTGGGTGCCAAAGTCTGATCAAACATGCGTGCTGACAATTATAAGCACCAGTGGCGGTGTGTCCATTAAGGGCACACAGGCGCCGCCTCCTCTCTCCAGCCACCCCCCTCTGTGTATAATGGATAGATTCATGCATTGCATGAATCTATCCATGGCCGCCAGGTGTCCAGACCCTTTGCGGATGCAAGGCGTCTGAACTGCAGCAGTGGGGGCCATAGACTCTAATAGGCTTCAAAAAAGGTGGACTCGTGGCGCAAAGCATTGCGCTACGAGCCCACTTAGGTGTGTTAGAAAAGCAAATTAATTTATTCACTTTCCTAACACTGAACCGCCTCTCTGCCAATCAGGGTCTGCTACCCGTCACCTGATTGGCTGAAAGGACAGGCATTACAATTAGACACCTATCGGGAGGAGGGGAGGAGATGCACGGAGGACACAGGAGCCGCCGCACAGGGGCTGTCTGACTAGGGTTGCCACCTGTCTAGGATTCACCCGGACAGTTCAGGTTTGGAATCATGCGTCCGGGTTTCAGACCGCCTGAAACCTGGACACATTATTCAGACTGGACTATGGCTTCCCAGCAGGGTTGCTGGCTGCAGTTGTCTAAGCTGAGAGTGTCTGTTACACTCTTTTTGACGCTGCCCAAAGCCAGCACTAACAACCCCTCCTCCCCACACACACACACACAGACGGGAGAGGAGAGAGGGCTCGATCCGCACCTCTTCCTCCCTCCCGCTCCTACCCCTCTGTGTCTGCCCAAACTACAATTCCTGGGGCTGCAGAAAAGAAAAGCGGGGGCTGGAAATTTGAAGTCCTGCAGCCTCAGATACATCGGGATGAGAGGTGCTGACTGCCAAGGGGTGAGTGAGCTCACCATCCATCCTTGTCTGTGACTGAAGTCTCCCCCCTTCTCTCTCCTGCCTCTGAGTGAGTACACTAAGGTAAATCAGGGTTCTCAGAGCACCCCTTACATCAGAGTTCCCCTTTACACCAGAGGCCACAGTGATCTCCCTCACATCAGAGTCCTCTCCGTACATCAGGGTCTCAGTGTTCCTCCTTAAATCAGGGTTCCCAGAGCATCCCCTAAGTTGGGGTCCCCAGAGTTCTCCCTTACATCAGAGTCTGCAGAGTCCCGCTTTACAGTGTAAGGGAACTCTGCGAGTTCAGATGTAAAAGGGGAACTCTGTGGACTCTGATGTAAAGGGGGGCTCTTGTTATTAAATTCATATGATTAGGAATGTTATTTAATAGCAAAATATATGTATAGTTTATAAAAATATATATATATATATTGCTGTGCGCCGCTAAAGTGTTTGAGTTTGACTTGCAGAAAAGGTGGCAACCCTATGTCTGACACGCTGCAAGGTCCCACCACTCGCTGCCGTGATGGGCACAGTGGCTACGTTTGATGGGCACAGTGGTTGCGTTAGATGGGCACAGTGGCTGCGTTAGATGGGCACAGTGGCTGCGTTGGATGGGCACAGTGGCTGTGTTGAATGGGCACAGTGGCTGCGTTTGATGGGCACAGTGGCTGCATTCAATGGGCACAGTGGCTGCGTTTGATGGGCACAGTGGCTGCGTTTGATGGTCACAGTGGCTGCGTTGGATGGGCACAGTGGCTGTGTTGAATGGGCACAGTGGCTGCGTTTGATGGGCACAGTGGCTGCATTCAATGGGCACAGTGGCTGCGTTTGATGGGCACAGTGGCTGCGTTTGATGGGCACAGTGGCTGCATTTAAACGCACAGTGGCTGCATTTGATGGGCACAGTGGCACAGTTTGATGACACGGTGGCTGCGTTTGATTGCACAGTGAGGCTGCAATTGATGGTTTCTTTTCCAGAATTTTTCAGTTTGTCTGCAACCCCCCCCAAACATTTTGAGTACCAGCTGCCACTGATAAGCACACTCTCTCGTAGACATGTGCACAAGCACATGCACATGTAGATGCGCACACTGCCCATTTCTTTGAGCACGGGTATGAATTTGTTTTTTCTGACACATATCGAAATGCTGGAAGGCTCTTGATGGGGTTGTGTGGTACCACGGGGAGGATGGAGGCTGTAGATGGGGTTAGGAAAATTTGTAGAAGACTTGGTGGCCCTTTAGGAGATGCAGTTACTGGGACAACTGAGTAGGAAGCTGACAGGTAGAGTGGGACAGATTTGGAGGTTGGGGGCACAATGGGGTGCTGGAGGCTCTGTAGTAGGCTGGGGGGCACTGTTGGAGGCTGAGGGCTCTCCGGGGGCTTGGGAACACTGTGGGTTATTATAGGAGGTTTAGATGCACAGGCATAAATTTGGTTTTCCTGACACATATCGAAATGCTGGAAGGCTCTTGATGGGGTTAAGTGTCACTACAGGGAGGATGAAGTCTGTAGATGGGGTTAGGAGACTCTGTAGTAGAAGACTTGGTGGCCCTGTAGGAGATGCGGTTATTGGGGCAGCTGATTAGGAAGCTGAGAGGTACAGTGGGACAGAGTTGGAGGTTGGGGGCTTTATGGGGTGCTGGAGGCTATGTAGCAGGCTGGTGGGCATTGCTGGAGGCTGAGGGCTCTCAGGGGGCCTTGGAACACTGTGGGTCACTATGGGAGGTTGGGGTGCACTATGGGAGCCGAGAAAAGATATGTAACATATGTAGTACAATCAACATTTTCACACATACGAACCCCCAATGTGTGTGATTGTATGTATGTGCGTGTATTGGTTAAGTGCTTTGTAACATTTTTAAATTTTTTTTAACATTCTTTTTCACCAAACCTCATTTATGTCACATAGGGGACCAAAAGTCCCCTATGTGATATAATTTTGTTGTGACAGGTTCTCTTTGGTGAGCCAGCGGGAGTCAATTAGACCCCGATGTCACACCTCTCAGATCATGCTCCATTAGCTTGTTCCTTGGCCGCAGTGGCTGGGGAAAAATACAGCTGAACCCAGATAATAATGTATTGTTCTTAGTAGGTTGGGGGAGATCAGCGAACACACAGTCACTGGTCTCACTCACATCTACCTGGTGATACCCACCATGAGGATCATGGGCCCATGGGTGGGATAGTGAAGTCTGGTACACATGGTGGGGTTGGGGTCGTGCTAATGAACTGGGGGTGTATGGGCAGTCGGCTTGTCAGATTTGCATGCACTTTGTGTGTAACCCAACCCCCCCCCCGCGCGCGCTGCTGCCGATATAGGATGTCAATGGCAGAGAAAGGGTTAAAGTGATAAAACATTGTGGGGGGGGGGGGGGTGATTGCATTGCAGAGATGTACAGCATAGGTTTTCTTTTTCCTTGACATATGCTTTAAATCTGCTCTGATATTAGGTGAGGGGTTTGCGTTTAGAGAGAGACTGCGTGCAAGCTGTGCTGGAACAGCCTGCAGGTGTAAACAGACCCAAAAAAACATCTAAGAAGCCGGGAAGCCGAATGTTTTGTTGTGTTCTGTATTGTGCTGACACGGACCCCCTACAAGGGAAAATCTTTTGCTTTGTATTTCACATAACGGCGACGAACAAACGTGGGCAAGAAGCCCTCAAACACAACTCTGGCGTCTGGACCACCCCTCTGCAAGCTCTACGTTTGAAACTGACCCCCTACTGCGTATAATAAAGAACATATGGCGGGCTCTCTTTTCAGATCTTTTTTTTTTTTTTTTTTTTTTTTTAAGCTGTTGTAAAGCCAGAAGAAACAAAATCTTGTATTTTTCTTTAGTCCTAGACATCTCCAACTAGCTCCGGGTCTCTTCACTTCATTGTCTTGTCTGGACAGCTCACCGCTTTTCGTACCCTTTAGATCTCTACACGTGATTGTGCTGTCACTTATCTCACACTTGGACACAAAGTCAAGTCAAGTCAAGCGGTGATCCCTTCAAAATAAGTCCACAATTTAATTTGGGTCTGGACCCAATCACCTAAGTACCAGCCTGTACTACCCTTCATTACCAGGTTATTTTTCAGTGCTGTGATAGTTTGACTGACAGTTATGCCGTCACGTAACAATGTACCCAAGTGATTTTTTTTGGGTGGTATTTATTAGTCACAGTTTTTTTTGTTTGTTTTTTAATGATATAAAGAAAAAAACGACCAAACATTTTTAAAACAAGCATTAACGGGCACGCTGGTCACCCTACGGTGCTTTATCCAGTACTGGGCAAATAACTGTCCACCATTTCGGCGATTTTAAACATGCAAAAGGTATTTATTCACAAGCTCACCCGTCCATGCCTGGCGGGGAAAAAAAGACAGTCTGCCCTGGGCTTCAGGCCATTTACCACCTTTCCAGACCACCTTCTGGGCACACTTCCCCAGGGATTGGCCAGGGCATAGTAAACATTCAGGCTGGTCATTTGAATTTCCCGCCTTAAGCCCCGGAAGATTCTTTCAGCCTGTGAAACCATGAGCAGTCCAAAGCAATCTATCACTGCTGCCTAACATCCTATACTAATGTATCACCCTTTCCATAGCTCCCAACTGTCCCTGATTTCGAGGGACTGTCCCTGATTTGGAACAATGTCCCTCTGTCCCTCATTCCTCCTCATTTGTCCCTCATTTAGGTCTGATCTATAGAGTTGTATATAAAATGCACTTTTTATCTTTCAAAAAATGTTTCCCAGCGCTAAACCTTTCATCCAAATTCTAAATTGCTGCATTTGGAAATTTTAAAAGCCACTATAAAGGAATAGTAGTGGTAAAAAAATCCCTTGTGGATTTACTTAACCTTTTTTTTGGTTAATACTCCTTTAAGGGGGTGTGGCAGGGGGCGTGTCTTATGCCTACATACGTTTGCTAGTAGGTGTCCCTCATTCCCATCTCAAAATGTTGGGAGGTATGCTTTAGTGTGCTACTAGAATAGTGCAGGCAAATTTACTGGCTCATGGTAAAATGAGTGTTCAATCTGGGCCATGCCAGGACAAAGTTATCTAGAGCCCAGGGCGAACATGTCAAACTGCAATCCCCCCCCCCCCCCCAAGATGTATGAGCATTATTTATGTGTCAGTAAAAATCACCCCAGAAAAAAAATGTGCTCTAAACTGCATGCTTACCCCCTAAGTAAATAAATTCCCCCTCCTCCCAGCACAAATCTTTGCCCCCCCCCCCCATCCCCTAATATGACCTCTCTCTTACAAATGTCCCCCCAAAAAATCACCCCTCCTAGCACAAATCCTCTACCCCTAAAATTTCCCCTCCAAGTACACATCACCCCCCCACTTCAAATCCCCCTCTCCCAGCACTAATGCCCCCCATCCCCTCTCCCAGCACAAATCTTTTCCCCTCATCCCCCCCTCCCAACACATATCCCCCTAAATCACCACTCTAAGCACCCCCCTCCCAAATGTTCCTTCCTAGAACAATATTTACCCCCCAAATTCCTCTTTCTAACACAAATCCCCTCCTGGCTACTCCTACCTAACTGTGCAGGAATAGGAGAGCCAGTTACCAGCAGCTCCTGCGGGGTTAGTGCTACACTAGGGCATACCACCCAACATTTTGAGACGGGAATGAGGGACACCTACTAGCAAATGTATGTAGGCATAGGACACACCCCCTGCCACGCCCCCTTAAAGGAGTATTAACCAAAAAAAAAGGTTAATTAAATCCACAAGGGCTTTTTTTTTTAACCACTACTATTCCTTTATATTGGCTTTTAAAATTTACAAATGCAGCAATTTAGAAATTGGATGAAAGGTTTAGCACTGGGAAACATGTTTTGAAAGATAAAAAGTGCATTTTATATATATATATAACTATATAGATCAGACCAAAATGAGGGACAAATGAGGGAGAATGAGGGACAGAGGGACATTGCTCGAAATCAGGGACAGTCCCTCGAAATTAGGGACAGTTGGGAGCTACAGCCTACGTTGGCTTAGCGGAGATCTGGCCCTGAATGTGAGGAAAAATTTCTATGAGATTTGCAAAGAGGGAAAATCTTCTAATACGTGCCTTCGGGCAAAGAAAAAAAAAATTGAGTGATCAAACCATTTACTACTAATAAATATTTATTCAAAGCGGTAATAAACCACAGGTAGTTAAAAAAAAATTCCCTGCAAGGCAAAGTCATAATGTGCACATTATGAGAGACAAACCTTAGAACGAAGCCCTCCAGCGCCGCGACGTCACCGCTGAAAGGGCTGAAATCTTCCCATGGTCTTCCTTCCAGGTTCGCGGCATCCAGCTACATGAGTGGCCGGAAGCGTGATGATGCCTCTTCTACGCGTGCGCGCAGGAGCTGCCGCTTCCGTCACAAGCTCTAAAGGTCCAGCACTGTAAGCAGGACCTTCAGAGCGCATGTGCCGGTGATGTGATCAGCAGCGTGCACTCTAAATATCTCCTAAACAGTGGAAGTTTAGATATTCACAGTACCTACAGGTGAGCCTTATTATAGGCTTAACTGTAGGCAGCCGCTGGGTGCAGGGGCGCCTCCCCCCTAATCTCTATGTGGGGCGCAGGACTCATAGTTTTTTTTTTTTTTTTTTTAAGCACATGATTAGAGCCTGAGGCTCTAATTGGCTTCAAAAAGGTTGGGCTCGGGGCGCAGAGCACCCACTTGTGACATTAGCGAACCAATATTCGCTATTGTCTTCCGACTTCTCCTCCAGGCCAATCAGGTCAGGAGTTGGATCTTAAAACCGGATTAGCCAGGAGGAGAAGCATGGAAAGCCGCAACCTGGATGGGGTAAGTGCGGACCTGGCGGAGGGGTTTGTTTGCCTTCTCCCACCTCGCCCCCCAAAAAAAATGGAGCACCAGCTGCCACTGCCTGTAGGTACAAGTGGTGTAACAGAGTTCACTACCACTTTAAATGGACAGAGTGGAGCTGTCTTCTGAGGCTGGAGACACTTTGGGCTAGACATGTGCATGACAAAAAAAATAGTTTCTTTTCGTTTTGATTCGTTAATCTAGATATTTAATTTAGTTAAATTCAGTTGATTGGTTTAATTCGTTTTCGGAATTTGTATTCCGAATTTTTGCATTTTCTTCAAATTTACAGATTTTTTTTTCGATTCGAAGCGATCAAAACGATACATTTTCGAATCGGCCGAAACGAAAAATGTTATATTGTTTTCAATTTGAATGCAGCACGGTGAACAAACAAAATAAAAATCTTCATCAAGTGATCACAATGACTCTTTAAATCACCTTTGGCTTAACAAAAACAGCATAATTTTCGAAATGATACTTTAATAACACCCATCAGGGTTTACTTCCTCTTTAACCGGTTCCCGACCGGCGCACGCCGATGTACGTCGGCAGAATGGCACGGCTGGGCAAATGGGCGTACCTGTATGTCCATTTGAATTTCCCGCCGTGCCATTGCGTGCGCGCCGCCGGCCGGGAGCTCCGTGAGTCGGGTCGCAGGTCCCGCGGACTCGATCGCCGCGGGGATACCCGCGATCGCCTCATGGAGAGGACGAACGGGGAGATGCCGTTGTAAACAGCATCTCCCCGTTCTGCCTAGTGACAAGTGTCACTCGATCTCTGCTCCCTGTCATCGGAGCAGGGATCAGTGACATTACACACACAGCCCATCCCCCTACAGTTAGTAATCACTCCCTAGGACACACTTAACCCCTCCCTGCCCACTAGTGGTTAACCCCTTCACTGCCAGTGTCATTTACACAGTAATCAGTGCATTTTTAATCGCACTGATCGCTGTATAAATGACAATGGTCCCAAAAATGTGTCAAAAATGTCCGACATGTCCGCCATAACGTCACAGTCACAATAAAAATCGCTGATACTAGTAAAAAAAAAAATTATTAATAAAAATGCCATAAAACTACCCCCTATTTAGTAAACACTATAACGTTTGCGCAAACCAATTAATAAACGCTTATTGCGATTTTTTTTTTTACCAAAAATATGTAGAAGAATACGATCGGCCTAAACTGAAGAAAAAAAATGTTTATATTTTTGGGGGATATTTATTATAGCAAAATGTAAAAAATAATGCGTTTTTTTTTCAAAATTGTCGCTCTTATTTTGTTTATAGCGCAAAAAATAAAAATCGCAGAGGCGATCAAATACCACCAAAAGAAAGCCCTTTTTGTGGGAAAAAAAGGACGTCAATTTTGTTTGGGAGCCACGTCGCACGACCGCGCAATTGTCAGTTAAAGCGACGCAGTGCCGAATCGCAAAAAAACGCTCTGGTCAGGAAGGGGGTAAATCCTTCCCGGGCTGAAGTGGTTAAAACATACATATTCGATTTTTTTTTTTTTTTTTTGAACCAGAGTTGGTGTCACTTTAATGAATTTGCTGATGAAGAGTAATATTCATGAAGACTGTTTACACACATATGAGTAAGAAAATTTCTATTTACCTGCATTATCCAGAACACGGGCTACACCCAGAGAGAAGGGCACACCGTTCCAAGCTTTCTGATGTTCCTCTCATATCATACTAGTCACAACAAGTTATAAACAACAAGCGCTGAAAATTTAAAGGATGATATTTCTCCATTTCCTTACAGGTTACACACAGAGCACAAAGCTAGCAAGGTCACCAATCAGAATTACCTTAATTGTTCTGCCTAATAAAGGGTGAACACTGGGCAAAATGGGGTTGGTTTACTAAGGGCAAATAGACTGTTGCAGAAATTCGGACAGAAATTCTAATCAAATTTTACATTGAACTCCAGTCGAGTTCTCACTGGCACAGCCTGCAATGTCCTCGCTGTCCCCTCTGCTATGGAGCGTCCATCTTCTTTCCGGGTATCCTGGCTCCGGCGCTGTGATTGGCCGGAAGCCGCGATGACGTCACTCCCGCGCATGCGCACGGGAGCCGCCACTAACGGCATATCGCCATTAGCAGCGGCAAGCTCAGTGCGCCTGCGCGCCGCTGTCTATGGCGCATGCGCCGTAGACAACGGTGCCTGTCTTTTTGCAAATATCTCCTAAACTGTGCAGGGAGGTGATGCTTCACGTTGGCGCCAACCCCCCCCCCCCCCCAATAAAATGCAGCCTTACCAGTTTCAAATAAAGTGGTTGTAAACCCACATGAAAAAGCCGGGAGATCGCCCTGCACTCGCGGGTGTCCGGGAGCCCGCAGCCAAATGCAGGAGATTTCCGCGGCTCGCAGCAGACTTGGGATGTCCGTATAGGTGCAGGCATTATTCCGGTATATCCACTGAAACTGGAGGATGTCCATGGACGTCCTCCTGGCGGGAAGTGGTTAATAGCTTTGTTTACCTTTTGTTTACCTTGTTTAACATAGTTTTATTCCTACATGGTTTGCACATTGAAGAATGCTAACAGGGGTTAGACCAGGGGTCTCAAACTGGCGGCCCTCCAGCTGTTGCGGAACTACAAGTCCCATCATGCCTCTGCCTATGGAAGTCATGCTTGTAACCGTCAGCCTTGCAATGCCTCATGGGAATTGTTGTTATGCAACAGCTGGAGGGCCACCAGTTTGGGACCCCTGGGTTAGACAGACCTCAAAAACATTACAGAACATCACATTTTATTTTAGACTTTTCACGGCTTAGCTGCCTTACGTTCAGAAGCTGAAATATACACTCCGTAACAAAAACGCTATCAGATTTTACCTTCTTTATTTGTACTGCAGCTAAAGCCGGTACATCAGGGAACGGCCAAATTTCGATCCATGTATAGGCTAGCTCAGGGGTAGTCAACCTTTCAGAGGTTGAGATCTACCTGGACAACATGGATGGAATCTGCACTTTGGGGCTAAGAATATGCATACATCATACATACTAGGGGGAGTACAACTGGGGGAATCAATGGTGGAGAAGGATCTAGGGGTTTTGGTAAATCATAAGCTCAATAAGAACATACAATGCCAAGCTGCAGTTTCCAAAGCAAGCAAAGTTGTTTCTTGTATTAACAGAGGTATGGACTCCAGAGAAAGAGATATCATTTTGCCCCTGTACAAATCATTAGTAAGACCTCATCTGGAATATGCAGTTCAGTTTTGGGCACCAGTTCTCAAAAAGGATATCGGGGAACTGGAGAAAGTGCAGAGAAGGGCAACCAAACTGATAAGAGGCATGGAGGAGCTCAGCTCTGAGGAAAGATTAGAGGAACTGAATTTATTCCCTCTTGAGAAGAAGAGATTAAGGGGGGATATGATCTCACGTATAAATATATAAGGGGTCCATATAGTGAACTTGGTATTGAGTTATTCACTTTACGGTCAACACAGAGGACAAGGGGGAACTCTTTACATCTAGAGGAAAGGAGATTTCATCTCTAAATACGGAAAGGTTTCTTCACAGTAAGAGCTGTGAAAATGTGGAATAGACTCCCTCCAGAGGTGGTTCTGGCC
The DNA here is from genome assembly GCA_037952925.1 of Lithobates clamitans. NCBI lineage: Eukaryota > Metazoa > Chordata > Amphibia > Anura > Ranidae > Lithobates > Lithobates clamitans. The sequence goes on from JBBGZY010001317.1 coordinate 258,256, forward strand.
AGCTAAGTAGATTGCTTCAAGAAAGGCCTGGATACTTTCATAAATGTACATAATATAACTGGGTACTGACATTTATAGGTAAAATTGATCCAGGGAAAATCCGATTGACTCTCTGGGATCAGGAAGGAATTTTTTCCCCTACTGTAGCACATTGGATCAAGCTTTTCTGAGGGGTTTTTTTTTGCCTTCCTCTGGATCAACTGTGGGTATAGGATTGGGTATATGGTATTGTATATTTTTTATTAAGTGTTCTTGCATAGCAAGACCACTTACTGTTATCTCACATATATATTATTCTTATTATTATAGCCAAATTTACCACCCTAACTCCTCCCACAGTTTTTACACTACATAGACAAGTAATATACCGAAACGTGCGGATTGTTCCCGAATGGTGTGCTATTACTTTGTGGAACGTTTCGCCGAATGGTTCACGAAATATCGCCATTTTTGCGGCGAAATTGGTCCCATAGGAATGAATGGGGAAACTAGAGTGGGAGATGACAAAAGCTGGAAAATCAGAACATGATTTCTAAACTGCCGCCACTCCCTCATTTTCAAGCCCACCTACATAAATCTTATATCAAAACGTTCAGCTATCCCTGCTGCCACTAAACATGTCCACGGCTAAGCCATAGTCCTGATAGTTTTCACAATATGACCATTTGTTTGCAACTCACGCCGTCCATTGACATTCATTGAAACTACACTCTAGCCCCCTCCAAATTTGAAGGGCAATTTCTAAACTGCGACTGTGCCTTCATTTTTAATATTTCAGAGACATACTATACATCAAAATCTAGGTCTGGGTCTTGTGATTCTCACAATATAAAGATCTTCGCTGTAGGATGTATAGTTTTTAAAATACGGCCATTTGTTTAGAGGTCATTTCAGGAAATTTTAGCCATTAATCAGAGTGTACTGTTAGTGTTTGTTTTGTTGCCATGGTTACCAAAGCTTCTGTTATACACAGGGGGGGAAGGTGGCTGGAGCATCTCAGCTGATTACAGAGCCCGGGGGAGGGGACAGACACACCATGTACTGATTTATAATAGAGGAATATGATGGGGCAGTTTTGATGGGGTAATTCTGATGGGGCAGTTTTGATGAAGCAGTATTTGGGAAGCATAAACAGGGCATGAGCGTTGCTAGGAAACAGTGGTTGTAAACACAAGATGCTGAGACACTCCAAATGCATGTGACTTCATCTGCTAGACTTGATAATGCTTGTAGACTCCTCCCACAGTTTTCACACTACAGAGACAAATAATATACCGAAACGAGCGGATTGTTCCCGATTGGTGTGTTATTACTTTGTGGAATGTTTTGCCGAATGGTCCACGAAATGACGTTTTTGCGGCGAAATTGGTCCCATAGGAATGAATGGCGAAATGTTCAAAACTAGAGTGGGAGGTGACAAAAGCTGACAACCCCATGATCAGCCAAAACATTATGACCACCCCATGATCAGCCAAAACATTATGACCGCCCCATGTAAAAAAAAAAATATTTTTGAAAAAAAAAAAAATATTTTTGAAAAAAAAAAAAATATTTTTGAAAAAAAAAAAAATATTTTTGAAAAAAAAATTACTTTAAAAAAAAAAATTATTTTTGAAAAAAAAATATATTTGAAAAAAAAAAATATTTTTGAAAAAAAAAATATTTTTGAAAAAAAAATTATTTTTGAAAAAAAAAATTACTTTAAAAAAAATAATAATTTCGAAAAAAAAATTATTTTTGAAATAAAAAAATTCATTTTTGAAAAAAAAAATTACCTTTGAAAAAAAAAATTACTTTTGAAAAAAAAAATCATTTTTGAAGAAAAAAAAATCATTTTTGATTAAAAAAAATTCATTTTTGAAAAAAAAAATTACTTTTGAAAAAAATGTTCAGCTCTTTCAGCGAATGATGGAACTTTTTTACTACTATTTATACTTTTTAAAATATTAAGCTTTTTAACACTTTTCACAGTTACTCAAGCCACTCCACCCCACCCAGTTACTCCGCCCACTCCAGTTGTAGAGGTAAGAACACTTTCACAATTTCCCCAGAAATTGTACCTTTTCTAGTTTTATTTTATTGTTTTATGGTTGAACTAGATGCACTTGTGTCTTTTTTCAACCTGACTAACTATGTAACTATGAATCAAAGATCCCTTGAGGGGGGTTGTGTATCGTCATCGCCCTTTAAAAAATAAAAATAAAGCCTACAATAAAAACACATAGGAGTGCAGTTGCTCCAAAGCTTAGTAAATGAGATAAAGATTCACTTTGTAAAGAATACCCAATCACATGCAAGGAAAATAAAAGAAAACAGCATTTTTGCTTGCACATGATTGGACAATGGAAGTCAGTAGAGCTTCTGCTCATTTACTAAGCTCTGGAGTAACTGCTCTTGCAGAGTGCAAAGTTTACTTGCCTTTAGACCCTTTTCACACTGTGGCGCTTTTCAGGCGCTTTTGCTCTAAAAATAGCACCTGAAAACTGTATCATATTCATTTTAATGAATGCGTTCACACTGGGGCGGTGCGCTGGCGGGGCGGTGCAAAAAGTCCTGCAAGCAGCATCTTTGAGGCATGTTTGGAGCGCTTTGGAAAGCGCCTCAAAAATGCCCCTGTCCATTGAAATGAATGGGAAGCGATTCCAAAGCGCTTCAGGAGCACTGCAAAATGGCTCTTTTTTCTTTTTCCTAACGCCACAAAATTGCTGCAAAAACAACGCTAAAGTGCCGCAAAGACATCACAAAATGCCCGACGTTTTTTAAGCAGTTTTTGAGCGCCTCAGTGTGAAAGGGGTCTTAGTAAATCAACTCCATAGTGTGTGATAGGAGTGTCTTCTGCCACCACTGTAGTGTCCTCTGACCCCTCCACACATTGTAGGATCCACTGACCACCCCCAACAGTAGTGCCCTGTGCCCCCCCTCCAAAGCAGTGTCCTCTGCCCCCTTCCCCCCCACTGTAATGCGCACTGACCCCCATTGCAGTGTCCTTTGCCACCCCCACCACCCACAGTAGTGTCCTCTTCCTACCCTCTCCACATTAGTGTCCTCTGCCCCACATACCAGTATCCTTTGCCACCCCCCCCCCCACTGTAGTGTCCTCTGCTTCCCCTCTCCACAGTAGTGTCCTCTGCCCCCTAAAGCAGTGTCCTCTGATTGTTTGCTAGGACTGCCTAGCAACCAATCACCTGCTGGTTAACTTGCAAAGTTAACTCTCTGCTCCCGCCCGCCATCCACAACTGTGCTGCCTCTCACTCTGCTCTGCAAAGGAGAGCGGCACCGGGGGAGCCTGGGGGAAAAATCAGCACAGGCCTGATCATGATCTACCAATCGGCTTCCTGCGATCGGCATGTTGCCGACCCCGGGGCTAGCTGCTTGTACACAAGTCGATCTATCTATTGTGTATAACCAGCCTGTCAGATTTTTCCAGAATAATCAGTGCAGCGGGCTATAGCTGGCAACGCTGATCATTGTATTCTGTGGTGGGGAAGGCTCCACGCCAGCAGAATACAAATCAGCTTTAGATATATTTTAAAGTAGAAGGAAAGATTTAAAAAAGGTTGCTTTCTTGATACTCCCCATTACACTACATACATTTTAGCATAAATTGCACTCTAAATACCTTTTTTTTCAAGTTTTCCCATGAGGTCACATGACTGCAAGGATCTGGCTCAGTCTCACTCACTTTAGTATATTCCTGTGTGTCCATGCCAGGGGGCGGAGCCTTGACGCCCTAGGCTCACAGGAAGTAGGTTGAGTAATGCTGGCTGTCACCAAGCCAGAAGAAGAGTGGTGGCCAGGAGCCAGTGGGGGCAGTGCCAGAGATTGGGGCCATAAAAGCAGCTAGAGCTGATTTTATCTTTCTTTTGAGGGTTTGTGGAAAAACAAATGTAAATGCTTTTTGCCCAAATTGGACTTGGGCTTTAACTAATTCAGGGCCATTAAGTGCTCTTGTATGTGCCTTTGCATCTTTGTATCCTCTTTTGTGTATTCAAATTCATTCATATTATTGTATATTATATTATAATATATATATATATATATATATATACATACATACACACAGTACACCCCTCGCATTTTTGTAAATATTTTATTATATCTTTTTATGTAAAGTAAGGAGTGTACAGCTTGTTTAACAGTGTATATTTGCTGTCTTCTCAAAATAACTCAACACAAAGCCAATAATGTCTAATCTGCTGGCAACAAAAATGTGAACACCCCTAAGTAAAAATGTCCAAATTGGGCCCAATTAGCCATTTTCCGTCCCCGGTGTCATGTGACTCGCTAGTGTCTTACAAGGTCTCAAGTGTGAATGGGGAGCAGGTGTGTTAAATTTGGTGTTATCGCTCTCACTCTCTCATGCTGGTCACTGGAAGTTCAACATCATCATGGCAAAAAACTCTCTGGGGATCTAAAAAAAGAAATGTTGCTCTACATAAAGATGGCCTAGGCCAGTGATGGCAAACCTTGGCACCCCAGATGTTTTGGAACTACATTTCCCATGATGCTCATGCACTCTGCAGTTGAGCATCATGGGAAATGTAGTTGAGCATCATGGGAAATGTAGTTCCAAAACATCTGGGGTGCCAAGGTTCGCCATCACTGGCCTAATCTATAAGAAGATTGCCAAAACCCTGAAACTGAGCTGCAGCACGGTAGCCAAGACCATACAGCGGTTTAACAGGACAGACTCCATTTAGAACAGGCCTCACCATGGTCGACCATAGAAGTTGAGTGCACGTGCTCAGCGTCATATCCAGAGGTTGTCTTTGGGAAATAGACGTATGAGTGCTGCCAGCATTGCTGCAGAGGTTGAAGGGGTGGGGGGTCAGCCTGTCAGTGCTCAGACCATATGCCGCACACTGCATCAAATTGGTCTGCATGGCTGTTGTCCCAGAAGGAAGCCTCTTCTAAAGATGATACACAAGAAAGCCTGCAAACAGTTTGCTGAAGACAAGCAGACTAAGGACATGGATCACTGGAACAATGTCCTGTGGTCTGATGAGACCAAGATAAACTTATTTGGTTCAGATGGTGTTAAGCGTGTGTGGCGGCAACCAGGTGAGGAGTACAAAGGCAAGTGTGTCTTGCCTACAGTCAAGCATGGTGGTGGGAGGGTCATGGTCTGGGGCTGCATGAGTGCTGCCGGCACTGGGGAGCTACAGGTCATTGAGGGAACCATGAATGCCAACATGTACTGTGACATACTGAGGCAGAGCATGATCCCTTTCCTTCAGAGACTGGGCCGCAGGGCAGTATACCAACATGGCAACGACCCCAAATAAACCTCCAAGATGACCACTGCTTTGCTAAAGAAGCTGAGGGTAAAGATGATGGTTTGGCCATGTCTCCAGACCTAAACCCTATTGAGCATCTGTGGGACATCCTCAAACGGAAGATGGAAGAGCGCAAGTTCTCTAACATCCACCAGCTCCTTGATGTCATCATGGAGGAGTGGAAGAGGACTCCAGTGGCAACCTGTGAAGCTCTGGTGAACTCCATGCCCTAGAGGGTTAAGGCATTGCTGGAAAATAATGGTGACCACACAAAATATTGACACTTTGGGCCCAATTTGGACATTTTCACTTAGGGGTGTACTCACTTTTGTTGCCAGCGGTTTAGACATTAATGGCTGTGTGTTGGGTTATTTTGAGGGGACAGCAAATTTACACTGTTATACAAGCTGTACACTCACTACTTTACATTGTAGCAAAGTCTCATTTCTTCAGTGTTGTCACATGAAAAGATAGAATAAAATATTTACAAAAATATGGGGGGTGTACTCACTTTTGTGAGATACTGTATATTATATATGCATACTCATATGCACTCATTTTAAACGACCAATCAAAAATGACAGAGCTTCTGCTCTCCAATTGTATGTTTGACGTGAACTCAGATACACTTCCCCTGACCTGAAACTTTAGTATTCAGACCCAATCTGTTGATTGTCTGAACCGTAATTCAGTGACAACATGACATCTCCCCACAAGTAATAATCAGCAAAAGGAAACAAGATCTGTATGCACCCATCATGCTAATCACTTTACGAGTCGCGTGTTTCAAGAAAATAAATGACTGCTCTCCAATTAAGATACATTCACTGCCATGGGTGATTATGTACTTGTTATTGCTCATTAGGAGATGGCCTGGGATGTTCTACTTTGTGCGTAATTAACTTGCTTAACATGCAAAATGACTCCTATTAATTGTTCGCTGGCGGCCCTATCACCCAAATCAATCAGGAAAAAGAAGCTGAAGTCATAATGGGAGTCTGTGCGCCTTTACTGTGAAAACAGGTTTGAGGTCTTAATAACTGCAGTAAGCGTGAGTTTAAAGCAGGAATTCAGATAAATAAGTAGCTTCTTACCACCAAATTATTTGTAATTCTTTTAAGCTATTCTTGAGATCCAGGGGCGACCAAACAGCGAAGGCTGCTCATAGACCTCACTTTTCTTAGGCACTTAAGCAATACAGTTCAGTTACCAAACCTTATACAAACATAGGGGGTTTATTTACTAAAGGAAAATCCACTTTGCACTGCAAGTGCACTTGGAAGTAAAGTTGCTGTAGATCCGAGGGGGACATGCAAGAAAAATGAAAAACAGCATTTTAGCTTGCACATGATTGAATGATAAAATCAGCAGAGCTTCCACTCATTTCAGATCTACCCCTTAGATTTAGAGCGACCGCACTTCCAAGTGCACTTGCAGTGCAAAGTGGAGTTGCCTTTCGTTAATAACCCCCATAGTGCCTTAAGTTTAGGTGGGAAAGCTATCATGTATAGAAGGTAGTGGGGTTGATTTCCTAAAGGCAAATAAGCTATTTATGTCCGGATCCAGATCCTGTGACCTCTGTGGTGTCTGGCTGTGGCTCTTCTTATGGTGCCACCTGAGATGCTGGACAACTCCCTGTCTGATCTCTTAGGACAATCATGCCTTGTCTCTTGTTTTTGCTGATTTTTGTGCTCTCTCCAGCCAATATCTTGCTCCTTTGCATACCTGCAGCTGTCTGTATCTCCATTACCACTTATGTCTGAACATTGGCTTGTTCCCTTAACTACTCTTCCACTTGATTCCAATCTGCAACCACTTGGTATTGACCTTTGGCTTGTTCCTCGACTATGCTTCTGCTTGATCCCTACCTGCTATATCTGCTATACCGCTACTGGACTCTGGCTTGCTCACCTTCTGGTAGGGCGATCCTGAGGACCACGACCTGGTACTAACATGCAGCAAAACCCATCCCCGCCATCAGGAGGTTTGGTGAATACCGTTAGTGCTTAAACCCAGCACCTTGGGTGAGCCTGCGTCATCCACCAGGGTGACCTGCCTGTACACCTATCCAGCTGGTCAGTGGGAGTCTCTCTACAGCTATAGCTACTGGTTTCCAAGCTTGTCCCCTGGCCGTGACAGTTCACTTTGCAAGTGAAGTTGCACTTTACAAGGGATTTTGCCCCAGAGTTTAGTGCGGGGGTCAGCAAGCTGTGGATCGCTAAGTACCGGTTGACCGCGGGGGGGCGACGGGTGTATTGTGACCACGACACTGCCACCCCCAACCGCTCACCTGTTAACTGCAGAGTGGAGAGCGGGAGGCGGAAGCTGGATGGGGTGGTCATGCTGGAGCTGCTTAGTGATTCGCTGTTAGGCAGTCCTAGAAACCAATCACCAGATTCCTATTATGAACTCTGGCAGCTCCCACTCCTGCGTTCTACACAACACTATGCGGTCTTCTGATCTCCCCTCTGATGAACACACGCTGGCAGGTAAGTGCTACCTACACAGCACTGAGTGGATGTGGGGCAGGGGTACACTGTTGGAGGGGAGACAGTGGACACTAAAGGGGGGGGGGCTTGATGTGAAGGGGGGTCAGATGACACTGTTTTGAAGGGGTACAGGACACTACTGAGGGGAGGAAGGGGACAGAAGACACTACAGTGGAGGGTTGTTGATGTGAAGGGGGCAAAGGACACATCATTGGGGGGGGGGGGTATAGGACATTACAGTGGAGGATGGGGTAGATGTGAAGGGGTCAGAGGACACAGCATTGGCAGGGAGACCCTGCCCCCCCCCCCCCCCCCCAGTGATCTTAGCTTTCCTCCATGTTGTCCAATTAGATCTTAGCCTCTGGAAGTTTTCCTACCCCTGGTTTAGTGAATGTGGTAAAGTTTTACTTTGCAAAAAATACCCAATAATGTGAAAGGAACGTGGTTGGTGATAGAAGTCAGCAGAGTTTCAAATTATTTAGTAAGCTCCGAAGCAAATTCCCTTGTAAAGTAAAACTTCCCTTGCTAAGTGAACAGTCTATTTGCCTTTAGTAAATCCATCCCAATAGTGATACATTTCTTGCTCTAATACTTCATGTTCTTCTTTTCCATGGAGTAATGGTAATTCTCCATCGTTTGGGCGTCTGGTCACGCAAACCTTGTCAAAGCTTATGCTCTTGCTCTTTACTGGTACATCTTTGGGAAAATAAAACTTTCTTCCTCTGTATAGACCATGTCAGGTTTAGTGATGGAGGAATATGCCGGCTTTGATGCACCAAGGGGTTTGGCGCATTTTGTTAAAAAAATTCAGCAAACCTGAACTTAGAGGTGAATCCCTTTCAGATCTTTAAGGTAGTGATTCCAGTTACATTTAAGACATTTTTAGGGCTAGTAGACAAAATACTATAACAAAAAGGCATGGGAAGCTGGGCAATGTCATGTACCAATGCAAAAAAATACCATACAGAAAAGGCCTTTACATTCGAGGGCAACATTGAAAATACACAAATGAAATAACATGCTTGGGGAATGCCAGAAAGATGTATGAGTGTTACAGAACAGTATGAGTTTCATGGACAGTCTCATCCAAGGCATACACTGGTATCACGTATTTGGATGTGGAACTGATTATATTTCTTTTACTATTAGCTTAGCTTACATCAGGCAGTGGCACCCCAATCTGATCCATTTCAGTTTGAAAGAAAAAGCATTTTCAGGTAGCTTTATTAGTGAAACGTGCTTTTTCATCCAGGCACTCCTGGCCACTCCCTCCTGTCGAGTGCCCCCACAGCAAGCAGCTTGCTATGGGGGCACCCAAGCAGGCTCGCTCCTGAGCCACTGCTCTGTGTGTCCATTCAGACACCGAGCCTTGGCCCCACCCACCTTCTTTCCTCATTGGCTCACTGACTTTGATTGACAGCAGCAGGAGCCAATCCTGCTGCTGTCTCAGCCAATGAGGAGGGAGAGTCCCTGGACTGGAGAGGCTTTCGTACACATTACTGGAGGACTATCAGGCTCAGGTAAGTATTAAGGGGGACTGAGGGGGGCTGCTGCATACAGAAGTTTTTTTTTATCTTAATGCATATAATGCATTAAGGTAAAAAAAAACCTTATGCCTTTAGAACCACTTTAATGAGTCCACTGACACCAACGTTGGGGGGGTTATTATTGGACTCGCTGACACCAATGTAGGGTGTTATTATTGTGTCCATTAACATCAATGTTAGGGGTTATTAGTGTGTACACTGACACCAATGTTGAGGGTTATTATTGCACTCACTGACATCAATTCCAGGGGTTATTCTTGTGTCCACTGACTCTAATGCGTGGGGTTATTATTAATGCCACTGACACTAATGCTTGGGGTTATTATTACTTCCACTGACATTAATGCTGGGCATTACTGTACTCCAGATTCTTCAGTGTGTTTTACTTTGAAGTGCATTATAGCCTATTTATTTTGAATAGACTTCCTAACTAGATGCAGTGCATGAAAACGAGCTGCTTTTGTGTGGAACTCTGGAAGTGTCAGGGGCCGCACTTAAGGCGCTCTTTTTCAAGTTGACCACCACACCCTGCCAAAATGCTGGCACCTTGCGGTGGCTGAACGTATTTGTAATACCTTCAAATCAGCCCCTGGGTTTCTAGAGAGCCTCCGGGCTCGCTGTACCAAGCCTTAAATAATGTTGGCACTAAGCCTACAAAAAAACAGCTGAAGATTATTACAGGTTCTGGCAGTCAACCAGTGGCGGCTGGTGGTATAATTTTTTTGGGGGGTGGCAAACAATTCACCCACAGACACCCCCCCGGTCAGTCGGTCACTAGCCCTGCACTTACCCCATCTAGGTCGATGGGCGGCGGCTCTCCCTGCATCTCCTCCTCCTCGGCATCACGGCGGCTTCTGCTATGTGTCTCCTCCCTCCTCCTCCTAGGATCGCCAATACGATTCGCTATTGTCACACAACTGGGTGGGCTCACTGTGCCCTGAGCCCACTTTTTTGATGCCTATTAGAGCCCCTGGCTCTAATCAAATGCAAAAAAAACAAACAAAAAACACAGCATTGGAATCCATGCATTGGGTGCCCTGCATGTAGATTAGGGGGGCGGACGCCTGGATAGAGGGGCGGCACCCCTGCGCCTGCATTACGGGCCGCCACTTCAGTCAACAGAAGTTGTTGTCAATTCAGCATTACTGATAGCCAGTTTTGTAGGAGACGACAGATTCACTTCAAGGGTTTGGCAAGGAAAAAGGTCTTCTTCTATGATGAAAGTCATCCGTTTAATTCCTCTACTTCTGTGTCATTGACCACAAGGAAGAACATTGTCCTCCGTCGCCATTTTTGGAATGAGATCCTGGCTATGCATGACTTATTCTAGAAGTCTCTTGATGTATGCATGTTATTATTGAAGGTTGTATGATGGCACCCTCTGGGGAAATCATGTTATGTGACCTTGCGGAGTGCTGTCTCTTAATACTAATATTCTCAAATTCAGAAGCGACTTACTTTCCTTTGATCTATTTTTACTGTGCATTCTCCCTGTAGGGTGCATTAATGAAGAGGCGCATCCACTGAGATCACACTCAATATATATATACTCAACTGTTCCCAAAGAGTTAGAATGTTAAAGAAACTTTGTAGAGATAAAGAAAATCAGTCCCAATAGGCCCTTGCAAAAACCTTGAGCTGGTCATATCATACTCCATAAAATTTTGTGCAGGCTTTTGTTTAACAAAAATTCTGAAAAATTGTTAATCAGAACATTCCATCTTGGCATCATTAAGTCAACTCATTTTATTCAAAAGCACTTAAAACTTCATCTAGACCTGCTACTTGGATGGAATCCCAGCCTTATTAACCACTTCCCGGAAGGCGGCTACAGCGCGGGCTTACAATGCCGGGAGGGCGTACTTTGGACTCGGCTGATCACAGATCGGGGTAAAGGGCCAATGACAGCGGCCCTTTCCCACGTGATCAGCTGTTAGTCAATGACAGCTAATTACAGGATGTAAACACAAGCCGGTTTTTAGGTCTTCTCTCCTCTTGCTGACAGCCTGAGGAGAGCAGAAGAAAGCCGATAACCGGCTTCTGTAACAGGGATATCGGTCCCAACAGTGCCCATCAGTGCTGCTTATCAGTGCCCACCAATGCTGCCAATCAGTGCCCACCAGTGCCACCTATCAGTGCCCATCACTGCTGCCAATCAGTGCCCATCAGTGCCTCATCATCAGTTTCACCTATCAGTGACGCCTATCAGTACCACCTCTCAGTGCCCTTTAGTGTCGCCTATCAGAGCCCATCAGTGCCACCTATCAGTGCAGCCTCATCAATGCCTTCTCATCAGTGCCCACCAGTGCTGCCACATTAGTGCCCATCATTGCTGCCTCATCAGCACCTATCAATGCCCATCAGTGCAGCCTATCAGTGCTCATCAGTGCAGCCTCATCAGCACACATCAGTGAAAGAGAAAAATTACCTGTTTGCAAAGTTTTATAACAAACTATGACATTTTTTTTTTCTCAAAATTTTCGATCTGTTTTTGTTTTGTTTAGCAAAACATAAAACACCCAGTGGTGATTAAATACCACCAAAGAAAGCTCTATTTGTGTGAAAAAAAAATTATAAAAGTTTTGTTCGGGTACAGTGTTGCAACTGCGCAATTGTCATTCAAAGTGCAACAGCGCTGAAAATTGGCTTGGGCAGGAAGGGGTTAAAAGTGCCCAGTAGGCAAGTAGTTAAACGGGTTTCTTAAGTGCCTAGAATATGCTAATTACAATATTTATTTGTTTCCACACGAGAACCACATTTACAGTAATGCCCCGTACACACGGTCGGACATTGATCGGACATTCCGACAACAAAATCAATGGATTTTTTCCGACGGATGTTGGCTCAAACTTGTCTTGCATACACACGGTCACACAAAGTTGTCGGAAAATCCGATCGTTCTAAACGCGGTGACGTAAAACACGTACTTTGGGACTATAAATGGGGCAGTAGCCAATAGCTTAATTTATTCTGAGCATGCGTGGCACTTTGTGCGTCGGATTTGTGTACACACGATCGGAATTTCTATAGGAATTTTCTATCTCAAACTTTGTGTGTTGGAAATTCCTGTGGAAAATGTGTGATGGAGCCCACACACGGTCGGAATTTCTGACAACAAGGCCCTATCACACATTTTCCATCGGAAAATCCTATCATGTGTACAGGGCATAAGAGTTTTGATAGTTCGAGAATCATTTTTCCATCCTGCACCTTCTAATTTCCTCTTTCACAGTCAAGAGCGGTCGGCGATTCGACCCCACTAACAATTACAAATCTGAACGAGTGTTCCTGAAAATGAAAATTTGCAAATACATTTCTACTAGGGTATGTGTAGGCAGGTGCAGTCTACTTTCTTGACTGCAGGTGGTTTTTATCCACAGCACTGGAGTTGGGGAGGAAGTCAAGAGGAACATAGTTCCTCTGTGGTTTCCTGGGTCACTGAAGAAGCATCCAATTGGATGCTGCCACCCCATGTGACTTTGGCAGCCATCTTGGGTCAGGCAAAGCCTACTTAAAGCGGAGTTCCACCCAAAAGGTTTGCTTCCTCCCCCCTCCAGTGCCACATTTGGCATCTTCTGGTGGGGGGAGTGGGTACCTGTTTTTGACAGGTACCAGCCCCCCACTTCCAGGAGACCTCGCTGCAGCGACCTCGGTCCCCTCCTCCGCTGGGCCAGTTAGAAAGCACAGCTTTGGTTTCCCATACCATGAATGGTGGCAGCAACACCTGAGAGTCGATCAAAAAATCGACTGGGGTGCCGACCTCGTGGAATCCCTGGATAGGTAAGTGTCCTAATATTAAAAGTCAGCAGCTACAGAATTTTCGGGGGGGCAGAATTAATCTTTAAGGCCCTGGCTCCTAGGTTTGGCACACATTTGCGAGTGGGTAGAATAGGGACAGGTACTCCATCTGGTAGGGATAGTACTCGTGGCAGGGAAAGGTTCTTGATGAGGAGGGAAAGCGTAGGGGTCATAACGTCTCTGGCCACCTGCCAGTTGGGCACAAGAAGGTCAGGCCACATTCTTCCCCTCTCTACAGACGCTGACAGTTCTCCTCCACTCTGCTCTGTACTTGCTGTTGGAACTGTGAGTGGGCTGCCTTTCCATTGGGTTATTTGCGAACTTTCATTGCACTGGGACTGAGTGTGTTATACCGCCGCACCGCGCTGCACCCCACCTACATATGGCCAGTTTTTGATCCTTCAAGTTGTGTAGGCTTCTAAACATTGTAAATTCCCCCTAATCGTTTTGGCTCAAATTATTTTGTTAAAGCCTGGCTCTTGATTAAGAAAGTCAAAGATATGAAGTGACTTGAGGTCTTAATAACACAAGCTGTCTTCCAGTGATCGAGTGTGCACAACAGTATCGGACAACAGAGGCCTTTACTTAAAGGCCAATGCCTTGCCTATACAATTGCCAGTATACGTTTTCTGCTACTAGTTTCCATCCAGATGCTGCTAGCCGCTGTCCTCCAATTCTCAAGTCTGTCTGAGGCTGAGGCACTGATTGGCTGTCTCTGCATGAGAGGCCAATCAGTGCCTCTGCTTCAAACCCAGGTGCAGCAAAGAAGCCAAGGCAGTGATTGGTGGCAGCTCACACCAGCTGACCGGTATGTATTTCACCATTTTAATATTCTTGAAGCTGCTACTCATCAATATATGGCTTTACATAAATTTTAAGAACAACTATGAAGAAGATTTTTATTATTATTGTGCATGCTGTTGTACTAGCAGCAGGTCAGCAATTGTCAGACTGTAAGATCTTTCTTAACCACTTGAGCTCCAGAAGATTTTACCCCCTTCACGACTAGTCAGTTTTATGCTATTTGGCACTGCGCTACTTTAACCGCTTTTAACTGCTGCCGCAGTCGTACTGCGGCAACATGGCTCGGCTGCGCTAATCGCCGTTATGTTACGTCGCTCCCTCTGGTGGCCACTAGGGGCACACGCCCACAACTCGCCCCCGGAGCCGATGCGAGTGCCCTGCGGTCTCGATCACCACTGGGCTCCCGCGATCGCTCATAACACTGCGAGAACCGGGATCTGTGTATGTAAACACAGATCCCGGTTCTCTGAGGGGAGAAGTGACAGATCATCCGTTCATACACAGTATGAACAGCAATCTGTCATCTCCTCTAGTCAGTCCGCTCCCCCCTTCAGTTAGAACACACACTAGGGAACACAATTAACCCCTTGATCGCCCCCTAGTGTTAACCCCTACACTGCCAGTGACATTTTTACAGTAATTAATGCATTTTTATAGCATTGATCGCTGTATTAATGCCAATGGTCCCAAAAATGTGTCAAAATTGTCCGATGTGTCCGCCATAATGTCGCAGTCAAGATAAGGTTGTGAGGCAACAAAACACGAAAAATGCCAAGGGGTGAATACTTTTGGAAGACACTGTATGTAGAAGAATACATATTGGAAAAAAAATAGGTTTTTTTATAAATTTTTGGGGGATATTTATTATAGCAAAATGTAAAATATAATGCATTTTTTTCAAAATTGTCGCTCTTTTTTTGTTTATAGCGCAAAAAATAAAAACCGCAGAGGTGATCAAATACCACCAAAAGAAAGCTCCATTTGTGGGATAAAAAGGACCTCAATTTTGTTTGGGTGCAACGTCGCACGACCGCGCAATTGTCAGTTAAAGCGACGCAGTGCCGAATCGCAAAAAGTGCTCTGGTCAGGAAGGGGGTAAAATCTTCCCGGGCTGAAGAGGTTAACTGAACTGGTATTTGCGTGGTCTCGCAACACTGTAATCAAACAAAATTTATATCATTTTTTTTTTTCACACAAATAGAGCTTTCTTTTGGTGGTATTTGATCACCACTGGGTTTCTTATTTTTTGCAAAATAAACAAAAACATCCCGAAAAGTTTGAAGAAAAACTCTAATATTTTATATTTTCTGCTATAAAATGTATCCAATAACAAAATTTAAAAAAATCTAATTTCTTCAGAAATGTATTCCAAAATGTATTCTGCTACATGTTTTTGATGGAAAAAAAAAAAACAAGTGTTTATTGATTGGTTTGCGTGAAAGTTATATAGTTTACAGACTTTGGTATACATACCAAATTTTTTTTTTTATACTACTAATGGCAGCAATCAGCAACTTATAATGGGACTGTGAAAATGCGGCGGTCAATGTGACACTAACTGCTATCACCAGTGACACTAATACAGTGATCAATGTACTAATGCTGTCACTGTATTATACACTGTCACCGTCACTAAATACTATACACTGTCACTGTACTAATGACACTTGCTAGGAAGGGGTTAACACGTAGGGTGATCAAGGGGTTAATCATTGGCTGGGACTTGCTGATAGGCTCCCACCGTGTACAACCACAGCAGGAGCCAGGCAGGGGGCGTGCCCATGCCTAAACCCGGAAGTAGGGTATGTTGCTTTGCCTACAGCCTCCGCTGCCCACAGTATTTTGCGGGCGGGCAGAAAGTGGTTGAGCTGGTCATACATGGCTCTAATTTTGGCTGATTGTATTGTAATTGATGACAGTGAGCACAGATAGGGAGCACAGGAAGTGATCAACTCACAAGATTTCCAGCAAGATCAATAGGAAATGTATTAAACTTATCAAACAGAAAAACAAAACACATTTTAATTGTATAATTAAAGTGGAATAAAAAAAAAAAAAAAAAACACTGACAGGTAGGAATTTTATGACAGAACAGACCTTTTAGGTCTCTTCCACCATAATTGCTTCTCCCTGCCTGTCAGCGCTAATGTACACTGAGCTGTGCATGTGCAGCTCAACTCAGCTCAGTGTACATTTACAGCACTGCTCTGTGCCCTAATGACATGACTACCGTGGGCATGCGCAGGAGTGATGTCGTCATGGCCCGGCCAATCAAGTGGCTGTATAGGCCAAAATCGGAAAGAAGACCAGAGATGATAGAAGCCCCCATGACAGCTGAGATCACTGACACTGCAGCGCTGGAAGAGAAAGTGGGTGAGTCTGACATTAAAGCAGAGCTCCACCCAAAAGCTTGTTTGCACCCTCCACTGCCACATTTGAGTGACAATTGCGCGGTCATGCAACACTGTACCCATATACAGTTTTTATAATTTTTTTTTCACACAAATAGAGCTTTCTTGTGGTGGTATTTAATCACTGCTGGGTTTATTTATTTTTTTCTAAACAAGCAAAAAAGACAGAAAATCCTGAAAAAATCAAAAACAAAAATTTTTCATAGTTTTGTTATAAACTTTTGCAAACGAGTAAATTTTCTCCTGCACTGATGGGCACTGATGAGGCGGCACTGAAGGGAGTTGATAGGTGGCACTGATGGGCACTGATGAGGCGGCACTGAAGGGAATTGATAGGTGGCACTGGTGGGCACTGATGAGGCTGCACTGATAGGCGGCACTGATGGGCACTGATAGATGGCACTGATGAGGCGGCACTGGTGGGCACTGATGAGAAGGCACTGATGAGGTTGCACTGATAGGTGGCACTGATGGGCACTGATAGGCAGCACTGAAGGGCACTGAGAGGTGGCACTGATAGGCAGCACTGATAGGTAAAACTGATAGGTAAAACTGACGTGTGACAATGATGAGGAGGCACTGATGGGCACTGACTGGCAGCACTGGTTGGCACTGATTGGCAGCACTAGTGGGACTGCACTAATAATCAGTGCCGATGTCCCTTTAACAGAAGCCGGTTATCGGCTTTCTTCTTAGAAAAGCCGATAACCGACACGTGTTTACATCTTGTGGACACAGCTGATCACGTGGTAAAGGGCCACTGTGATTGGCCCTTTACCTCAATCACAGGATGTACAGGCAGCGTGCTCTTGGGAGGACGTCCATGGATGCCCTCCCGGCAAGCTTCACCCGTGCCGTAGCCTGTAGCTGTCTTTTGGCTATAGCTCGGGCAGGAAGTAGTTAAACATCCAGAGCTGTCCCTATAAACTGCCTTTGCTGGCTTTGTATGAGCTTAAATAAAGTACCTTTAGAAGATAATGAGTAGGGAGAGGTCAAATTCAGGTCAGGAAAAGTGATTTAGAAAATGAAAAAGCCTAAGTATTCCACTCAATGCCCGCTACAGTAGTTTACAGCACATTTATGAGAACACGGTATGGAGACAGGATACAGACTGTATCTACAACAATGGGCCAGATTGTTAATGCGATGTACTACTGACACGGGAAAGACAAAGACGCATTATACGGCTCTCTGGGACGTTTACCAGAAACGATAACTCTTCCAACAGATGTGAAAGTGACTGAGAGCAGGGGAGAGATTAGCTGTAGATTTGAATTCTAATGTAACCAGCCTAATATACAGAGAAGGCAAAGAGCCTGGCAAGGATTGGTGGTCCCAAAACAGCATGGCCTATGGTTCCCTTCCCGGAGGCTCCCAGCACTTCCATAAATTTGAGGGGTGGGGAAAGCATTGCTGGCCACCCAAGGTTTGATTTTCACTTGAACATTTGTAGAAAAATTGTTCATTGGAACATGTAGATTGGAATTGTAATGTAGATTGGAATTCTTATGTAGCACTAACTCTCGGTGGAGCTGCTAGTTTAAGCGGGTCTGTTACCTTCACTCTGCATCCCTCTGTTTCACCGGCACGGGGTCTAGGGTTCCGTTGAGTTTACTTCTGGACAACACAGGCACCAACACTGGAGTACGTTTTCAATGCTTTATTAAACAAATGACTTAGGAAGTAGCAGGAAGGAGGTAGAAAGGAAACTCGCAGAAGAAACTCAAATATTCTCTGAAAGGGTTCTCTTGGCAAAAGGTCTTGGTATAATTCAACACAAGAAAAGGGTTCCCCTAGGTGGACTTTTCCGGCACTTGCAAAATAGAAAAAAATTAGAAGTAGAAGCTATAATACATCACAAAAGGGCATAAATTTTATTCAATTAGGATAATGCAATTATTAAAAACAAAGTGGATATCAACAGTAACAAAGTAGTACTAATAGGTAAATACATGGAACAATCAAGCAATAAGCAATAGTGAAGGTAAACCTCTTTTCAAGCCCGACGCGTTTCGGGATGTTTAGTGTTTTTAGAGTCCTTCTTCAGGGGCATGGTCGAAAAGAGGGGTTCATCTGAATATATTGAAAAAATATGTATGAGTAAGATTGGAAGAGTGTAAAACAAAAATCAAATAGTACATAGGTTATCAGTAGATATCCAATAGGGGATTTAAATGATCCATTGATCACCTACCTGGGAGAGTTCCATTAACCGCTTGTGGGGGGAAGTTTAAAAAAGCTACTGAAAGAAAGCGGGGTGGCAGTGGGCAATTAAGGATGTAATAAGTATAAGTGCTAAATTTAGATGGTATAAGCTGCAGGAAGATAAGCAGTCATCTCCATAGAGGAGTGTCACACTAAGCCCATCCCGCCCGAACCCGGGCATGCGCAAGCCAGAGCGGTAAGCTGAGGTCACAGGAAGGCGCCCCTAAAAAATGAAAAAATTGAAGTACCTTAGCAGAAATACAATATGTATAGAGGATAAATGCAAAAAATGACAGACCAAAAAGGTGTACAAAGAGTATGTATCTATATTTTATGTATATATTGGAGTGGTAACTGTCAAATATACGCATATAACTTACCAACTATTTAAGGCAGGGTAACAGAAGAGGAAATTAACTAGCAAAAATAATCTACCTTATAGGAAGCAGAGGTAATAAAAATACATGTATATATGATAATGTATGGAGTAAATTGATGCATAATGGGAAAAATATCTGATTAGAGATGTATAATGGGGAAGTATATGTCCCAATTAATACATACATAATAAGAAATATAATGGTAAAGGACTAAAGTGCTTTGAGCAGAATTGGCATCAAGATATGAAGTTCATGTATCAAAAACCAAATATGAGACTAGAGCTGAAATAGCCGTGTGTATAAATTCCCCTTAGCCTGCAGGAGATAGAATATAATCAGAGCAGGATAAAAGGTGGTAAAGAGACAAAAAACAACAATACTCCTGTAGCCCAAGAAGAATCAATAGTAAGAGGGGAAATATAATACAATGATAATAATGGTCTTGAAGGGGGAGAAAAATAAGCAAAAAAGTAAATACACATACCTAGGAGGGTAAGAGTGTAGACACGGCCAACCACGCAAACCTGCATCCAGCGTACAGAGCGCTATAGCAGAGAGTGAGTGGGGCCGGTTTAAATGTATGACAGGCTCCAATCAGCTGGCGTCAAGGAGACGCTCAGCTGTGTAATGAGGGCCGTCAGCTGGGACGCCTAATAAAACCTCCCGGAGCGAGGGTGCGCGGCGCCGCCCCTACCGCGCATGCGCGAAAGCGAAATGACGTTGGAGCGACGTCGCGCACACCCGCTCCACCGACACGGAAGTGCCCTTCCAGCGAACTGGGCATGCTCGCTGGAGTGGCAACATGGAGGCGGTGGGCGCAAGGTGGAGCTACGCCCAGCAGCCTCCCTAAGCACCGCCCCAGAAAGAAAAACAGATCTGGGGCGGTTTTCCGTGCCAGGCCACCGCTCTGGCTGAACACGCCCCGGGGGGGGGGGGGGGGGCAGGGGAGTGACAGAGTAGACTAAAACAAAAAGAGCATATAAAAATGTATACATCCTAGACAAGATGGGAAAAATTACACCACAGAAAAGGGGAATATGGGAAAGTAAAAAATAATAATGTAGGGATTCAGGACGAACTAAGCAATAATAAATTGAAAGAATAAAAAGGTATGGAAAATTAAACGTTAGCCCTGCTGGATCTCAGTGGCTTAAATGAAGGTATATGGAGAGAGGACTGGGACATGTCGCAAGATAGTGAAGTCATAAACAAGGGGGAATAAACAAAATTGAATGTTAGACAATATAATAATGAGGTAAATACAAACGAGTAATATGATCTCTTCATACAGGACATTACAAGATAGAAACACCAACAAAAGCCTCAAGTGAGAAATCTGGCATAGAGTAACAGAAGACTTAACCACAGGTTGAAATATGGTTAATACTGACACAGAATAAAAAACAAGCAAATAGCATATATACAAAACAAAAGGGAGGTTCCTAAATCGGAAGCAACCGAGCTGATTGTATAGATCTGATACAAGGTACCCTGAAAAACGCTGGTCAATATGTTGGAGTGCACAGTAACGGGAGAAAAAAAAAAAAAAAAGGGACAGGGAGGTATGTATGAGGCCCGACAATCAGCTAGGTGTACAAAGTTAAATGTGATAACAAAAAAGGGGACACAGCAAATGAAGGGAAGGAAAGGGGAAAAGGGACCTGGAAGTAGGGAAGAGAGGAAAACAAGGAATTATCTTTCCATTCCTCCGGAATTAAAGCCTTCTAAAAAGGGTTTAAAGCAAACAGCCTCATTGAGGCCTGGGGGTATAGTGGCCTTTAATAAGTGTATCCATTTTAGTTCTCGCTGGAGTAAAATTTTATTCCAGTCGCCCCCTCTGGGGTTAGGGTGTATGCGATCCAGAATCAAAAACCTGATAACGGGAAACTTGCCCCCATGTACCAAGGCCACATGCCGGCCCAGAGGGAGATCCGGGTCAGCTGTTTTCATAGACAAAATATGTCTATATGCTCTTCGCCAGAAGAGCATACACCCTAACCCCAGAGGGGGCGACTGGAATAAAATTTTACTCCAACGAGAACTAAAATGGATACACTTATTATTTTTTTTTTTTCTCCCGTTACTGTGCACTCCAACATATTGACCAGCGTTTTTCAGGGTACCTTGTATCAGATCTATACAATCAGCTCGGTTGCTTCCCCTTTAGGAACCTCCCTTTTGTTTTGTATATATGCTATTTGCTTGTTTTTTATTCTGTGTCAGTATTAACCATATTTCAACCTGTGGTTAAGTCTTCTGTTACTCTATGCCAGATTTCTCACTTGAGGCTTTTGTTGGTGTTTCTATCTTGTAATGTCCTGTATGAAGAGATCATATTACTCGTTTGTATTTACCTCATTATTATATTGTCTAACATTCAATTTTGTTTATTCCCCCTTGTTTATGACTTCACTATCTTGCGACATGTCCCAGTCCTCTCTCCATATACCTTCATTTAAGCCACTGAGATCCAGCAGGGCTAACGTTTAATTTTCCATACCTTTTTATTCTTTCAATTTATTATTGCTTAGTTCGTCCTGAATCCCTACATTATTATTTTTTACTTTCCCATATTCCCCTTTTCTGTGGTGTAATTTTTCCCATCTTGTCTAGGATGTATACATTTTTATATGCTCTTTTTGTTTTAGTCTACTCTGTCACTCCCCTGCCCCCCCCCCCCCGGGGCGTGTTCAGCCAGAGCGGTGGCCCGGCACGGAAAACCGCCCCAGATCTGTTTTTCTTTCTGGGGCGGTGCTTAGGGAGGCTGCTGGGCGTAGCTCCACCTTGCGCCCACCGCCTCCATGTTGCCACTCCAGCGAGCATGCCCAGTTCGCTGGAAGGGCACTTCCGTGTCGGTGGAGCGGGTGTGCGCGACGTCGCTCCAACGTCATTGCGCTTTCGCGCATGCGCGGTAGGGGCGGCGCCGCGCACCCTCGCTCCGGGAGGTTTTATTAGGCGTCCCAGCTGACGGCCCTCATTACACAGCTGAACGTCTCCTTGACGCCAGCTGATTGGAGCCTGTCATACATTTAAACCGGCCCCACTCACTCTCTGCTATAGCGCTCTGTACGCTGGATGCAGGTTTGCGTGGTTGGCCGTGTCTACACTCTTACCCTCCTAGGTATGTGTATTTACTTTTTTGCTCATTTTTCTCCCCCTTCAAGACCATTATTATCATTGTATTATATTTCCCTTCTTACTATTGATTCTTCTTGGGCTACAGGAGTATTGTTGTTTTTTGTCTCTTTACCACCTTTTATCCTGCTCTGATTATATTCTATCTCCTGCAGGCTAAGGGGAATTTATACACACGGCTATTTCAGCTCTAGTCTCATATTTGGTTTTTGATACATGAACTTCATATCTTGATGCCAATTCTGCTCAAAGCACTTTAGTCCTTTACCATTATATTTCTTATTATGTATGTATTAATTGGGACATATACTTCCCCATTATACATCTCTAATCAGATATTTTTCCCATTATGCATCAATTTACTCCATACATTATCATATATACATGTATTTTTATTACCTCTGCTTCCTATAAGGTAGATTATTTTTGCTAGTTAATTTCCTCTTCTGTTACCCTGCCTTAAATAGTTGGTAAGTTATATGCGTATATTTGACAGTTACCACTCCAATATATACATAAAATATAGATACATACTCTTTGTACACCTTTTTGGTCTGTCATTTTTTGCATTTATCCTCTATACATATTGTATTTCTGCTAAGGTACTTCAATTTTTTCATTTTTTAGGGGCGCCTTCCTGTGACCTCAGCTTACCGCTCTGGCTTGCGCATGCCCGGGTTCGGGCGGGATGGGCTTAGTGTGACACACCTCTATGGAGATGACTGCTTATCTTCCTGCAGCTTATACCATCTAAATTTAGCACTTATACTTATTACATCCTTAATTGCCCACTGCCACCCCGCTTTCTTTCAGTAGCTTTTTTAAACTTCCCCCCACAAGCGGTTAATGGAACTCTCCCAGGTAGGTGATCAATGGATCATTTAAATCCCCTATTGGATATCTACTGATAACCTATGTACTATTTGATTTTTGTTTTACACTCTTCCAATCTTACTCATACATATTTTTTCAATATATTCAGATGAACCCCTCTTTTCGACCATGCCCCTGAAGAAGGACTCTAAAAACACTAAACATCCCGAAACGCGTCGGGCTTGAAAAGAGGTTTACCTTCACTATTGCTTATTGCTTGATTGTTCCATGTATTTACCTATTAGTACTACTTTGTTACTGTTGATATCCACTTTGTTTTTAATAATTGCATTATCCTAATTGAATAAAATTTATGCCCTTTTATGATGTATTATAGCTTCTACTTCTAATTTTTTTCTATTATGCAAGTGCCGGAAAAGTCCACCTAGGGGAACCCTTTTCTTGTGTTTATGTACTATTGGACGTGGCACGGCTTCTCTCCTAAATAAGTTGGTCTCCCTCTTTGTTTCATTGGTATAATTCAAATACCATTTGAAATGCGCTCCCCTCATGGGACACACTCCTTGCTCGTCTGGATAGGCCTCCCTCACCGGTCTAGCAGCCAGTACGCAGCACGAATCAAAGTCTCTGCCACAGACTTGTTTGGGAATAAAATCCGTACGATCCTCTGCCACAGGATGTATAGATTTGCTGTAGTGAAAGTCAGTCACAATGCTTGAACCTTTAAGCCGAGCCGGCAACACTATGCAGTATAGTTACTTTTGGATACGTCCTCCAACCGAGTCACCGGGCCCATCTAAAGACCAGCATGCGGCGTGATCCCTCCAAGATGGGTCCTCCCCTGAGATCTCCTCGGTTGTCCAGCTTCGTCACACAGGACCGACAGCTCAGGACCATTCCTCGGCTGCGGTGGCAGGCTCCAGACAAGCCTCTGGACCCACCCCTGCCCTGTTTTATCGTGGGCCTCCCGATTGGAGGACCACGAGGTAGCTCCTTAACGCATACCTGTCGGCCAGGAGGGCCAGCAGGTGGCTGTAATACGAACCCCAAAATATGGCGTCTGTCCCTTAAATACCCTCGCCCAGAATGCAACTCGGAGGACCACCTCCACCGAGCGTGCCTCCGGGACAGAGGAGCATCTATTCGCTTCAACACGTTGCCTTTCCAACCCCGACCAGTGGTAACTGTGACATCCACCGGTCAGCACGAAAACACACACAACGTCAGCCAAGCTGGAACAGAGGCAAACTATTAACCTTCCTAACACACAATTTACTAAATTTACCTAACATGCGGTAGATTGCAAATCTACCAGCGCTACACTTATATAACCAGCCTAATATACAGAGAAGGAAAAGAGCCCGGACAGGAGTGGTGGTCCCAAAACAGCATGGGTTATGCATCCCTTCTCAGAGGCTCTCAACACTTCCCTAAAATGACAGTCTTTCCTAAATTTGAGGGACAGAGAAGGTAAAGCTGGCCATACACAGTTTGGTTTTTGCTGGAAGGTTTGTAGATAAATTGTTCATCGGAACATGCCGATTTTAATTCCAATGTAACCAGTTTAATATACAGAGAAGGCAAAATGCCCAGCAAGGAGTGGTGGTCCCAAAACAGCATGGCCTGCGTGTCCCTTCCTGGAGGCTCCCAACACTTCCATAAAATGAAAGCCGTTGCTAAATTTACGGGGCGGGGGAAGGCATGGCTGGCCATCCAAGGTTTGATTTTCGCTTGAACGTTTGTAGAATAATTGTTCCTTGAAACGTGTTGATTGGAATTCTAATGTAGATTGGAATTCTTATGTAAGCAGCCTAAAATACAGACAAGGGCAAAACAGCACGGCCTATGTGTCCCTTATCAGAGACTCTCAACACTTCCTTAAAATTACAGTCTTTCCTAAATTTGAGGGGTGAAGGTAAAGCTGGCCATACACAGTTTGGCTTTCGCTTGAAGATTCATAGAAAAGTTGTTCATAGAAACATGTAGCTTCAAACTAAATTTGAGGGGTGGAGAAGGCATTGGCTGGCCCTCCAAGGTTTGCTTGAAAGTTTGTAGAAAAGCTCTTCATCGGAACATTCTTTCTTGCCATCATTGTGTCAACTAATTTCATAGAAAGCTCCTAAAGCCTAAGTTGACTTAAATTTTTTATTTAAAAACAGCGCAAGGCACGGTACTTACATTTAATGAGACATGTCCGTTGTGCTGAAAGCTGCTCTCTGAGTTAAAATCCTCTGTGATCTTCCAGTGCTTCAGGGGAACGAACCGCTGGACCTGTCATAGGCACATGCAAGGAGTTCTGACTATGCACATCCTATCCGCCTCCTTATTTCATTGAAACTGTACTATAGCTATATCACTCCCTTCAGGCCAAAGTGCGTTATTATGGATATGAATCACCTACTTTCCCTATTAAGAGAGGAACCCGCCAGGGATGCCTGCTCTCCCCACTTCTATTTATTCTAGCAGTTGAACCACTAGCGGAGGCCATACGTTCTCACTCAGATATATCAGGAGTGGAAATAGCAGGGACGGTGCATAAGTTGTCTCTGTTTGCAGATGACATTTTATTAACCATTACTAAACCCAGAATCTCCCTCCCCAATTTATTCTCTCTCTTAGACTCCTTTGCCTCATTTTCGGGCCTTTCAGTTAATCCAGCAAAATCTAAAGCGATGTCTATCAACCTTTGGGCCCCGGAATTAGAATCCCTACAATCGGCATTTTCATTTCAGTGGTTAACTTCACTACCCTATCTGGGTATTAAACTTACTCCGAGGTACTCGGGATTATACCAAGCTAATTTTCCTCCACTTTTTCGAAAGCTGGAGGCTATGCTTACCTCTTGGTCCACACTTCCGATCTCCTGGTTCGGCACAATAGCGACAGTACTCATGACCTACCTTCCTAAATTACTCTATTATTTTAGAGTTCTGCCTGTCCAAGTGCCCCCCCACATCATTCGAATACATCAGCGTAAAATTTTGCAGTTTATATGGGGCACCAAGAGACCCAGGATCAAGAGACAAGTGCTTTATGCGCGCAGGATCAATGGTGGCCTTTCAGTTCCTAATTTGCAAGCATATTATACAGCTGCGGCTATCGCCCCATTATCTCACCTGCATGAAAAGCAACAAATGCCACTATGGGCCACCATTGATTTAGTCGACGCACACCCAACACCCTTGGCTTCTCTTCCTTGGCTTCTTAAATCACATCGCCCCCATACCATAGGTCCCTGTCTAGCTCACTCCCTTAAACTGTGGGATGCGGTTAAATACTCAGCAGGTTTAATTTCTCCTCATCTCCCATTACTTCGGCTCCTCCACTGTCCTTTATTTAAACCAGGTTGTGATAATCCACTGCAGTTTAAATGGTGGACCGATAATGGTTTTACAGATGTTCATTCGCTATTCACCCCAACCAAGATCATCTATTTCACGGCTTTACGTTCCTCACACGATATCCCCCTTAGGGAGCATTATAGTTACCTACAAATTAGACATTTTCTCCAACAGCTTATAAAATCCCATTCTGCCCCCTTTATTATGACCCAATTCGAGAGCCTTTGTAGATCCCGCCCCCAGTCCTCAGGTTTGATTTCTCTCATATATATTGCTATAATTGAGTCTAAGACACCACCACTGAGACCCTGACTATCTCCAATGGGAGGCCGAGCTTGGGAAGCAATTAGACCCGGAGAAAGCATGACTACAGCACTATCTAAATGCTCTAAAAATGTTCTCTTTTTGGAGAACGCTTACAAAGTCTTCTATAGATGGTATTATACCCCGGCTAGATTAGCAAGCTTCATTCCAGCCTATTCCCCTCTTTGTTTTCGTGGCTGTTCACAGGAGGGCACGATGGCACATATTTGGTGGACCTGTCCCAGAGTTTGTAGATTATGGGTCAGAGTATATGCACTACTACGTAATCTTTTTACTACCACCATAAAACGGGACCCTTTTGAAGCCCTTTTATGGAAACCGATTATGGAACTTCTTCGTCCTGAACGTCAGCTAGCAGCACATATTTTCACTGTAACTAAATTGACCATAGCAAGGGCCTGGAAAACTCTGAACCTTAGTTTTGAAGCAGTTAAAAACACTGTGAATGATATTATGGTAAACGAGAAACTTACGGCCATATTGTTGGACACACATGACAAGTTTCTCAGGATATGGCAACCCTGGGTGACTTATAATCGCCCATCAAGATTTGACCTAACGCTCCTTTCCCTATAATGAGCCTCCGTTCCCCCCACCCCAGGGTCCTTCCCTTCCTTCCCTTCTTTCTATCCCCTTCTTTTTCTACTTTCATTTTCTTTCTCCTTCTCTTCATTCAAGCCCTCAGGCTTAAGTCTGCAGAGAGTGGATATTTAATATAATATACAAACTGATATATGCAGAGGTATGTTCTCCTCATTGAAGTTATTCAATTTAAGCTGACTTTATTTTTGGTTCTTTTAGTTCCTTTTTTTTATGAAATGCTACATAGTGCAACAATATCTTGCTATGTATATATCCTTTTTTTTTGTTTTTTTGTTTCTTTGTTTTTGTTTTTTTTGTTTTGTTATTTATGTACGTTTGCAAAGATACTACTTCGTGCTGGTCCAATAATGTTATGCCAGTAAACGCAAGTTGAGGATGTGCCTTGGTATGTCGCCTGGCCTCGGCTTAGAGTAGCCTGAGACCAGGCTTAAATTTTTGATCATTAGCTCTAATGGCCGGTTACCGACAGTCATGTAACTATTCATTTATGATGTATCCATCACTGTTTTGTACTTTTCTGTTGATATATTTTTCAATAAAAACCTTTGTACAAGAAGCTGTACTATAGCTTACAGTAATGGAAAAAAGCTCTGTGAATGGAGGAGGTGACCCTTTCATTCATCCACCCATCCTCAGACATTACTTTATTTCTCGTTCAGCTGTCACCTTCATATCTGTTGTTGGATCTTCCTTGGCAGGAGTGGAGGGGGCAATTGGACCTCATAACCAGGATTAGAAAGCACTTAGCAACATAGAACACAGTAGTACATGTACTTTGTCCCATAGAGGATAGAACTGCAAAATAAAAATGATTATGATAGATCTTGTTTAACCCTTGCAGTAGGGGGGAAGTGGCGAGTTCCTGGCAAGGGTAATTTTTTATTATTTTATTTTTTTGCTTGCTGGAATTGGGCTTTGAAAAGTAACTCCACTTTTGTTAAGAAAAACACATCCCCCCTGGGTGATCTATGTACATTGCAGGGATTTTGACAAACTTTGTTGCAGATTCCTACCTTTTGGTATTCTGAAGAAAAAGCTGTTTGTGTCCATGTGCAAAGTTATTGTGAATGGGAGTGACTCTATAATTGTTTATTGACTGTTGTACTTGCAGGGCTCTAACGAAGAAAGTTGTTGGGTCTGAATCCCTTTAGGTGGGATTTCCCCTTGGGAGTTGGGGAAAGTGGAAAGATAGCGCTGGACCCGTAGGTTTGTTATCTTAAGCTATTACTATTGGTGTAAATGATCTGGTTCCTGGGCAGGTGGCTTCTACACCCCTGAGGATCTCCACAGTCTCCTTGACTTGTAGTGTGATGTAAAAAGGGTTTAAAATGAAGCGCCACACCACTGCTAAGAGGTTCAGATACAAATTTATTCCATTTAAATTCAGGGGTACAATAAAGACAGAGATCTTATGAACACACGCCAGCTTGTTTCCCGTGTCTCATGTGGTCTCTCACGGATCCGAGGATCCCGGTGGTCTGCCTGAGTTAACCAAGGATGGTCGCTTAGAGATTTTCATATCAATCTGATATCGATATAATATCTCCTTCACGGGGTCATAATTAAAACCAAACAGTCAATAGTAATGAGGGTGTCAAAATAATTACACAAAAATGAGAACATGAGTGCTGAACAAAAATGAGAATATGGATGCTAAAGAAAAAAAACAAAAAAAAAACTATATAATAACAATAATAAATATTGCTATTATTAATAAGGTAACCTAATGAGAATGAGAAAAAAAAATTGGTAAAAACTCTTGAAAATGGTATGTGTATATATTGAACCAAACATTATGCAATATCTTAGTGCAGACTTCTGGGAAAATCAGTGAGCCAATCAAACAAGGAGGAAATGGCATTTATGGGGGGGGGGGGCGTTCTGTACACCATCTGTGTACAGAACACCTCCAGGTGGCCATATTGCATTTTACACAAAATTACAGAGCTGCAAATTGAAAAGGAGAGGTCATTTTTAGCAACATTCAATTACAGTATGACTTGTGTACAGTAGCAATTGTATATGCTATATACATTATTTTTTTGCTATTTTTTCCAACAAACGTGGAGTTACATTTAGGAGACAAATGGGGGGATATCAGCTCCATCACTGTGTATGTGGTCAGCAATTTAGCTGAGGTTTTCTGCTAATCCATTACCCCCCCCCCCCCTCGGTCACACTGGAAAGCCACAGAAGTGGAATTGCTAAGAGCGCTGACACTCAAGACTACAAACCCGCAGCCTCTGTGGTTTGGATGTTGCCGGTGGGTCTTTTGTATCCATGCTGGGTGATTGTTTTTCAATTTGTTTTACTTTTCCTGATTCTTGTGCCACACCTGGACACAAAGTCTCCTCTCTACAAACAAATGACTAAACCGAACACTCCCTTGTACTTGGCATGTCTTCTAACCATTACAAGTGGAGCTCCTGTGTAAACATTCTCTATGGCACATGGAGGACTACTCATAATTAATATTATACCATGTTTACTTTTTTTTTTTTTTTAATCCAATAATCTTAATTTAAAAAAAAAAAAATTTCTTACAATAATACAACAGACGTATTTCACATTCATATTGTCCAGATACAGCAAAACTACACAATACCTAAAATAACCCCACAGATATCCAAAAAAAACACACCCATCTCAGATCCGGTAGCCCTCTCTTTCGCCCCTCCCCCCCTCATGAGAGTCCCATCAACTAATATTCCCCCTCGATTTTATGGCAACTCACATTTCGAGGCCCAGGACCTCCATCCAGTTTTTCCAAATAGCCTCAAACTTCCCTCGGCAATTTCTATGTAGAAGAGTAAATTTCTCTTTTAATATAGTTTCTTTTATTTGCAATCTCCATTCCTCCACTGTCGGTGGATGAGCAGGGTTCTATTTCTGTGCAATTAACTAATATGCCTGGAATAAACTTCTTGTTATTGTATCTTTAGTATTTTTCAACAAACTAGATTCCTCCAATATATTTAATATACAAATTCCAGGATCTACCGACAGTTTGATTTCAAGAACCTCATTAATAGTTTTAATTATGCCCTGCCAATATCGGTGGAGTTTAGGGCATCTCCACAACATATGTATTAAGTTTGCCGGTGTACCTCCACAGCGTGGACATAGGGGGGAATCTCTGCGCTTCCAACTAAATAATTTCTCCGGGGTATGGTATGATCTATGTAGAATAAACAATTGTGATCATTTTTGTGTGGCAGAAGACGATACCCTTGGGATCATGACCAGAGCCATTGCCCAATGATCCTCTGACAATGGTCTTGCTCCCAGTGGGCCCTGGAGGGAATATCTATGGATTTTTTAGACTTGTTTTGTAATATCTGATACAGTCCTGAGATAAGGCCCTGCTTTTGATGCTTCTCCCTCAACAGGGAGATTATTTTAGAGTTACTGAATTTAAATTCAAAGTCTGAGCTGCAGATATGGGAAGAACCTCTGTCTTGGAATCCCAAATTCCTCAGACAATTGAGAAAATGATTTAAGGCTATCATTTTCAAACAGTTGCTCCATAAGAGCCCTTTCACACTGAGGCGTTTTACAGGCGTTTTAGCGCTAAAAATAGCGCCTAAAAAACGTCTGCAAAACACTGCCCATGCATGTCAATGGAACCTTTCACACTGAGGCGTTGCACTGGCTGTGCACTGACAAAAGTCCTGCAAGCAGCATCTTTGGAGCATATTTTGGGCGCCCACCCCCATTGAAATGAATGGAAAACGCGTGAAATGCGCCCTATTAGCGCTTCAAAACCGCCCACAGCCTGTGTGAAGGTCACATGACCGCAGTGCAGTGGAGGATGCTGGGAAACCAGGAAATCCGGTGGAGAGGTGGAGAGGAGACAGAGAGAGACAGAAGCATGGATGCTGAAGCAAACCGGGACATGCAGCCAAGAGCTGAATATGTAAATAGACCTGAAAGAGCTTCTGCTTCAGTTGAACCTGAAGAGTTCATTCAAACAATGAGGGATCACCCAGAGCTGTGGGACAAACAAAATCCCTGGTATGCCAACAGAAATAAGAAGAGTGCAGGATGGGAAACAGTAGCCACCCTGCACATTCCAAACTGGACGTCTCTCAACAAGAAGCAGCAAACCAACAAAAGTATGTTCAAATCCAAATCTAGTGCCAGTATTCCCTTGTACCCAGTACCAATCCCGGACCCTATAGTCCCTGAAACCCTAACCCTAATCTCCGTCCCTATAGTCCCAAACCCCTAACCCTAATCCCACTTCCTATAGTCTCAAACCCCAAACTCTAACCCTAATCCCACTTCATATAGTTCCAGAAGCCCTAACCCTAATTCCACCTCCTATAGTCCCAAACCCCTAACCCTAACCCTAATCCCACTTCCTATAGTCCCAAACCCCTTACCCTTAACCCTAATCCCACTTCCTATAGTCCCAAACCCCTAACCCTAACCCTAATCCCACTTCCTATAGTCCCAAACCCCTAACCCTAACCCTAATCGCACTTCTTATAGTCCCAAACCCCGAACCCTAACCTTAATCCCACTTCATATAGTCCCAGAAACCCTAACCCTAATCCCACCTCCTATAGTCCCAAACCCCAAACCCTAACCCTAATCCCACTTCATATAGTCCCAAACCCCTAACCACACTTCATATAGTCCCAGAAGCCCTAACCCTAATCCCACCTCCTATAGTCCCAAACCCCAAACCCTAACCCTAATCCCACTTCATATAGTCCCAAACCCCTAACCCTAATCCCACTTCCTATAGTCCCAAACCCCTTACCCTTAACCCTAATCCCACTTCCTATAGTCCCAAACCCCGAACCCTAACCCTAATCCCACTTCTTATAGTCCCAAACCCCGAACCCTTAACCCTAATCCCACTTCCTATAGTCCCTAACCCTAACCCTAATCCCACTTCCTATAGTCCCAAACCCCTAACCCTAATCCCACTTCCTATAGTCCCAAACCCCTAACCCTAATCCCACTTCCTATAGTCCCAAACCCCTAACCCTAATCCCACTTCCTATAGTCCCAAACCCCTAACCCTAATCCCACTTCCTATAGTCCCAAACCCCTAACCCTAATTCCACTTCCTATAGTCCCAGAAACCCTAACCCTAATCCCACTTCCTATAGTCCCAAACCCCTAACCCTAATCCCACTTTCATATAGTCCCAAACCCCTAACCCTAATCCTAATCCCACTTCCTATAGTCCCAAACCCCTAATCCTAACCCTAATCCCACTTCCTATAGTCCCAAACCCCTAACCCTAATCCCACCTCCTATAGTCCCAAACCCCTAATCCTAATCCCACTTCATATAGTCCCAGAAACCCTAACCCTAATCCCACTTCCTATAGTCCTAAACCCCTAACCCTAACCCCACTTCCTATAGTCCCAAACCCCTAACCCTAATCCCACTTCCTATAGTCCCAAACCCCTAACCCTTACCCTAATCCCACTTCCTATAGTCCCAAACCCCTAACCCTAACCCTAATCCCACTTCCTATAGTCCCAAACCCCTAACCCTAACCCTAATCCCACTTCCTATAGTCCCAAACACCCAATCCTATAGTACCTAACTGATTGTAAAAATACCTGATTGTTAATAAAAAAATATGATTGTATTGATGTTATTAGATTGTATGTATGATGAATGGACTATTAATGACACACAAAAAGATAATCAATTGTATTATAACATGCCTGCAGTACATTTAAACATCAATTATTAACAGAAAGCCTCTATTCAGACTATATATAACCTGACATAGTACAAGCAAAGTATAAAAACATCAAAATTGGATTAAATCATATCTTCTTGCCAACTTAGTACACCTACAGGGCTCAAGAAATAATCAGCAAATTCATATCGTATTGTAAAACCCACTCTGGGACCATGAACATGAGGGAAAGCAGCGGGTTCTATATTATGTGCCAAAGTATCCTCAAAATTTTTACCATCTCTCTCCTTTACCAAATTATGCAGCACACATGCTGCTTTTATGACTTTACAGGCATTCTCTACTTTTAGGTTTATTGGTTTATGGAAAATTTGCCATTTGTTGACAAGTATGCCAAAGGAACATTCGACCAGTCTACGTGCCCGACAAAGACGGTAATTGAAAATCCTCTTCGGGGTGTCCAGATTTCTCTGTGAATAAGGCTTCATGAGATGTTCATTGATAACAAATGCATCATCGGCCACAAAGACAAACGGCATGTTTGGACCATCTGTCCCAGGCAACGGTCTGTTAACTGGCAAATCGAGTTGATTTGAAAAAAGACATTTTCCAAAGTTTGAATTTTGGAATACGGTGGAGTCTGCACAGCTCCCAAATGCTCCCAGATCAACAAAAAGGAATCTATAGTCTGCGTCTACCACAGCCATCACAACAACAGAAAAATATTTTTGTAATTATAGTAATGACTACCACTATAACAGGGTTTTATCAACCTTATATGTTTGCCATCTATGGCCCCAAGACAGTTAGGAAAATGTGTCTTGATCAAAAACTGCTGAGCAACATCTTCCCATTTCTCTTTGTTTGGAATTGGCATAAAAATATTTCTCGGGTTCCATCACATGTTTGCTTAATAATATCTGCAGTGGTTGATATTCCTAAACTAAATTCATATTGTAGTGATGTGTACGTATTTCCAGTTGCAAGATATCTGTAATTAAAGAAATTATAAATTTTATCTTTCAGTACAAATGCTCAAAATAAGGTGGAAAACAATGAGAGATAATTTTCGGAGAGAATATATCAAACAACAAAATATAAGAAGCGGTTCAGGTGGCAAGTCGAGCTGCGTATATTGCCATTATACAGAGCTCCAATTTTTGAAGCCCGTGATGCAGCTGAGACAGTAAGTATTCTCACATGTTAATAATGTTAATGATAGAAATCTTTAATAATTATATCTATAATTACATAACATTGCTTACTTATTCCTTTTTTAAAGAACAGAAAGCAATATGAGCTCAGATACAGAGGAGGACGCAGATCAAACCCAAGTAGATGATGAACACATGGATGAGACTCAATTACTCTTCGATGACGATGATGCTGAAAATACACCAGAGCCAGCGGAAACCCGTACACAAAAACAAATATCAAGATCCAGACCAAAAAAAACAAACAACAAACACAAGAGTTTATTGACGTTGTAAAAAACCTCATAACTTCGCAGAGATATGAATCGGGAGAAATTGCCTCATTTGCCAAAAGTCTGATCCCTCAAATGGAGGAGGTTGAGCAAGGATTGCAGTGCGATATGAGGATAGATATGATAAGACTTATACAGTCATATCAACAAAGGTCTGGATCAGCATCTGTTTGTTCCCAATCTTTTGAGTTACCCAATCCTAACCATCATGGGGGTTATGCTAATCAGGTCACAGCAGGTACATCATACGAAAACCGTAACATGTCCTACCCACCGATAGGACCAGGTCAGGTCCCCTTGCCTCAATACAATAATGGCCGTTTTCATGGTGGCCCGTTTGACCCGCCTCTTTATCGACCACCAACCCAACATCCCCTTCCTCCACCTCCAGAGGATCCACACCCTCTACCACCATCTGTAATTGTTATGATCACTTTTTTTATTACAAAAATACATGTTTTATATATATTGAATAAATATTTGATTATATATAGAATATATAAGGTTTAAATATGTTATAATTACAATAAAATTCAAGTGCTACTAAAGTTTGAAAGTTTTATATATTATATACCGATATATTAAATATATATCTATATCTATCTATCTATCTATCTATCTATCTATCTATCTATCTATCTATCTATCTATCTATCTATCTATCTATCTATCTATCTATCTATATATATATATATATATATATATACACACATATGTGTATACTAGTATTTTATCATTTTTTGTTTTTTTTTGCACGTTGTGCTTCTATGTTTAAATCACTACTAGGGTTGTCCCGATACCGATATTAGTATCGGTATCGGCACAGATACCGAGCATTTGCCCAAGTACTTGTACTCGGGCAAATGCTCCCGATGCTTCCCCCGATACCTGGAAGTCAGCTGTGATCGGCGCGTGGGGGAGTTACAAGATTCTCCCCCAGCGGCTTTCAGCAGCTTTAGTGACATACAGCGGTGATCGGTCACCGCTGTATGTCACTGCATCCTCCTCCATGCCCCCTCCTTTCCTCTGTCCCTCTCCGCTGTCCCCCTCTGTTCCTCTCTCCTTCCCTGTGTCTCTCCGCTTTCCCCTCCGTTCCTCTCTCCTTTTCTGTCCCCCTCCGCTGTCCCCTCCGTTCTGCTGTGTCTCTCCGCTGTCCCCCTCCGTTCCTCTCTCCTTCCCTGTGTCTCTCTGCTGTCCCCTCCGTTCCCCTCTCCTTCTCTGTTCCCTCCGTTCCCCTCTCCTTCTCTGTCCCCTCCGTTCTGCTGTCTCTCTCTGCTGTGTGAATGGACAGAGTCAGCTGACTTTGTCCATTCACATAACTGAAACATTGTAATCTCCTGTGATTACGATGTTCAGTTTATGAATGGAGAGGAGCCACTGTCTTCTCTCCATTCATTCTCAGTGCAGCTGAGGCTGCATAGAAAGGGACTGGGGAATCTCTATCCTCCGTCTCTTTCTCTGTCTCAAGGGGGAGATATCAGAGGTCTGTTAAGACCCCTGATATCTCACCAAAGCCCCCCAACAGGGCTGATTAAAAAAAAAACAAAAAAAAAAAAAAACATATAAAGAATAAAAAAAATATTATTGTACAAAATAAAAATTGTAAAAAAAAAAAAAAAAAAAACACACACATACACCGTTCACCCCCCCCCCCCCCAAAAAAAACACTGTTAAAAAAAAAAGAAAACACTGTCACGTGACATTAAAAAACAAGTATCGGTATCGGCGAGTACTTGAAAAAAAGTATCGGTACTTGTACTCGGTCCTAAAAAAGTGGTATCGGGACAACCCTAATCACTACATATAAATACATTTGTTTATAAAAATTATAATGTGTTTTCTTTGCACATGTTGTGCTGTTATGTTTGAAACTATAGGAGGTGGGATTAGGGTTAGGGTTAGGGGTTTGGGACTATAGGAAGTGGGATTAGGGTTGGGGTTAGGGTTTCTGGGACTATAAAAAGTGGGATTAGGGTTAGGGGTTTGGGACTATAGAAAGTGGGATTAGGGTTAGGGGTTTGGGACTATAGGAAGTGGGATTAGGGTTAGGGGTTTGGGACTATAGGAAGTGGGATTAGGGTTAGGGGTTTGGGACTATAGGAAGTGGGGTTAGGGGTTTGGGACTATAGGAAGTGTTATTAGGGTTAAGGTTAGGGGTTTGGGACTATAGGAAGTGGGATTAGAGTTAGGGGTTTGGGACAATAGGAAGTGGGATTAGGGTTAGGGTTTTGGGACTATAGGAAGTGGGATTAGGGTTAGGGGTTTGTGACTATAGGAATTGGGATTAGGGTTAGGGTTAGGGGTTTGGGACTATAGGAAGTGGGATTAGGGTTAGGGTTTTGGGACTATAGGAAGTGGGATTAGGGTTAGGGGTTTGGGACTATATGGAAGTGGGATTAGGGTTAGGGGTTTGTGACTATAGGAATTGGGATTAGGGTTAGGGTTAGGGGTTTGGGACTATATGAAGTGGGATTAGGGTTAGGGCTTTGGGACTATAGGAAGTAGGATTAGGGTTAAGGGTTAGGGGTTTGGGACTATAGGAGGTGGGATTAGGGTTAGGGTTTCTGGGACTATATGAAGTGGGATTAGGGTTAGGATTAGGGGTTTGGGACTATATGAAGAGGGATTAAGGTTAGGGTTAGGGTTTCTCGGACTATATGAAGAGGGATTAGGGTTAGGGGTTTGGGACTATAGGAGGGGGTTTTAGGACTATAGGGCCCAAGATTAGAGTAGGGTTAGGGGTTTGGGTCTATAGAGGGTGGGCTTCTGGGAATGGCATATTGTGACTATACTTACATTGCGATGCTCATCCTGGTATAATTGTGGAATTTATCAGGGTGCACCCTCAGGTCCTGATATAGCAGCACGAATTGTCCTCTTTCAGCATGCATTTGCTGTATAGGATGAACCCAAAAACGACGTTGTGGTCTCTGTTTCAGGATTTCTTCCCAAAAGAGTAGCATGAACATTAATAGCAGCTCATAATACTCTATCTTCGTCCTGTTTAACCAGGAAGTACACAGGATGTGATGTAAGGGGGTGGGGTTGTTAGCTAACGCCAACGCTTTAAAAACACTTTAAAAACGCATGTGCGTTGGCGCTATTTTTATCACTAACGCAGCATAAACGCAGTAAAAACGCGTAAATAACGCTATATGTTTGTTACTAATGCCTCAGTGTGAAAGGGCCCTTAGTCTCAACCCCTTCCTTTTCCATAGCTCAAACCCTTCCATCCTCTGCAGCTCGCCACAGTTTACATTATTCCAGGATGGGGTATAAGAGCCATGATATTAGTAATATTTTTCATTTCCTGCCATACTTTAAAAAACAGTTTACCTGACAATCTGTTTGTCCATTTGTAAAGTTTTTGTCTCCAGCAAGGAGATCAATCTATCTCCCTTATGTAGCGCCCTGCTCCTTTCGACCAGGCGCTCGCATGTAAATTTAGTTTTTGGCTGAGCTGTAATTAGCTCAGATTGAATGTATATAGTTTATTGGATCTGTTCTGGAATTTACTTGGTTGTGCAGTTCCCACTGTTGCCAGTAGGTGTCACTGGTACCATGGGACAGTGTGTGAATAACAACTTAGTGAAACTTAAATGAATATTCTTCTTTCAGAAACAGCCCAGTGGGAGGTTCCTGCCGCTGTGAATTCTGGGAGAGAGTATTTATGGGACAGATGCCATGTGCTAGAGATCAGTTCTTACCTCGTGGCCCTCCAGGCTGGAGAGCTACATCACTGCAGCTGTGCAAGTAGGCCCAGAAGCCTGTCTGGGGCCTACTATCGCAGAGGTGGTCCTTAGGCTGTCTTGCCTGCTAGGAAGAAGCCGAGCCAAGCTGAGGAGATCCAGGGGAGAACCCCCTGCTGGAGAGAGCCAGGATGAAGACTG
Organism: Lithobates clamitans; assembly: GCA_037952925.1. NCBI lineage: Eukaryota > Metazoa > Chordata > Amphibia > Anura > Ranidae > Lithobates > Lithobates clamitans. Next base: position 296,450 of record JBBGZY010001317.1, read on the forward strand.
GTCTCTCAGAAGGGCCTGGTAACTTACTTGGAGGATGCACTTATCTCTAACCTATCTTTACAGTACTGCCGGGTCAGCTTAAAGGTTCTGGTACTGTGGAGATGCTGCTCTACAATTCAATCAAGGTAACTAACTGTCTGGCTGCTAAGTTTTTGAGAGAGACTTATCCAGGCTTATGCTGGCTGCTAAGCCTGTGAGAGAGGCTTGTCCAGACATCTTGCAGGTTGCTAGATCAGTGGCAGAGATCTACCCAGCCATTCAAGATTTACAGAGAGAAAGCTGTGTTTTGTCCTTTATTCTGAAGAGTCTGTAAGTGATCTGCTGCAAAAAGGTATCTGCAACTCCCCTTCAAGCTCTTTACTGCTACTTCTTTCAAGTTGTCTTGTAATAAAGCATTGGAAAAAGAACTAAGTGACTGGTGCATACATTGGTGGGCGCAAGGCCCAATATAGACTCTAAGTTCCTGATGTGGTGAAACTACAGGTAAGGGGTGATGGCAACAACCCGATTTAAATCAGCAGCTCCTTCGGGGGTCAGTGCTACATGAGAGGGCATCATCCGGGATTGTTTGCCGTTGCCCTGACCAACTCTGGAAGTATTTCACCGAGAGTCTATGCTAAAAGAGGGGTTCCTGGACTTTGTCACTTTCTCCAGGAAAAATAGGGGTTAAATTGCAAGATCACATTTCTGATTGCGTAGGCTGCGGGTGGAAAAGTAAAAGCCTGGAAGCTACGTGATCAGAGGAGCAAGTGGGAGGAGCTATATCTGCTTGCTGCTGCGCATGTGTCTGGCGCTGAAGAGAGAAAAAGTTTGCTGTTACTACATGGAAGATCAGAGCCCAGCTATGGCTGACTTTTCTCTTGTGCAAACTGCAGTGGGGTCCAGGATGTTTCCTGCCAGCATCGCTGCAAGTACTATGCTGTCCGGAACCTTGATAACAGAAAGCGGCATCCGCCTGAAGCCACATGGCCAGTTTGTGCTGTATAGCGTCGGGGACCATGAAGCGCTGGGTATGCTATGCCACAAGTGTGAAGGACTGGCCATACACCCCCATCCGTTTGTTCGTTGTTTGCACTGCGGGGAGTACTTGTTTGCTGTGGAACACCCTACCATGCCGCCCCGGGCCTACAGGGTTGATTGGGCCACAGGTGCTGCTACCGTGGAGGCTGTTGCCTTTACTCCTTCAGGAAAATCTACATTCACCGCGCCTGCTACTGTGAGTGTTCCATTTGATGATGTCGCTGCTACTGTTTCTAAAGTGCCATCAGCAGACATTGCCATTGCTACTGTGCCCGCTATACCTGTACAGAAGAAGGTGGGCTATGTAAAGGCATCCCGCGGTCGAGGCCTACCCCAGAGACCACCAGGACTGGAGGCCAAGGAAGGTGTCACTCCTGGAAAATCCACGTCAGGAACTGGTGAGAAATCTGGGACAAATATTTCAGTGGGGTCAATGTGTAAATATATGCCTGCTGAAGAATTAAGGGATTCTGAGTTGGATTCCTTATCTGATTTATCTGGTGATGATGAACTGTTTGAATCTATGTCACAAGAACTGTTATGGGCTAATAGTGAGGATGTTGCTTCTGCCTTCACTTTCCCTGATTGGGTAGCTTTGGACTTTGGGGAGACATCAACTAGCTTGGAAACGCCAAGTGTTACTAGTGAGCCTCTGCCTAAAGTCATCAATCCAGAAAAACCTAAAAAGTTGTCTGCTAAAGCTATGGTGCAGAAATCTTTGAATCCAGGTGTGCTTCCTGGATTGGGATATACCAGAGCTTTACCTAAACTTGCTCATTTGCAAAGAGTGCTTAACAAAAGAGTTGCCACAGAATATGGTTTGGAATTTCCATATGTTTCTGCAAAGACAATGCAGGAAATTGAACTAAAGCGAGAGGAATGGTGCAGTGATGCTATCTGGGACTTCCTGTCTGTACCAAAGCCTTTCAGAAAAGCTGGCTATTCGTCTGTCATGGATGAGCGTTATGATGGATGCATGCTTCAATGGAACTATGGCCGGCATATCTACTCTGACAAAGTGTACATCTGCAGACCTGGAAAAGAAAATGTTGTTTACTTTGTCTATTAAGGACTTTTGCCATACTGATTTCTGCCCCTAGATGGTGGAAGCTACTTATAGATAGGGATGGACTTTTAAGTTACATTTAGTTTACTTTGCATTTAAAAATGTGTGGAAGAAAGTTTCATTCTCTTGGGAGTGAGGCTTTGCTCCCAATTAATAAGTAACACTGTTATGTGATTTCTGTATGTGTAACTTTGTTTTTCAGGTAGCAAAAGATCTTCTACAAGCTGTTAGTGGTGTGGCAGTTAGATAGATAGTGAGGTTCTTGTAACATGACTGATGTGAATATACTGTTGATTAATGTTTGAAATTGTAACATTCTTCTTTATTGTCTTCCTTTCTCCCATCCAAGTTTTGGTTGAGAGTCATTTTTTTTCTTACAGACGTTGAGGACATCATCTATTTTAGTGGGGGGAGTATGTAGCGCCCTGCTCCTTTCGGCCAGGCGCTCGCATGTAAATTTAGTTTTTGGCTGAGTTGTAATTAGCTCAGATTGAATGTATATAGTTTATTGGATCTGTTCTGGAATTTACTTGGTTGTGCAGTTCCCACTGTTGCCAGTAGGTGTCACTGGTACCATGGGACAGTGTGTGAATAACAACTTAGTGAAACTTAAATGAATATTCTTCTTTCAGAAACAGCCCAGTGGGAGGTTCCTGCCACTGTGCATTCTGCGAGAGAGTATTTATGGGACAGATGCCATGTGCTAGGGATCAGTTCTTACCTCGTGGCCCTCCAGGCTGGAGGACTACGTCACTGCAGCTGTGCAAGTAGGCCCAGAAGCCTGTCTGGGACCTACTACCGTAGAGGTGGTCCTTAGGCTGTCTTGCCTGCTGGGAAGAAGCCGAGCCAAGCTGAAGAGATCCAGGGAAAGACCCTTGCTGGAGAGAGCCAGGATGAAGGCTGGTCTCTCAGAAGGGCCTGGTAACTTACTTAGAGGATGCACTTATCTCTAACCTATCCTTACAGTACTGCCGGGTCGGCTTAAAGGTTCTGGTACTGTGAAGAAGCTGCTCTACAATTCAATCAAGGTAACTAACTGTCTGGCTGCTAAGTTTGTTAGAGAGACTTATTCAGACATATGCTGGCTGTTAAGCCTGTGAGAGAGGCTTGTCCAGACATCTTGCAGGTTGCTAGATCAGTGGAAGAGATCTACCCAGCCATACAAGATTTACAGAGAGAAAACTGTGTTTTGTCCTTTATTCTGAAGAGTCTGTAAGTGATCTGCTGCAAAAAGGTATCTGCAACTCCCCTTCAAGCTCTTTACTGCTACTTCTTTCAAGTTGTCTTGTAATAAAGCATTGGAAAAAGAACTAAGTGACTGGTGCATACATTGGTGGGCGCAAGGCCCAATATAGACTCTAAGTTCCTGATGTGGTGAAACTACAGGTAAGGGGTGACGGCAACAACCCGATTTAAATCAGCAGCTCCTTCAGGGGTCAGTGCTACACTTACATAAAGGTAATAATAATCCTTGTATGGAGTCAATTTCCATCCACCCATAGAACTGCTGTAGTTGTGTGCCAAAAAATAATTTTTAGGTTGTGGAATGGCAAGTCCCCCTTCATCTTTGGCTAACATTAAACTTGTTCGTTTTATGTGTCATTTTTTTTTTTTCAAATAAGCTCACGGAACAGAGTTTCTATCTTTCTGAACCAAAACACTGTTATCCAGATGGGACAGTTATGGAAAATATACAATAACTGTGGGACCCAGATCATCTTTAGGAGGTTGGCTCTACCAATCACAGTTAGTGGTAATTTGCACCATCTTTGGCATTTATCTCTGAACCTGAGTAACAATGGTTTGAGATTCAAGTCAATATAGTCCTCTGCATTTCGTGTTACCTCAATCCCATGATATTTAAATGTATGTTTTATTTGTATTTGTGTAGTGCCACTTGGTAAAGAGATATTCACATCATGCAAAGGCAACAATATTGATTTCTCCCAATTGATACGAAACCCCGAAAGCCAGCCAAATACACAGACAAGTATCATAAGTTCCTTCAGAGAGTCTACAGTGTCACCCAAAAAAATAAGAGCGTCATCCGCATATAAAGCTATTTTTTCTTCCCTTCCCGAGCGTCAAAACCCTACAATTCCCTCCAACTGTTTTATGGCCACAGCCAATGGTTCCAATGCTAGGGCAAACAACAATGGGGACAGAGGGCAACCTTGTCTAGTCCACCTAGACAAAGAGAAAATCGGTGACATATTATTATTGATTTTCAGTCTCGCTTTTGGATCTTTATATAATATTTTTAGCCAAAATAAGAACCCTGGACCAATACCAAAGGCACTCAGTGTTGCCAATAGTTATTCCCATTCCACCATATTAAAAGCCTTTTGCGCATCAAGGGATAAAATGGCACCAGTCCCCTCATTATCCATTGATAGCTGTAAATTCAAAAAGAGTCTTTGGATATTTGTTGCCGCGGATCTAGATGGAATAAACCCTGATTGGTCTCTATGAATATGAGTTTTAATATATTTGGATAACCTATTTGCTAATACCCTGGCTAAGATCTTAACATCAGATGTAAAGAGAGAGATTGGACAATATGAATCTGGTTTTAATGGGTCTTTATCAGGTTTTAAAATTACTATTATTATTGTTTCTGTCATTTATTTAGTGAGTTCCTGTTTAATATACACTTCATTCAGAACTTCATGTAATTCTGGCAATAATGTCTGACGATATATTTTATATATCTCCCACCGGGAGTCCATCCATTCCTGGAGCTTTATTATTTTGGATTTGCCTCACTGCCTCTTCCAACTCTACCAAAGTTATAGATTGATCCAAAAATTCACTTTCTGTTGGTGTCAGTTTAGGTAGGACTAAGTTATCCAGAAATGGTTTACTTTGATTTATTTTATTTGAAATTTCAGATTTATAAAGCCGTATATAGAAATCCATAAATATACTCTGGATACTCTCTGTGTCATATACCACTTTGCCTTTTATATCTTTAATGGCAGCTATTCCAGTCAGACCTTCTTGATTCCGTGTTATCATAGCCAGCATATGCCCACCTGCTCCCCCATTTCATAATGTTTTTGACTCTGTAAATATCTACTGTTTTCTGCCTCATCTATAGATACATTTTTATATAGCTTCTAAGCTTCTTGCCAACCTACATGTTTTTCTTCTGAAGTATCTACTATAAACTCCTGTTCTGTCTGCTTCACTCTTTGCATTACCTCCTCTTCTCGTAGACTGGTTGACTTTTTAATGCTGGCTATTTATTTAATTATCACGCCTCGTAAATAGGCCTTCATAGCACCTCAAACCACTACCAGAGAGGTTGAGCATTTGTTATCTCTAAAAAATCCTTGCAACAGCAATTCTATTTGACTCTTCTCTGGAATCAAAGTCAACCACTGAGATATTGTGGTTAAGCCGAATCTGTGTTAGCAAGTCATCAGCTATTTCTTGTTATCTAGTCAAGCAGCCTAACTCTTGATAAGAAAGTACTGAGTGTAAAGTTTGAATAGACATGTATTTTTACTGGTATATATACTACTGTTGTATTCAATAAAGACAGAGATCTTATGAACACACTCCAGCTTGTTTCCTGTGTCTCATGTGGTCTCTCACGGATCCGAGGATCCCGGTGGTCAGCCTGAGTTAACCAAGGATGGTCGTACAGAACCAGAATTCCTTTCAAAATGGGGACTCAGTCCAGCATAAAGTAATCACCTGGGGCAAGTAAGTACATTTTGGCTTATTTTGACGAATTGTTTCCTTGCCTCGGCTCTGATAAAACTTTAGTCCCTTAAATTTATTAGAAAGGAGACAGACCATGCCTTATAAGTGTTAAAACAGTCTTTGGTAGACCTGTCCTTTGGAAGGCCTGCAAATTAAAGAGGTCTTTGGACCTGTCCTTTTTGAAGGATTTTGCAAATTAAAGACCACATCTCTGTCTTGCTTTTCTTATCTATCGCATAGGAGTATAAGATGATTTATGGTGTGAACTGAAACTGCAAGGTAAGGCAGTCTTTCTTTCACTGTAATTGTGATAATGGGTCAGTTGCAGGGAAAGGATCTCCCACCTCCTCCAAACCCTGGGGAGAATTGTAAAGATTATGTAGCTAGAGTATGTGAAACTAATTATGAGTTTATTAACCCCTGGGTATCTAACTTAATTGGGTGGACAGAAAGTATGCACAGTAGTGGCCCATTCCCTCGAGAAGGAAATAATGATGAATTCCACATAGATATGGTGTAGGGATTATGTCTGGGAGAACAAGAAAACCTTCCCATGGTATTCGGGACACGGAATACATGAGAAAAGAGGAAGAGAACTGGTTAAAATATGCCCCTTATTGGTTTCAGAGAAATAGTAAGAAACAAAAGGATGAGGCAGATAAGAAGAGATTAGACCCAACTGCCCCTCCCCTCCCATTCAACCCTCCACCATACACAAAACAAAGTATAGGTAGGCATGGAAAGTACAGTTTTAGTAGAGAAATGTGCTAATATTTTTGTCTACAGGTTGTAGTTGGCTAAGTGTGAGTTATGCTTGTGTAGAGGTGTGTGAGATCCATGGATTATGTCATGTCGTGTTAGTTGTATTAATATGCCTAAAGTGCTGTATCAACAAAACAGTTGCTAACAGAGAATGAATATTGGTCGCATGATGATTTATTTTGTGTTTGTTATGTATGTTTTAAAGTGATGTAACATTGCCACAATTACAAGACTAAAAATGTTTATTTCTGACTTAAAACTGTGAACAATTTGATCTATATAACTTGGGTAAATATTGATTTAAAATTGTAAAATCATGTGCAATGTGTAGTTATTTTGCACTGTGGTAAATTTATTATGGAAAAGAAAATGGAAAATATTATGTTTGCTCATTCTAAAAGAAAAGTTAATCTAAAAACTGTGAGCTAAAAATCGTTAATTTAAACACTTGCTGGGGTGGCTAATCATGTGGTCATTGGAGCCACACCCAAAGCAGTTAATAAAATTGATAAAAATAAGTAAAGTGAAATGTTAAATGATTAGTGACGTAAAAAAAAAAGCCTTTTTCCCTGACGATTAAAGTTTAAAAATAAGGAATGCTGTCTTATAGTTTAAGGAGCTCCCTCCCTTTCCTTGTCACAGGTTAAATTGCATTGCTTGTGTGTGTGTGTGTAAACAGCTGTAGTGTCAAACAAATTGAGTGAGCTGAGTGAACTGTAAAGAGTAAAATTACCCCTTAGTAATGTACAAATATGTGTATTAAACTGTAATCTTTGTTTTCATAGAAGAAACAGTTTTAAAGAGTTTATGTGTTATGGCGAAGTATAACTTTCTTGTAGAGATGGGAACTTATAAAAATGTTTGTTTTTTGAGCTGCTTAATTTTTTTTAACCATGGTGAACAATAGTTTTGGTATAAAGGTATACCATACATAAAATCCACGTGGTAAAGCTCTGGAATACCCTATCACGATTGAAGAAGTACAGCGAGAGATAGCGGCATCCAAACCTGGGCAGGCCCCCGGCCCAGATGGACTAACCATCCTATACTATAAAACCCTTATGCGTCTCTAAGTCCGTATATAGTTAAACTATTTAACACGGTAGGCCCCGCCTCTCCTTTTGCAGTGGAATCATTGCAAACACACATTGCGGTTATTCCAAAGGAAGGGAAAGATCCAACCTCCTGTGGAAACTATTGGCCAATCTCCCTGCTCAATACCGACCTCAAGCTGTTTACCAAGGTTCTTGCAAACAGAATCCAGCAAATTTAACACATCTAATTCATTTAGATCAAGTAGGTTTTGTTCCCGCTACAGAGGCTAGGGACAACACCACCAAGGTGCTTAATCTACTACACATGGTGAATAAATCCCGAGCCCCTTGTGTGTTTCTGGGCACGGACACGGAGAAGGCCTTTGACAGGGTGAATTGGAACTTTATGCTCGCAGTACTTCAGTATGCCGGATTCGGAGTCCATATGACTCAATAGATCTCATCAATATACTGTAAACCCACAGCCCGAGTCCGAGCAAATGGAGTCTTATCAGATCCCTTTCCAATCTCCAACGGGACGCATCAGGGATGTTCATTGTCCCCCTCCTCTTCGCCCAGTCACTGGAACCCTTTCTTTGCACCGTGCGTAAGAACCCAGATGTTACTGGCATAAAGGTGGGGAACACTCAACATAAAATTTCGGCGTATGCTGACGACATGTTGTTTTCCCTTACCAACCCTGTGATATCCCTCCCAAATCTCTTTAAGGAAATCGACAAATATGGAGCCCTTTTCAATCTTAAAATAAATTTTCAAAAATCAGAGGCGATGGGCATTAATCTTCTACAGTCTCTTAAGGTACAACTGCAGGTGAACTTTAAGCTAAAATGGAACAACACGGCTTTGACATATTTAGGCACAATTATCCCATCCCACATATCAAGGGTGTTTGACCTGAATTTCCCCCTAGCTACTTTCAAAGGTCCGGTCACGTCTAAAAAAAATGGTCCTTCGGCTTACATTCGTGGTTCGGTCGTGGCAATATCCTTAAAATGAGCATATTACCTAAATTCATATATCTCCCACAGGCTTTACCGGTACACATCCCCTCCACCCATTTCCGACACATACGACAAATGTTTTTGGAATTTATATGGGCCCACAAGCACCCCCCGATTGAAGAGATCACAACTCACACTGCCGAAACAATATGGAGGCCTGGCAGTACCAGACGTTCATAAGTACTACCAGGCAGTTCACCTTGGTAGATTGGTTGACTGGAATAGACATGGGTCCCTCAAGTTGTGGATTCAGCTTGAACAGGGTCAGAGCCCTATCCCTTTGAATAGAGCGCCTTGGTGCTACGAATCCTTACCCAAGTAAGTGAAATCCCATCCGCTTCTTGGCCAAACAACGAAAGTGTGCTTTCTTTTGTTCAAGAAGGGGTCCATGTCATCCAGAACTTTGCCACTCTTTACTCCGGGTTACCAGGATGAACCATTCAAACAACTACTACCTCTGGGTTGTATTCAGGCCTCACACTTCCTAATACAGAAAAAATGGCCCTTGATACAGGACCTCGTAAACCAGTCGGGTCCATTCCGCTTACAGTTCTGGAATGCCCTCCAAATCACCCATTTTTTTAGATCACTTCCCCCACAGAGCAATTTTGACCAACCCCTCATAACATTAGAGGAAATCTGCTTAATGGAAGGGATCATGCCACACACACTCTCATGCATGTATAACCTCCTGATCACTCCCGCAGGCTCTTACTCACTAAGCTACGTTCTGTACTAAGCTAAGTTCTGTACCACCTGATCAAGATTTTAAAATTAGTTTCTTGCGTCTTCGTGCAGATGGATGATTTGTATGTAAATTGAATAATATTTCTTTCTGTAGTGGACTGGATGAACAATTCAAGTCTCGTTCCCAGTCAGCAATACTTACTACTTACTTACTTACTTACTTGCTGACTGGGAACGAGACTTGAATTGTTCATCCAGTCCACTACAGAAACGTATTATTCAATTTTCATACAAATCATCCATCTGCACGAAGACGCAAGAAACTAATTTTAAAATCTTGACCAGGTGGTACAGAACATCTGTGAAGTTAAATAAAATATTCCCTGCATCCTCGGATAGATGCTGGAGATGCCAGGAGGAACGAGGTACATTGCTCCACGTTTTTTGGATCTGCCCAAATATAACACAATTCTGGTCAGAGGTCAAAAATGTTGCATAGAAATTCACAGAACAGCAAATACCAGATAACCCGGCCTTTTTCCTTCTTCACGTTTCAGACGTTCCGGAGAAGACCAACAAAAGGTCAATTATCTGTCACCTCCTTGACGCTGCCAAGTCATGCATCCCGCTTAAGTGGAAATCCCTACAGTCTCCGGTTGGGATGTGGCTCAGAAAGGTAAAGGAAATCAATAAATTTGAAGACCTTATTCTTACAGCACAAAACCAACAAGAGCGATACTCCAAGACGTGGTCACTTTGTCTATTCGGAGGAAGGTCTGGCCTTACTGCAGAATAGGGGGAAAAAGATAGACCCCTGAGGAAATGCGGTTCCCCCCTCAGTATTATATATACATCCAGGTATAACCTAGACGTGATAGTTTGAGATTTCACATAACCCCCCCCCCCCCTCCTCCCCAACCTTGCCATTGCCCCACTCTATCTACTGTACTTTCTGTTCTCAGCTTTCTATAATAATTTTCCTTCTTCTTGTCTATGTTTGCTCTGTGTATTCACAGTGGCAAAGTTGACCTTTTATAAAGTTAAAATGATAAGGGATGACTACATGGTTTTACCAAACTAGACAATGTAATTCTTCTGTTGTCTGACAAATTGCTGTCTTTCTTGTGTAACACTCTCAATTGTTCAGTTCATGGTGAAAATATGTTTGTAATGTGTCATGGGTCCATGGACCTCTCCCTTTGACTAAATAAAATATTTGTAAAACAAAAAATCCACGTGGTAAAAATTAGTTTGACGTCAAACATTTTTTTATATTAGAAAAAGTGCACTGGTAAAACAAATAAGAAAGACTTTCTTTATGGAATGTAATGTAATGTATGTTTGTGTTTTCATATGCTAATGTACTAGTTACAGGTATATAAACAGTGGTTTATTTAGTTTCTAGGCGAAAAATTTAATGTTTATCAATAAATTTTATCAGTGTTTTATCCCTCAGATTCAATAATTGGGTTTCATGGCTTTCAGAACAAAAGGAAATCACAGCTTCCACAGACAACTTTATACAAGATTGTTTTTCTTTTTCCTGGTTTGTCGGGTTTCACATGTGAATGTTTTAGGTGTTACATAGCTGTTTCCTATTCCCAAAGATCAGCTATGCTGATACTTGCAGTTCCAAGGCTTTAAAGGGTAAAGGACTGATGTTACTTTTGTATATGAGGCTTAAGACTGCCTGCTGTTATTGTAATTAGTTACACACCCAGCCATGCCTGGCTGTTCAAGCTCCACTCATTGCCTCAGGCTAAGGTATGTTAATGTCCCTAGCAGTACATCTGTGTGTCCCAAAGTGTATTTCAAGCACTGTTTCCTGCCCAGTGTCATAATGCAACTCTATTTGCTCCTAGAGTTTCCTGTTTGTCTGTTTTTACGTGGCTATTTGCTAATATAGGTCTGGCCTCGTATTGTATGGTTTTGGGTGAGTCTGGAGAAGATTTGTGCAGGAAGATTGTGTAGGGTGTTACCCGCTCTTGGCTGTTCCAAGGGCCCTCACTTTCGTTATATGTGTGGGCATACTGTATTCTCCTCAGTTAATACCCATAGGGGTCCTTCCTGTCCTAGACTCCTTGTGCACCTTAACTAGTTGTCTGTGTCCTGCATGCCAGGAAGACCAGCGCCCCAGTGCCTACGCTATGCCCCTGTCATTCATGTGAGTCCTGTCTGAAGAGTGTAGGTGGTTTATTTGTAAGGGTAAAAGATAACATTGCCTGATTACCGAATTGATAAAGGAGGGAATTGCTCCGATGGTGACTCACTTTCCTAAACATGGAATTAAAAAAAACAAAAACAACTCAGTTTCACCCTACAACATACCTATAAATCCAGTTAAAAAGCAGGATGGCAGTTATAGGTTGGTGCAGGTCTTAAGGGCCATAAACAACTTAATTATACCCATTGCACCCATAGTATCTGATGTGCCATCACTCCTCACCTCCATTCCATCCAATGCTGAATATTTCTCTGTGATTGATTTAACTAACACATTTTTTTCATCCTTGTGGACGAGGAAACAGAGCCAATACTTGCATTTTGTTTTAGAAACTGCCAGATGACATGGCGTAGAATGCCCCAGGGTTATGTGGACTCCCCTGTAGTTTACTCAGTGGCCCTCCAGGCAATCTTGCGGTCCTGGACTCCCCGCCATGGTTCCGTCCTGCTCCAATATGTTGACGATTTATTGTTATGTAGTCCAAGCCAGGTTGCATGCAAAGAGAATGGTTTAGATCTGTTACATTGGCTAGCAGATAATGGTCACAAGGTGTCTAGGAAAAAGCTACAATGGTGTCAGGAAACTGTTCAATACCTTGGTTTTGTGCTCACTAAAGGAAAGGGGAAAATCAGTCACAAGAGAGTTACGGCTCTAGTGGGTCTGCCCCGCCCACTTACTAAGAAAGATATTGCTGTCTTTTCTTGGTATAATTGGTTACTGCCGCCAATGGATACCTGATTGTTCCCACTCAAACTCCTGAGACAAGCCACAAATATCGATATGCCAGATTGTGTAAAATGAAATGTGTAATGCTTTTGTGTAGCACCGTCTACCAATAGGGAGGTGCTAGTATAGGATTTTTACTAGGGAGACTGTCAGCACAGGTAAATTTAGGCAGGCTTATGCTATAGGCTAGGCCTGTCTGTTTTGATCTGGGGGGCAGGGAGTGGTTAGTGTAGCAGTGGGTGTGACCACCTGTGCTCTAGTTCTGAGGCGCCTCCCCTGCTTCCAGGGAGAATGTTCTGGAAGAGGGGCAGGGTCTGGAACTGAAGTGGCAGGCAGCTCATGTGGGAGCCCTGACCAATCCCCAACTGGTATTGGCAGGGGGCGAGCCTCCTATATAAACTGAGGTAACAGGCCAATGGGAGTAGTTGTTGGCCGGGTGAAGTGGAGAATGGAGTACTAGACAGCCTCAGGAGGGCACCCCCATCTGGGGGGGGGGGGTGCATCGATTATAGGAGGAGGCCCGGGGAGAACTGTGAAGGAACTTCACCTTTACACGGTCATTGGCGAAGTCCTCATCATTACACAGTCATTAATGAGGAACTCCTGTAGCAAAGGGGCAGGTGAAGCTGTCAGAACGTACGGCCCGGTTAAGTTCTCCATCAAGGACTCGGGGCAGGGAAAGGTCGGTGAGTGTACCACAGTGGAGGGCTAGATGTGCCAGGAAGTCTGTGAGGGAATTTCACTTTTACAAGGTCAATAGTGAAGTCCTCATCATTATACGGTCATTGATGCGGAGTCCTGGATCAGAGGAGAGACTGTGGGCAGTAGTGTCAAATCGATGTGGCCTGAGGGCACAGGATTTGCAAGCTGGGCTAGCTGGGAACAGTAGTCCACCATTCAGAACATGCTTTTAAACTACTGGGCCTCCAGGGAGATGTACTGCAGGCCTCTGGCCTAGTAGCAGCGAGCAACCAGAGCCAGCATGATAAACTATTCAGAGTGGGTTCTTTTGCTTACAGAAGAAGATGTGACAAGAAATGAATATGCTACAGTATAGGTTTGTGCAGGAGGAGAGAATTTCTAGGAACATCACCCTTACATGGTCAAGGGTGATGTCCTCATCTTTACACGGTCATTGATGAGGAAGTTCTGGAAGCAATAGTCTGCAGGAGTTACGCAGGAGAGGAGCAATAGTCTGCAGGGTGATGCAGGAAAAAGACTGTAGCTTCTAAACATGCGCATCATTCCTTTAGGCTCAAACTATGTGCAAAAACCTATAACATCTCTAAATATGATGGCAAAGTGTTCTGTTCTATGGGCATCCCATATACCCCTTTCCCCAACTAAGTTGTACCCCCCAATAAACAAAACAAAGCAAAAGACTCTTCATAGTCTCTGCAAGATATATATGGCAGTGGGGTGATATGGTGGATGTTTGTTACTAGTGACAACTACACCGCTACATTTGTATATCCTAAAACTGCAATGGTCACAGCTCCTGGTCTTGGATTACCTGAATATGGCAAGATATTTCACTTATTTGCCAGGGACAACCAGGGAGTGCTAGCGCAGGAGCATGGGGAAAAACTCCGCCCTATTACGTTTTTTTTTCAGGGGTTGTGCCTATGCCGGTACTGGGCATGCCGGCGTGTCTCCGAGCTTTAGCATCCTGTGCAATGGTTGTGGAGATAGCTACTTCATTCACCCTGGGTCATGCAACCGCACTACACACTACTCACAACTCACTGTGTCCATCCTGTTAGGAAATGGAACATTGAAGGAGTGCAGAAAAGCCTTGAATCAGGGCTCAACTGCCAAGAGGGGAGATCATGCATACCAGTAGCTAGTACACCCGTATTTATCTCACAATATGGAGTAGGACACAGAGGCTGGCAGGTTACATGTGGGTTATTGGATAAAGATTTTTTCATCCCTGGTCTTCCCTCATTAGTAAAATCATATGTTGCAAGATGCACAAACAGTAGTCAGAAACCTTACACAGGAAATAATCTTAGGATGGGGCTGCTCACTTCAAATAAAGTCAGACAATGGTCCTGCCTTCATAGCCAAAGTGGGTCAAAATTTTTGAAAACACTGAAGATTGACTGGAAGTTTCACATCCCATACCACCCCCAGAGTTCAGGGATAGCAAAAAGAATGAATAGGACACTTAAAGATAAATTCAGGAAAACCACAGGGGGAACTTTCAACGGATAGCAAAAGGTACTTCCTGCAGTCCTTGCAGAGGTAAGAATGACTCCCTCTAAAATCTTGAGTTACTCCCCTTTCAAGGTCCTGATGGGCAGACCCTTCCCCACCCCGTGGGCTAGACAGCCATTAATGTTGGAAAGAAGGGATCTTGATCTCATACAGGAGGAGTATGTTAAGAAAGTGATTGAAACTTTGGATAGAGTTGAAAAGTGTGTTGCTCGCACCTCTCCTTTTTCATCACAGGAACCTACTCATCCTCTCCAGGTGGGAGACGTCATAGCGGTCCAGCAACTGAATCGTACCAAGAATCAAGAGTACCCATTTGGACCCCTGACTACAGTGATCGCAGTTACCATGCTAGAGGGTGGATCCATGCCAGTCGTGTGAAGAAGGTGAACCAAACACCTAAGAAGCAAGATAAAGCACAGAGAGGTGAAGCAGGTAATACAAATCCTCTAACAGTGAGTGAAGCAGGTGAAAGAGTCTCTGAACAAGATGACCTCGCTTATTACACCACAGACTTTTGGGAAGGCCTTGGGCCTCTTGTTCTTGATGACTTTGATGTTGTTCTTACCAACATGAATCATAACTAATTGTATTTATCATCCTGAGGATTTGGCTGCCCTTAAAGGCATATGTGGGTCACCCAATAACACCATCGATAATACACATACCAGACACAAGAGAGATGCACAATCAGATAATGAAGGAGTTAAAACCGATAGTTTTACAGACAAAATGTTCCTTCTTAAATTCAAATATAATTATGCCCAGAAATCAGGGTATGAGAAATGTTGCATATGTAGTAAACTGCATCCTAGTACAGCCTGTATTCCCCTTAAGGCTGTACCTTTAAATGTCACCCTTTTTTAAATGGAACTCCTCCCGTTGTTTTAACCAACATATCAAGTTTATATGTAAGCATCATTGTAACTTTTCCAACAATGGGTAGATGTACTTTCCCTGACTGGTGTTTTTAATTTAGGGAATGAGACACAGACTAACCCCTCTACATGCAGTAGGTATATGCATGTTTCAAACTTGTAATGTGTATCACTGCTAGAGCTACCCAAACCCCTTGACTCCACTGCTGCTAATAAAGCCTACCTTAGCACATACTGTAAAAAAGCTAATTATGTTACTGTGGAGAGAAAGTAAGTCATGTTCATGACTGAAGAGGGGATTGTAATAGAATGTATAAACAACTGACTCCATCTTCCATTTTACATAAAGTATAAGTGAACTTTGCCATAATCAGCTTAAAAGTTTGCATAGAACCACACCCTATGAGATATTGTGGTTAAGCTGAATCTGTGTCAGCAAGTCATCAGCTATTTCTTGTTATCTAGTCAAGCAGCCTAACTCTTGATAAGAAAGTACCGAGTGTAAAGTTTGAATAACTCTTAGAAATTTATTTTTACTTGTATATATACTACTGTTGTATTCAAGAAAGACAGAGATCTTATGAAAACACTTCAGCTTGTTTTCTGTGTCTCATGTGGTCTCTCATGGATCCGAGGATCCCTGTGGTCTACCTGAGTTAACCATGGATGGTCGTCCAGAACCAGAATTCCTTTCAGTAGTGTGATGTAAAAAGGGTTAAAAATGAAGCGCCACACCACTGCTAAGAGGTCCAGATACAACTTTATTCCATTGAAAGTCAGGGGTACAATTCAAAAAGTATCCAATGCGTTTCGGGGATCTATGTGCCCCCTTCACCAGGGCTAGAAAGAACATAAGAAGACTTTCATATCAATCTGATATCGATATAATATCTCCTTCACTGGGTCATTATTAAAACCAAACAGTCAATAGTAATGAGAGTGTCAAAATAATTACACAAAAATGAGAACATGTGCGCTGTACAAAAATGAGAATATGGATGCTAAAGAGAAAAACAAAAAACAAAAACTATATAATAACAATAATACATATGGCTAATATTAATAAGGTAACCTAACGAGAATGAGAAAAAAAATGGGTAAAAACTCTCGGAAATGGTATGTGTATATATTGAACCATACATTATACAATCTAATTCACTTAAAAGAGTATCTCACCAAAAATGAAATTTTTTGTTGCAGGGGATGATAGATATCTGACTTGTATCTTAGTGCAGACTTCTGGGAAAATCAGTGAGCCAATCAAACAAGGAGAAAATTACATTTATGGGGGGGGGGGGCGTTCTGTACACCATCTGTGTACAGAACACCTCCAGGTAGCCATATTACATTTTACACAAAATTACAGAGCTGCAAATTGAAAAGGAAAGGTCATTTTTAGTAACATTCAATTACAAAATGACTTGTGTACAGTAACAATTGTATATGCTATATAATTTTTTTTTTTGCTACTTTTTCCCACAAACATGGAGTTACCCTTTAACATTTAGCAGACAAATGGGGGAATATCAGCTCCGTCACTGTGTGTGTGGTCAGCACTTTAGCTGAGGTTTTCCGCTAATCCATTATCCCCTCCGGTCACACTGGAAAGCCACAGAAGTGGAATTGATAAGAGTGCTGACACCCATGATTGCAAACCTGCGGCCTCTGTGGTTAGGATGTTGCCGGTGGGTCTTTTGTATCCATGCTGGGTGATTGTTTTTCGATTTGTTTTACTTTTTCTGATTCTTGCGACACACCTGGAAACAAAGTCTCCTCTCTACAAACAAATGGCTAAAAGAAACACTCCCTTGTACTTGGCATGTCTTCTAACCATTCCAAGTGGCGCTGCTGTGTAAACATTTTCTGTGACACGTGGAGGACTACTCATAATTAATATTATACCATGTTTACTTTAACCTGTTTCTACTGGCCGTATGCATATATGCAGCTACTGGGTGGTTGGGCCTTAACACTGAGCTACACATACTGTATGCATCCATGAAGGAACGGCTTTTCTGTGCTGAGGCCGTGCACACTGGGCGCTCCTAGCGCTGTAATGGACAGCTCCTGAACATTGTTTATGCTCAGTAGCTTCTAGTCATGGCAGCCCATCACAGAGGTCACAAAATCAGGAAACCTTCAGGTGTTCAGATCCTCTTAAAGGAACTGGGGGTGGTGGCGGAAAGGGGTTTAACCACTGGCCAACCGAAAAACGTACACTATATTGTTAAAAGTATTGGGACGCCTGCTTGTACACGCACATAAACTTTACTGGTATCCAAGTCTTAGTCTATAGGGTTCAGTATGCTAATGTTTGATCATTCTTCCAGAAGTGCATTTGTGGGGTCAGGCACTGATGTGGAACAAAAAGGCCTGGCTCACAGTCTCCGCTCTAATTCACCCCAAACACTCCACAACTCTGTGGAGGCCAGTCAAGTTCCTCCACCCCAAACTTGCTCATCCATGTCTTATGGACCTTGCTTTGTGCACTGGTGTGTAGTCATGTTGGAACAGGAAGGGGCCCTCCCCAAACTGTTCCCACAAAGTTGAGAGCAATAAATTGTCCAAAATGTCTTGGTATGCTAACGCCTTAGGAGTTCCCTGTACTGGAACTAAGGGGCCAAGCCCAACCCCTGAAAAACAACCCCACAGCATAATCCCCCCTCCACCAAATGATTTGGACCTCACAAATTCGCTTCTGGAAGGATGGTCAAACATTCCCATAAGGGCCGTGTGGAAGACTGCCCAAGCATCATGACCACTTTACACTATTGTTTTTAGTGGTTCTATTGTTATAATTTTCTACTTATATGTCTATATGCTTATTGTCATTTTGTATATTTTTCTTTATTTGTATTTAATAAAATAATTTTTTTTTGTAACTACTCTGTTGCCTTGAAAGTCCTATCAGCCTTTTTGGGGTTTTTTTAATCCTTGAACCTAGGGATGGTGGCAACCTTTATGATCAACTTGGATGGTTTCCTTCTTTAACATTCCCATAGATACACTTATAAACCTTGTGGACAGCCTTCCCAGAAGAGTTGAAGCTGTTATAGCTGCAAAGGGTGGGCCAACTCAATATTGATCCCTACGGACTAAGACTGGGATGCCATTAAAGTTCATGTGCGTGTAAACGCAGTTGTCCCAATACTTTTGACAATATGGTGTATATAAATGTTGCCGTTTGCTGGTGGTTTACTGGGATTATGGCTCAAGATATCAGCCATAACCCTTGTTGCAGCTGGTGGCTGGCTTTACCATGAAAGCATTTTGAGCAGCTCATAAGCCACTGGAATGCTTTCAGAAGCGGCGGAAGGTGACCCCCCCCCCTCCCGACGCTCGTTGGTGTTTCTCGGGCTTACCATTTTCAACGGTTCACCCACAAAATGATCCGAAATGAGCAACCTGCTCCTTTAGGCGATCAAAGAAAACATACTCCTTGATCTACTCTATGGCCTTGGAGAACTGGAGCGACCTCATGACATCACTTCTGGTCCAGACTGAAAGTAAATATATATATTTTTTTTTTAAAGCAAAAGATCATATTTTTGTTTTTGATTTTAAAGGTAAAGAAATTTGGGGTCTTTTTGACCCCAGATCTCTCCATAAAGAGGATCTGTCATCCTTATTTCTATTACAAGGGATATTTACATTCCCTATATTAGGAACAAAAGTGATAAAAAAAAAAGAGAAAGGGACAGTTTGAAAATAAAAAGTAAAATAAATAAGAAAAAAAAAATTAAAGTGCCCCCATTCCTCCGTGCTCGTGGGCAGAAGCGAACGCATGCGTAATAATATGGTGTTCGCACCACACATGTGACCGCGAACCTTAGAGCGACAGCAGTAATCCTAGTGCTAGACCTCCTCTGTAACTCTAAATGGGTAACCTGTATAGGTGTAAAAAGCATCGCCTATGGAGATTTTTGAGTACCGTAGTTTGTCCCCATCCTACGAATGTGGGCAATTTTAAAGCATGACATGTTAGATATCTATTCACTCAGCGTAACATCATCTTTCACATTTTACAAAACAATTGTGGTATATATTGTGTTTTGTTTCTTTTAATATTCATTAAAGTATATTTTTTTCCCCAAAAAATTGCGTTTCCAAAAACGGCTGCGCAAATACCATGTGATATAAAAAATTGCAGTGATCGCCATTTTATTCTGTAGGGTCTCTGCTAATTCAAAAAGGAAAAATGTTTGGGGGTTCTAAGTAATTTTCTAGCAAAAAATACTGATTTAACCACCTCAATACTGGACACTTTTACCCCCTTCCTTCCCAGACCAATTTTCAGCTTTCAGTGCTCTCTCACTTTGAATGACAATTACTCAGTCATGCTACACTGTACCCAAATGAAATTTTTATCATTTTGTTCACACAAATAGAGCTTTCTTTTGGTGGTATTTATTCACCACTTAATTTTTTATTTTTTGTAAGCGAAAAAAGAGCGAATATTTTGAAAAAAAACCCCAAAATTTTCTACTTTCTCTTTTAAAAGAAACCAAAAAAATTAAATTTTGTCGAAAATTTAGGCAAAAATATATTCTACCACATGTCTTTGGTAAAAAAAATCCTGATAATTGTATGATCATTGGTTTGTGTGAAAGTTATAGTCTACAAGCCATGCTACGCATTATTGAAAATGTATCAATCCTAATGCACTGATGGCCTAATGCACGGATCTCATTTCTTGAGGCCCTAAAATGTCAGGACAGTACAATAACCCCCCAAATTACCCCTTTTTGGAAAGAAGACAGTCTGAGGTATTTAGTAAGAGGCATAGTGAATTTTTTGAAGTTGGAATTTTTTCCCCACAATGCTTTGGAAAATTAAGAAATATAGATTTTTTTTTCTTCACTAAATTGTCATATTTACAAGTTATTTCTCACACACGGTGCAGGCATAATTGCAATTACACCCCAAAATACATTCTGCTATTCGTCCCGAGTATGGCGATACCCCATGTGTGAGACTTTTCCACAGCCTGGCCACATACAGAGGCCCAACATCCATATAGCACCATCAGGCGTTCTAAAGGCATAAATTACACATTTCATTTCCTGAGTACCTATCACATTTTTGAAGGCCCTGGAGCACCAGGACAATGGAATTACCCACAAAATGACCCCATTTTGGAAAGAAAACAACCCAATGTATATTCTATGAGGCATAATGAGTCTTTTGAACATGTCATTTCTTTCCACAAGTTTTTGAAAAATGTGGAAAGAAAACGAAAACCTTTTATTTTCTCACAAAGTTGTCAATTTAGAAGATCTTTCTAACACATAGCATGCACATAGCCAAAATGACACCCCAAAACACATTGTGCTACTCGTCCTGAGTATGGCGATACCCCATGTGTGAGACTTTTACACAGCCGGGCCACATACAGAGGCCCAACATGCAAGTAGCACCTCCACATAGCATGTACACACCAAGAATTACACCCCAAAATACATTCTGCTGAGCAAAATGTAAAAAAAAAAAGCTCACCTGTGGTTTTAGCAGGCAGGAATACCGTTCCAGAGCAGCCAAAGCATTTGTCCAGACAGCCAAAGGAAATGTCCAGGAATTGTCCAGGCAGCAGACAGATATGGAAAAGTATGAACATGGTTCAGTACAGTCCAAGGTTTAGCAGGCAGTTCAGGTAACAGGCATAGGCATGGCCAGTCCAGGTGGCAGGCAAAGGCATGGCAAGGTCATGTGGCAGGCAAAGGCATGGCAAGGTCATGTGGCAGGCAAAGGCATGGCCAGTTCAGGTGGCAGCACTTTGTACATTGGGCCTTGGTCAGGTAAGACCTGAGGACAGGGGTAGAGGTTTCTTCCCACCCAAATCTCTACAAAGCCACCGAGTCTACAGACCCTAATCCGAGAAAACTAAAAACCCGGAGAAAAATGTTTTCTCCACTCGGAAAACCTTTTCTGGAGCCCCTCACATATGTGAGACCCCTGTGATGTACAGTGGCAGGGCAAATGATCAGTTCAGGAGGCAGGCAAAAAGCATGGTCATTTAACAGTCAATTCACGTTTCAATTCACGTTGAAGGCAGAAACATGTTTGGCAGAGGCATAGTCGTTAACAGTCCGGGTCATTCACAGAAATGGCAGATAGTGGAAAAAAATCATCTTCACTGTAGTGAAGTATGATAGCTCCGATAGCACGTTCCATTACAGAGGCCTGGCTGGGAGGGACATTGGGGACAGTAGTATCCAGGGCCGGTCCGAGGCGGGGTGCACGGGGTGCAGTGCACCCCAGCGCCAGAGAGGTGGGGGCGCTGTAGCGCCAGAGTGCTCCCTTCCCTCTTCCTCCTCTTGTTTGTGTCCTGCGGCGCCTTTCCGCTGGTGTTCTAAGAAGAAAGGCGCCGCTGTATTCAGTGCTCAAGCCCCTCCCTCCTTCAGCCAGCCGAAGATGAGAAGGGAGGCAGAGCGGCTGGTCTCTGTGTGGAGAGAGACCAGCCGTGCAGTGAGTGATGTCGCGGGGGGAGGGGGAGCGGAGCGGTCCGTGCTGACACATTCTCCTCCTCTCTGTGTCTCTCACTCCTGCTGTGTACTCTTCTGTTCTTCTGTTTTTATCATTATGTACTGTACCCTAATGGAGGGGGGGGGTCTGTAGTAATGGAGGAGGGGTCCTGCCCTGGGGGGTCATTACTAATAGAGGGGGGCTCT
Source organism: Lithobates clamitans (assembly GCA_037952925.1). Lineage (NCBI taxonomy): Eukaryota > Metazoa > Chordata > Amphibia > Anura > Ranidae > Lithobates > Lithobates clamitans. The sequence goes on from JBBGZY010001317.1 coordinate 318,465, forward strand.
GTCCTGGGGGGTCTGTAGTAATGGAGGGGGACTCTGTCCGGGGGGGTCTGTAGTAATGGAGGGGGGGGGGCTCTGTCCTGGGGGGGGTCTGTACTAATGGAGGGGGGTCCTGCCCTGGGGGGTCTGTAGTAATGGAGGGGGGCTCTGTCCTGGGGGGTCTGTAGTAATGGAGGGGGGGTCTGTCCTGGGGGGTCTGTAGTAATGGAGGGGGGCTCTGTCCTGGGTGGTCTGTAGTAATGGAGGGGGGCTCTGTCCTGGGGGGTCTGTAGTAATGGAGGGGGGCTCTGTCCTGGGGGGTCTGTAGTAATGGAGGGGGGCTCTGTCCTGGGGGGTCTGTAGTAATGGAGGGGGGCTCTGTCCTGGGTGGTCTGTAATAATGGAGGGGGGGTCTGTAGTAATGGAGGGGGGTCCTGCCCTGGGGGGTCTGTAGTAATGGTGGGGGGCTCTGTCCTGGGGGGGTCTGTACTAATGGAGGGGGCTCATGCCCTGGGTGCTATGTAGTAATGGAGGGGGTCTGTAGTAATGGAGGGGGGCTCTGTCCTGGGGGGTCTGTAGTAATGGAGGGGGCTCTGTCCTGAAAGGTCTGTAGTAATGGAGGGGGGCTCTGTCCTGGGGGTCTGTACTAATGGAGGGGGGTCCTGCCCTGGGGGGTCTGTACTAATGGAGGGGGGTCCTGCCCTGGGGGGGTCTGTAGTAATGGAGGGGGGCTCTGTCCTGGGGGGTCTGTAGTAATGGAGAGGGGCTCTGTCCTGGGGGGTCTGTAGTAATGGAGGGGGTCTGTAGTAATGGAGGGGGGTCTGTCCTGGGGGGTCTGTAGTAATGGAGGGGGGCTCTGTCCTGGGGGGTCTGTAGTAATGGAGGGGGGCTCTGTCCTGGGGAGTCTGTAGTAATGGAGGGGGGCTCTGTCCTGGGGGGTCTGTACTAATGGAGGGGGGTCCTGCCCTGGGAGGTCTGTAGTAATGGAGGGGGGGGGCTCTGTCCTGGGGGGTCTGTAGTAATGGAGGGGGGCTCTGTCCTGGGGGGTCTGTAGTAATGGAGGGGGGCTCTGTCCTGCGGGGTCTGTAGTAATGGAGGGGGGTCTGTCCTGGGGGGTCTGTAGTAATGGAGGGGGGCTCTGTCCTGGGGGGTCTGTAGTAATGGAGGGGGGTCTGTAGTAATGGAGGGGGGCTCTGTCCTGGGGGGTCTGTAGTAATGGAGGGGGACTCTGTCCTGGGGGGTCTGTAGTAATGGAGGGGGTGCTCTGCCCTTCGGGGGTCTGTACCAATGGAGGGGGGGTCCTGCCCTGGGGGGTCTGTAGTAATGGAGGGGGGCTCTGTCCTGGGGGGTCTGTAGTAATGGAGGGGGGCTCTGTCCTGGGGGGGTCTGTAGTAATGGAGGGGGGCTCTGTCCTGCGGGTTCTGTAGTAATGGAGGGGGCTCTGTCCTGGGGGGGTTTGTAGTAATAGAGGGGGGTCTGTCCTGGGGGGTCTGTAGTAATGAAGGGGGGTCTGTCCTGGGGGGTCTGTAGTAATGGAGGGGGGGTCTGTCCTGGGGGGTCTGTAGTAATGGAGGGGGGCTCTATCCTGGGGGGTCTGTAGTAATGGAGGGGGGCTCTGTCCTGGGGGGTCTGTAGTAATGGAGGGGGGCTCTGTCCTGGGGGGTCTGTAGTAATGGAGGGGGGCTCTGTCCTGGGGGGTCTGTAGTAATGGAGGGGGGCCCTGTCCTGGGGGGTCTGTAGTAATGGAGGGGGGCTCTGTCCTGGGGGGTCTGTAGTAATGGAGGGGGACTCTGTCCTGGGGGGTCTGTAGTAATGGAGGGGGGCTCTGTCCTGGGGAGTCTGTACTAATGGAGGGGGGTCTGTCCTGGGGGTCTGTATCAATAAGGGGGGGGTCTGTCCTGGGGGGGTCTGTACTAATGGAGGGGGGGGTCTGTCCTGGGGGGGTCTGTACTAATGGAGGGGGGTTTTCCTGGGGGGGTCTGCACTGTGTAAGGTCTGTACTTAGGGAGGGGTTTATACTTAGTGCAGGTTCTGCACTGATGGAGGGGGTCTATACTTAGTGGAGGGGGTCTATACTTAGTGGAGGGGGTCTGTACTGAGGGGCGATTATGGTTGGTGGAAGGGGGGTGACCCCAACCATAGTGATGCCAATGCAGCTGCGGGCTCTTCTTTCCCCCCTCCCTCTCCCCCCTCCCTCTCCCTCTTGCGCACGCTGCTGTACTAGTGAGCAGCGCTTGCCAGCACAGCTGCCCACTATGTATCTTCCCCTGCCTTCATATACCCAGGGAAGAAACAGAATACAAAAAGGAGCAGAGAAGAGGATTGTGGGACATGTAGTCCTGAGGACTGGCAGCCCCACTGTAACACAGAAACTGCAGCTCACACAGCATGCTCAGCTAAATGGGAGAGAGAGAGAGATACAGGAGCCTGGGAAAGCTTTCAGGGAAATGCACCCAGGACTCCAGAGGGAGCGGACAGTGCTGAGAGAACCCCGCTGACCTGCGCCACCAGAGGGAAAGCCACACAGCCTAGCGCCATCCCTGGCAGAGAAAGGAATGGAGTCATTGCCGGAATATAGATCTGGGCTCTACACAGCGGAGTCGCCACGGGCAATTCAGAGTGAGCTGACTCCTGATCAGAGGAACCACCGCTGTATCGCTGGGTCAGGTGAGAGGGCCGATCGGCCATTATCTACTAATGTCCATAGGAACTGCAGTCTCTGATCATCTCCTTTATTATGTCTGCAGTCTCTAATCATCTCCTGTACTATGTCTGCAGTCTCTGATCATCTCCTGTAGTATGTCTGCAGTCTCTGATCATCTCCTGTATTATGTCTGCAGGCTCTGATCATCTCCTGTATTATGTCTGCAGTCTCTGATCATCTCCTGTATTATGTCTGCAGTCTCTGATCATCTCCTGTATTATGTCTGCAGTCTCTGATCATCTCCTGTATTATGTCTGCAGTCTCTGATCATCTCCTGTATTATGTCTGCAGTCTCTGATCAACTCCTGTATTATGTCTGCAGTCTCTGATCATCTCCTGTACTATGTCTGCAGTCTCTGATCATCTCCTGTAGTATGTCTGCAGTCTCTGATCATCTCCTGTACTATGTCTGCAGTCTCTGATCATCTCCTGTACTATGTCTGCAGTCTCTGATCATCTCCTGTACTATGCCTGCAGTCTCTGATCATCTCCTGTATTATGTCTGCAGTCTCTGATCATCTCCTGTATTATGTCTGCAGTCTCTGATCATCTCCTGTATTATGTCTGCAGTCTCTGATCATCTCCTGTAGTATGACTGCAGTCTCTGATCATCTCCTGTACTATGTCTGCAGTCTCTGATCATCTCCTGTAGTATGTCTGTCTGCAGTCTCTGATCATCTCTTGTACTATGTCTGCAGTCTCTGATCATCTCCTGTACTATGTCTGCAGTCTCTGATCATCTCCTGTACTATGTCTGCAGTCTCTGATCATCTCCTGTACTATGTCTGCAGTCTCTGATCATCTCCTGTACTATGTCTGCAGTCTCTGATCATCTCTTGTATTATGTCTGCAGTCTCTGATCATCTCCTGTAGTATGTCTGCAGTCTCTGATCATCTCCTTTATTATGTCTGCAGTCTCTGATCATCTCCTGTACTATGTCTGCAGTCTCTGACCATCTCCTGTACTATGTCTGCAGTCTTTGATCATCTCTTATATCCTGTCTGCAGTCTCTGATCATCTGTAGTATGTCTGCAGTCTTTGATCAACTCCTGTATTATGTCTGCAGTCTCTGATCATCTCCTGTACTATGTCTGCAGTCTCTGATCATCTCCTGTATTATGTCTGCAGTCTCTGATCATCTCCTGTATTATGTCTGCAGTCTCTGATCATCTCCTGTAGTATATCTGCAGTCTCTGACCTTCTCCTGTACTATGTCTGCAGTCTTTGATCATCTATTATATCCTGTCTGCAGTCTCTGATCATCTCCTGTAGTATGTCTGCAGTCTCTGATCATCTCCTGTAGTATGTCTGCAGTCTCTGATCATCTCTTGTACTATGTCTGCAGTCTCTGATCATCTCTTGTACTATGTCTGCAGTCTCTGATCATCTCCTGTAGTATGTCTGCAGTCTCTGATCATCTCTTGTACTATGTCTGCAGTCTCTGATCATCTCTTGTAGTATGTCTGCAGTCTCTGATCATCTCCTGTATTATGTCTGCAGTCTCTGATCATCTCCTGTATTATGTCTGCAGTCTCTGATCATCTCCTGTATTATGTCTGCAGTCTCTGATCATCTCCTGTATTATGTCTGCAGTCTCTGATCATCTCCTGTATTATGTCTGCAGTCTCTGATCATCTCCTGTATTATGTCTGCAGTCTCTGATCATCTCCTGTATTATGTCTGCAGTCTCTGATCATCTCCTGTATTATGTCTGCAGTCTCTGATCATCTCCAGTATTATGTCTGCAGTCTCTGATCATCTCCAGTATTATGTCTGCAGTCTCTGATCATCTCCTGTACCATGTCTGCAGTCTCTGACCATCTTCTGTATTATGTCTGGGGGCTCTTTCTAACAGACTCTCTAACAGAAGCCCTCTCTGTGTGCATCAGAGAGACTCCCCTCCAGGTCTCATTAGTGTACCCTCTTCCTGTATTTTCTTTATTAAAAGATCACAGGAGGATCCCAGGGTAACAAAGACTTCTTAGGGGAGCATCTCTGTGTTTGAGTTGTTGCCATAGAAACATTTGTAAAGGGGGGGAGTTGGTAAGATGACCACGCCCATGTGGGGGCGCCAGAAATATTTCTGCACCCAGGCGCCGGTGACCCTAGGATCGGCCCTGGTAGTATCGGGTGTCATGGCGAATTCCTCTACTTGCACACACACGACATTTTTTGGGGGGTTTGCGACCTGTTTGGGTAAGAGGGAGGATTTCGGGAAAGTGCCTTTCATGGAGTCTGGCTAATGAATCGGAGCGAATTAGTTGAGGGGCTTGGCCTTGGGGATAGAGAAGGGCTGTGACAACGTCTTCTTGGAATTTTAGATAGGTTAGGGAACTTTGGGTGCACTTAGAAAAAATTATATATGAATTAAATAGGGCAAGTTGCATCAAATAAATGGCGACTTTCTTGTACCAAAATAGTGATCTCCTGGTGGCCAAGTATGGCTGCATCATCTGGTTGTTCATATCCCTCCCCCCATGTATAGGTTGTACTCATGCACACATTTTGGCTTCTGTATGGGGCCTCCTCTTCTCTGAAGTTCCACCAAGGTGTCATTATGTATTGTTGAAAGGATGTAGACATCTCTTTTTTTATCTCTCCACTTCACCGCTAGTACTTCTTCAGTCCGCATACTGGCCATTTCGCCCTGCTTCAATTTCTTGGCGACCAATCTTTGTGGGAAGCCTTTGCGGTTGTTCCCTGCTGTCCCACTGGCCACAGTTTTCTTTAGGTACAAATGGCGGCAAAGTGGGAGACTAGTGTAGAAATTGTCTACATATAGGTGGTAACCTTTCCCAAGTAATGGTTGGATCAGCTGCCAGACAATTTTGCCACTTGTTCCCATGTAGGTAGGGCATCCAGGGGGGTTTAGCTGTCTGTCTTTTCCCTCATAAATTATAAAGTCATATGTGTAACCCGTGGCCCTGTCACACGCCTTATAAAATTTTACCCCACGTAAATAGGTATTGTTTTATTCCGAGTCTTCCGGTGAAGTGTACTAGGGATTCATCCATACATATATTTCTATCAGGGGTAAACATCTCCTTGAAGCTGGCGAAAAAAAATTGATTAAGGGCCGAATTTTGAATAATTTATCGTAACTGGGATGATTTCGAGGGAGACATTGGGCATTGTTATTGAAGTGTAAAAATCTCATGATCATCTCATAACAGGTTCTGGGCATCAATGACGAATAGACCGGCATGTGGTGGATAGGTTGGGTAGACCAGTAGGAATGGAGTTCATTTTTTTTTTGTCAGCCCCATGTTGAGGGTTAGGCCAAGGAAAATTTTAAATTCTTCCAAGGTGAGGGGTTTCCAAACAAAAGGACGGGCATATGAGGAACTTGGATTGTTGGCTATATGTTGGCTGGCGTATAGATTACATTACTCCACAATGTAGGTTAGGAGATCATTGGTAAAAAATAAATGAAAATAATAAAGTGGGGGTTACATTTTCCGTCTGCATCTGAGGGCCTGGCTGGGCTGTAAAAAGGGGTATTACAGGTTCTACTGACGTATCGGGCAGCCATGTTGGATACAGTAGAAGATCTGGGAGGCTAGTATGGGCACTGCCTCGTTGATCCATTGCTAGCATCTGGCCTATCCTCTAGGAAGGTTGCAGAACTGCTGGTGGATGCCTGCCTATCCCGGAGTGCTGCACTGCTGGTGGATGCCTGCTGGTGGATGCCCTGGAGTGCTGCACTACTGGTGGATGCCTGCATATCATCCTGGAGTGCTGGGCTTCTAGTGGATGCCTGCATATCATCCTGGAGTGCTGCGCTGCTGGTGGATGCCTGCTAGTGGATGCCCTGGAGTGCTGCGCTGCTGGTGAATGTCTCCTCCTGCTCATTTCTCCTGATTCTCCTTGTTAGGATTCTATCTTCCTCTGTTTCCAACTAGGAGCCACTGCTTTCCACTGGCTCATAGTCGCTATCCGAGTCTGACGGAGAGAATTCCCGCTACTCTCGTCCGACATACTCTGGAGTATTTGGAGAGCCTCCTCTGCGCTGTAAGATCTTTTCGTCATGTTGGCAGGCAGATGTGCCAGATGGCGGGCGGCAGATGTGCCAGATGGCGGGCGGCAGATGTGTCAGATGGCAGGCGGCAGATGTGTCAGATGGCGGGCGGCAGATGTGTCAGATGGCGGGCGGCAGATGTGCCAGATGGTGGGCGGCTGTGCCAGATGGTGGGTGGCTAGATGTGCCTGATGTTGGTGGGCAGATGTGCCTGATGTTGGCGGGCAGATGTGCCTGATCGTGGGCAGATGGCGGGTGGCAGATGTGCCAGATGGCGGGTGGCAGATGTGCCAGATGGCGGGCGGCAGATGTGCCAGATGTTGGCAGGTGGCAGATGTGCCAGATGTTGGCGGGCAGCAAATGTGTCAGATGGCGGGCGGCAGATGTGCCTGATGGCGGGCGGCAGATGTGCCTGATGGCGGGCGGCAGATGTGCCTGATGGCGGGCGGCAGATGTGCCTGATGGCGGGCGGCAGATGTGCCTGATGGCGGGCGGCAGATGTGCCTGATGGCGGGCGGCAGATATGCCTGATGGTGGGCGGCAGATGTGCCTGATGGCGGGCGGCAGATGTGCCTGATGGTGGGCGGCAGATATGCCTGATGGTGGGCGGCAGATATGCCTGATGTTGGCAGGCAGATGTGCCTGATGATGGCAGGCAGATGTGCCTGATGATGGTGAGCGGCTGATGTGTCAGCTGTTGACGGGCTGATGTGTCAGCTGTTGACGGGCTGATGTGCCAGCTGATGATGGGCTGATGTGTCAGCTGTTGACGGGCTGATGTGCCAGCTGATGACGGGCTGATGTGCCAGCTAATGACGGGCTGATGTGTCAGCTGTTGACGGGCTGATGTGCCAGCTGTTGATGGGCTGATGGGCCTGATCATGGGCAGATGGCGGATGGCAAATGTGACAGATGGCCGGCGGCAGATGTGCCAGATGGCGGGCGGCAGATGGGCCAGATGGCGGGCGGCAGATGTGCCAGATGTTGGCGGGCGGCAGATGTGCCAGATGTTGGCGGGCGGCAGATGTGTCAGATGGCGGGCGGCAGATGTGTCTGATGGCGGGCGACAGATGTGCCTGTTGGTGGGCGGCAGATGTGCCTGATGATTGGTGGGCAGATATGCCTGATGACTGGCGGGCAGATGTGCCTGATGACTGGCGGGCAGATGTGCCCGATGATGACGGGCTGATGTGTCCGCTGTTGGCGGACAGATGTGCCAGTTGTTGACGGGCAGATGTTCACTGACAGGTGTTTTCACTGTTTTGGGGACACTGTATTTTGGGGACATTAGCTGGGTGATCAGAGGGTAAACCGCAGACAAACAGCTATAAAACTCACTGATCTCCCGGCTGCAGCACAGATCTCTCTTCCTCTCCTCACTGACAGGCTCTGTGTGAGGTAAGGAAGAGATGAGAGCAGTTACAACGCTCTCTATTTACATTACATGACGACTGTGATTGGACACAGTCGTCATGTGATCAGGAGGGCCAATCACAGGGCCCTCCTGTGTTGTACTGCTCTACTGTCTCTGGGGGGCACAGGCAGATCGGGATCGCGCCGCTGCGCGGGCATGTGGCGTGCGACCTCCTGTCAAATTCCACCCCTCCCCCATGTTAACTATACGATGGCTGTGATTACACACAGCCATCGTGCGGATCAGGAGGGCAAATCACATTGCCCTCCTGCCGCTCCGAGATGCGGCGTGTCTGGGTGACACGCGCGCATCGTAGGGTGCCCACGTGTCCCGGATTGCCCGGGACAATCCCGCAATTAGCAGGTCTGTCCCGGGTCCCGGGCACCCTCATTCCGGGACAATATAGTGTCCCGGAATTGCCCCCTGGCCCTGACCCGATCTGATGCCCTCTAAAATATCCCTCACATCGCTGCTGTCACTCACTGACAGCCTGTGGTGGACCCCTGGCTGGTGAGACCCCTTTTACATGAGCCGTTGGCTCAGTGCCCAAATGATTGCTAGCTGCCGCTCCGCCTCGCATCTAGCAATCAGTGACATCATAAGGAGGAGAGAGGCAGAGCCCCAGCATTCACAGCGGGAAAGATTTAACTTCCTGCTCCGCGCCTGGGTGGAAAGTGGCACACTGCATCTGGTGGCAGGCCATGGGTGAAAAGTGGCACACTGCATCTGGCATCAGGCAACGGTAGCAAGTGAAACGCTGCATCTGGTGGCAGGCAATGGGTGGAAAGTGGCACACTGCATCTCGTGGCAAGTGACACGCTGCATCTGGTGGCAAGTGACACGCTGCATCTGGTGGCAGGCAACAGTGGCAAGTAACAAGCTGCATCTGGGGGCAGGCAACAGTGGCAAGTAACAATCTGCCTCTAGGGGCAGGCATCGGTAAGTGGCACACTGCATCAGGTGGTAAGTGACAAGCTCAGGGTCCCCACTGATTCTGCATTATGGTGAGTTGAACAATTTCATTATATATTACAATGTAGTACAACACCAACCATTCGCCCGACAAATCACCCCTGCCACCGAATTCCCCGTCAACCCCCGAGACTACATTCCCCCAAACCCCCATCTTTTCTTGGGAAGGGGGCAGGGGGGGGGTGTCCCTGAATGGCAGTTTGGAAATGTGGTCACCCTAGCGCATCGGGATCGTGCGGCTGCGCGGGAGCACGCCCACGCGATCCCGTTCCTTCTGAAGGACGTTCGGGAACGTCCAGTCAGAAGGAGGGAGCTCCCACCCGGCCGTTTATGTGCAGTGGCCGGGTGGGAAGTGGTTAAACTTGTAAACAAAGTGTGCTAGAAAAAGCATGGTCGGCAAGTGGTTAAGTGTATGTTAGGGCAAAATAAAAATATAAAAATAAAAATGTTAAAAAATATATGCAGTATATCTCTCCAATACATGCACATTTACCCATGTTTAGGCCCAATTCACACTATGTGCGGTGACCGGTGTTTTGCTGCACTGTAAATCACCACTAGGACACGCGCAAAACATTTGTTTTGCAGCTTGGTGCATTTTATCGCAGTGCACCGTACAGAATTGCATCACGCTGCCGTACAGTGACATGAATGAAGTGTCACTTTTGTACACCTCAAATAAGTTTCTACAAAAGAAAAAAAAAAGGGAGCTGTGTGATGCACAGAATATTGCACCACACCACCCCCTACTGGTGGCTTACTGCAGCCAGTATGGACAGTTGCCAAACAGTAAACCACTGCTGTCTACTGTCCGGCAGCTGCCTGTTTCAGTGTGAACAAGCCCTTAGTCCCTTAACACTGCCTCCTAGCAGCCCTTTAGGTAGGTTTTAATGTTCAGAATGCAATTGGAAGCCATGACCGAGAGCTGTCAGTGACAGCTCAGTCAGTGTGCGGGGCGTGCACTCCCAGAACACATGTGCGTTTCATGACTCCCAAGAACCTGCCTATACACTGTGTGTGGAGAAAGGGTTCTTAGGTGATGTACACTATATTACCAAAAGTATTGGGACACCTGCCTTTACACGCAGATGAACTTTAATGGCATCCCAGTCTTAGTCCGTAGGGTTCAATATTGAGTTGGCCCACCCTTTGCAGCTATAACAGCTTCAACTCTTCTGGGAAGGCTTTGCACAAGGTTTAGGAGTGTGTCTATGGGAATGTTTCACCATTCTTCCAGAAGCGCATTTGTGAGGTCAGGCACAGATATAGACGAGAAGGCACGACTTGCAGCTTCCCCTCTAATTCATCCCAAAGGTATCTGGTTGAGGTCAGGACTCTGTGCAGGCCAGTCAAGTTTCACCCTAAACTTGCTCATCCGTGTCTTTATGGACCTTGCTTTGTGCACTGGTCCAAATCATTTGGTGGAGGGGGGATTATGATGTGGGGTTGCTTTTCAGGGGTTAAGCTTGGCCCCTTAGTTCCAGTGAAAGGAACTCTTAAGGCGTCAGCATACCAAGACGTTTTGGACAATTTCATGCTCCCAACTGTGTGGAAACAGTTTGGAGATGGCCCCTTCCTGTTCCAACATGACTGCGCACCAGTGTACAAAGCAAGGTCCATAAAGACATGGATAAGCGAGTTTGGGGAGGAGGAACTTGACTGGCCTGTACAGAGTCCTGACCTCAACTCGATAGAACAACTTTGATGAATTCGAGCGATGACTGTGAGCCAGGCCTTCTTGTCCAACATCAGTGCCTGACCTCACAAATGCACTTCTGGAAGAATGGTCAAACATTCCCATAGACACACTCCTAAACCTTGTGGATATCCTTCCCAGAAGAGTTGAAGCTGTTAAAGCTGCAAAGGGTGGGCCAACTCAATATTGAACCCTACGGACTAAGACTGGGATGCCATTAAAGTTCATGTGCATGTAAAGGCAGGCGTCCCAATACTTTTGGTAATACTTTTGTAGTTCTAGGGGCATCTACATCTATAGGAACTGAGCTGGCTGCAAAAATTTTTCAAATCCTGGTGATGAAGTGCTGGTGATCCTGGATACTTTATTGCAAAAAGCTCCTGGTTTACAGAGCTCAATAGCTCAAGCTAACATATGTACACATAATTAATGGATCAGAGTGATGACTCCTCCCCTTGTCTCCCCGCCCTCCATTCAGTCTGAAACCGAGTGTCTAAAAGTAAACAGGTTCTGCTCTGCATACTTCTAAAAAAGACCCATGGTGCTCTGTGAGCCCTGTATAAATGCTCCATGTATAAATATTTACACAAAAATCTTCTCAATAATATGACATATGGTTTGCAGCAGTGGCTTTAATACGATTAAATATTATGAGCCTGTATCTTGTTTCATAAACAGGCACAACTAGATTTGGAGAGATAACTTAATTAGAAATGATATGCCAAATAATTGTATGTCCCATGGGCCAGTGGCAGCCTGGAGTTCAATAAACTCACATGACGTTTAATAGCTCGGAGGTCGCATGACAAAAGTACTTTTAAAAAGGAACAATAAAACACAAAAAACCCACAAAAGTTCAACTGATATATCTTGCCATGCGTCAGTAACTAGAATCTGTTATACAGTATGTTCTAGTTCCACCCACTTTTACAACTCTTCAGCATCCCTCACTAAACTGCGCACTGTAAACAAATTGGATATTTTTTTATTTTTTTTCTCAGCACCTACTGTATATCTGCTGTATTCATTTTTCACTTCCTCCTCCCTGGCCGCGGCCCATCGCATCATTTCCTGTTTGCAATGCCTTCTGGGAAGGAGCGGCAACTTCCTCTGACACTGCCGTTGCTATGGAAATCTGACCTGAAACCTATTACACTGCTTGTACTGCACTCAGCATGTGCGAGATCTGCAAGGATGAGATCCAGGAAGAAATACAGTCTGGCTTCAGATGCCCACACTTAAGATGGCCACGGCCTGCTGTAAGTTTATAAAATAACAAACTACTGCTATAAACTAACAAAACAGACCTTAGTTTACAGACTAACTTTACTAGAATACATTAAGCTTGTGTATTATAGGGGTATTTTTATTTAAAAAGTATCATTTCGGCCGGAACACCACTTTAAGCCTCGTACACGCGATCGGATTGTTGGCCAACAAAACCGTGGAATTTTGTCCGAAGGGCGTTGGCACACACAGCACACAATTGTTGGCCAACAAATATGAACGTAGTGACATACTACGTTGTTTTTCAAATCTTTAGCGCCACCCTTTGGGCTCCTTCTGCTAATAAGAAGTTTGGTGAGTGTTGATTCGTGCTTTTCATTTTGCGCTCTTCATTTTGCGCTTTTCATTTTGTGCTTTTCATTTCGTGCTTTTCATTTTGCGCTTTTCAGTTTGTTTCTGAACGGATCGTTCGTCAACCAGACATGTTGCGGAATCTGAGGAGATAACGTGTTATTTATTATTGGCCTTGGAGTTATTGCTTTGACATTATTTTTTTGAATAATAATGAATAATAATTATTCATTATTATTCATTATTCAATTAGTTGAATAATAATGATTTGATTTGGTATATTTTCTATATTTTTGGATGCATAGAATGCACTTTTTAGTTAAGTTCTATTGGCAGATAGCATGTCTAATTTTATTTGTTTTCTTTTTTTTAATGCACAATAAAAAAAATTGTGTAGAATAATACTTGGCTATTTGTTTTACTTCAAATGACAGTTTTGGAGTAGGCAGTTACATTTTAAAAAATACAATGTAAAATTGACAAGGGACACCAACATAGTTGTATCTTAAAATCTACAGGATAATGGTGTTGTGGTAACTTGCCAAAAAAAAAAAAAAAGCGTAATAATATTATTCTTGATATCACTAGAAAAAAAAAGCCTTTGAAAATCTGTTTGCAATAACTCCATCAGTATCACCAGCAAAGCAGCTTCATTATTATCCCATTAAAGAAGAAGAGAATTTTGCGCTGCATTTCGAGATTTCATAATTTGCCGCGTCACGAATGTTAATTCTCCATTGCGAACGCTAGTTTACAAGACCGACCGCTTCCGGCTCGTCCTTGCTTCCGAGCATGCGTGTTTGCACTTTGGACTTTTGTCCGACGGACTTGTGTACACACACTCGGAAAATCCGACAACACACATTTTAAAAGCTGCTAGCCAACATTTGTCCGCGGAAAATCTGACAACAATTGTCCGATGGAGCGTACAAACGATCGGATTTACCGCCAACAGCCTGTCATCACACATTTCCCGTTGGAAAGTCTGATCGTGTGTACGAGGCTTTAGAGTAGTGAAAGGCAACCTGCAATGAGCACAAAATAGAGGTTTTTTGCTTCTGACCTCCTTTTGGAAAATGCAACGTGTCAGGCATTTATTGCCAGTGCCAGTTTGATGTGCATTGAAACAGTTGCTTGTAGCCTCCACCGGACCGGGTGACAATGCACTTGATATCAAAGTACACACTGGCAAATGATTGCTTGCACCATCATCCCTACTGATTAATATACACGGCAAAACACACGGACTATAAAACTTTTCAGGTGCTTCCGAGGGGTATTCAACATATACAGCAGGATTTTCCTTTAAATCGTTTTTTAATTTTATTGTAATAATGCTATTAAAACCCATAAAAAGCAGGAAATCCCATAAAAGCAGCATAAAAACCCAGAAACCCCCCAATGGTCGCAAGATCTGCATATATACATATGTGTATGTAGTATATCTCATGAATATATGCAGATCATGGCGACCATTGGCGTTTCTGAGCATAATTTTCCTGTGGAAATAATGTAAATGACAAGAATTGTTATAAATCCATTGTTTATTGCCAACCCTAAATTCTTTACTCCTGCTTTTCGGTTTTTAATACTGTTATTGCAACCTTGCATGCTCGGATAAAGGGCTTGTATGGATTTCGGAGGGGACCCCACACCGTTTTTTTTTTTTTTTTTAATTATTTTGCCATGGGGTTCCCCTTAGAATCCATACCAGACCCAAAGGGCCTAGCATAGGCGTGCGCACAGGGTGTGCTGGGTGTGCCTGGGCACACCCTAATCACCTTGTGCGCATTAGCATTGTCAATTTGTGTGCAGGCGGGGAGATGGGAAAGATCTCCCTCTTTATGGCTCTACCATAAGAGAATTGCGCACTTCTCTTTCACTTTGCAGAGAGATCAATGTGTCGGGGTCACATATATATATACCCTGTTTCCCCGAAAATAAGACCTAGCGTGATTGTCGGTGATGGCTGCAATATAAGCCCTACCCCCAAATAAGCCCTACCCTGTTTCCCCGAAAATAAGCCCTACCCTGAAAATAAGACCTACAAGGACTTTACCTAGGGCTTATTTGGGGGGTAGGGCTTATATTGCAGCCATCACCGACAATCACGCTAGGTCTTATTTTCGGGGAAACAGGGTATATATATATATATATATATATATATATATATATATATATATATATATATACACGCATGCATGTGTGTTTGATCTTTGGGGTGCACACCCTAATGCAATAGGCTGCGCACACCTATGGGGCCTAGTATGGATTGAGGGGTGACCCCACGCTGTTTGTTTACAGAATTTTCTATTGCTGGCATTCCAGCTCTCAGCGGGGAAGCCCGCTGACAGCTGATGTGGCATGCCGGCACGTTCCTTAATAGCCAGTTATTCTTCTTTCACATAGGATTTAAATCGGTCGATCATTTTGCAACCGATCCAAATTCGAATCGTTCCGAAAATTTGTAATCAGTTCGAAAACGAATCAACGAAAAAACGAATTTCAATGAAATTTGTTAGTATTGTCCAAAAATTTGTCCGAACTTACATTTGGACGAAACAAACTGTCTACTTCTGAATATGCCGTGTGCCTGGCTGTGTGTGCGCTAAGTGGAAGAAATAGGCTCAGACTACCAGCGACTCTCTTGGGGGTGTGCTACATCAGTACTGCCAATGGATCGAATCATTTCCACCCTAGCCGATAGACTCTAGTTTGATTGAATCTAATTCATACCTCCCAACTTTTTGAGATGGGAACAAGGGACACCTATCAGCAAAAGTATACAGGCATAGGACACACCCCTTGCCACGCCCCCTTAAAGGAGAATTGTACAAAAAAAAAAACAGAACAAGATTGGTTAAACCCACAAGTGCTCTGTATACAACTACTATTCCTTTATATTGGCTTTTGGAATTTACAAATGCAGCAATTTAGAAATCAGATGAAACTTTTAGCACTGGAAAACTCTTTTTGAAAGATAAAAAGTGCATTTTATATACAACTATATGGATCAGACCAAAATGAGGGACACATGAGGGGGAAAGAGGGACAGAGGGACATTGCTCCAAATCAGGGACAGTCCCTCGAAATCAGGGACAGTTGGGAGCTAAGCTAATTTAAAACAAATCTATTGGAAGGGATTTTATGGCTATTAGATTACTTGCCACGTCGATCATTTTGATTGATTCTCACATCAAACAGATAATAAAATCAAGGCATGTATTGCCACCATTGCAGCGACAAGGACAATCTCCGCATGGCAGGTGGAAGGTGGGTTCTAAAGCGAGTTTTGAGGTGCATATATATACAGAAAAACATCCATGTAGGTATCTATCCCGTATCCCTTTTCATCTATCTAAACCCGAGGGGGTGCTTATAATGTTCGCTTTAGCAGTTTTGCAACAACGGCCTGGCAAGTCTGAAGCTTACAATAAAATGAGCACATTTGGAGAAAGCCTGCTGTTACCGCTGTCCTAATTAACTGCACATGTTGTTCTCCCAGAAGGCTTTTCTGCTGGAGCACACTGCTGTTCTTTTCAGAAACAAGAAAAGAAAGTTTAGCCTTATTTTAACAACCTACTCCAATCCATGTCTACCCTTCCTTAAAGGGGAACCGCACACAAATTACCAAATTTCTATAAAGTATATAATAGACATTTAGATGATATTCATAAATAAGTATCTGTACACTGTATTATCATTTTAAAGAGAAGCAACCATAACTGAGCTTATACATGAATCTAATTATCCATTAATAGTAGAGCTAAAGGCATTTTTCCATGTTGAATAAAGCAAAGAAGGGTTATAACCACTGTCAGTTTTTTTTTTTTTTTTTTTGCCATCTGTGTCCCATTGGGGAGATTTTGCTTCACTTCCTGTCCCATAGCCAAAACAGGAAGAAAGGAAAAACCTACAGAGTTAGAGAACTTCCCCATTGGATGATTTCTCTTCTATTCCTGTCCTGGTGACAACTCAAAATTTTAGGATTTCCTCTCATGACTAGGGTAGCATAGCTCCCAACTGTCCCTGATTTCAAGAGACTGTCCCTGATTTGGAGCAATGTCCCTCTTTCCTCCTCATTTGTCCCTCATTTTGGTCTGATCTATATAGTTGTATAAAAAATGCACTTTTTATCTTTCTTAACCTTTCTTCCAATTTCTAAATTTGTAAATTTTAAAAGCTAATATAAAGGAATAGTTGTGGAAAAAAAGCCCTTGTTGATTTAATTAACCTTTTTTTTTGGTTAATTCTCCTTTAAGGGGGTGTGACAGGGGGCGTGTCCTATGCCTAGATATGTTTGCTAGTAGGTGTCCCTCATTCCCATCTCAAAATGTTGGGAGGTATGGGGTAGGTAAGAGCTCATCTGAGACTGCCCCTACCTCTGTCTGCCCCAAATACCTCCCCTTAATTATAAGGATTAACCACACAAAACCTGAATGGAGTTAAAATGGCCGAAAACGGCCTTTTATTAACCACTTCCCGCCCGCCCTATGGCGGATTGACGTCCAGGAAGTGGTTCTGTTATCCTGACTGGACGTCATATGACGTCCAGCAGGATAACATGCCGCAGTGCGCCCCCGGGGGCGCGCATCTCGGCGATCGGTGGAGCGGTGTGTCAGTCTGACACACCGCTCCACCGATCTTGGTAAAGAGCCTCCGGCGGAGGCTCTTTACCACGTGATCAGCCGTGTCCAATCACGGCTGATCACGCTGTCAATAGGAAGAGCCGTTGATCGGCTCTTCCTCACTCGCGTCTGACAGACGCGAGTAGAGGAGAGCCGAACGGCGGCTCTCCTGGCAGGGGGGGTCTGCGCTGATTATCAGCCCAGCCCCCCCGCAGATCACCACATTGGACCACCAGGGATCGCCACTAGGACCACCAGGGAAGGGGCAACATGTGGATGGCCAGGTATGTACCCCATGGCCATCCACATGTGCCCAGTGTCCAAATCTGTGCCAATCAGTGCCCACAAATGGGCTCTGATTGGCACCATCATGTTGCAGTGATGCCCAGCAATGCCACCCTTAGGGGCATCACTGCAAACAAGCAGTGCCATCAGTGCCACCCATCAGTGTCCATTCATGCCACCTGTCAGTGCCCATCAGTGCCCATAAATCAGTGCCCATTCGTGCCCATCTGTGCCAACTATCAGTGCCACCCATAAGTAACCATCAATGCCACCTACAAGTGCCCATCAATGCCACCTATGTGTGCCCATCCGTGCCACCTATGAGTGCCCATCAGTGCCGCCTATCAGTACCCATCATCAGTGCCCGTCAGTGCCACCTCATCAGTGCCACCTCATCGGTGCCCATCAGTGCCGCTGTGCAGCCATATCAGTGCCCGTCATTGAAGAAGAAAACGTACTTATTTACAAAAAGTTTAAACAGAAACAAAGAAAAACTTGTTTTTTTTAAAAATTTTCGGTCTTTTTTTATTTGTTGCGCAAAAAATAAAAACCGCAGAGGTGATCAAATACCACCAAAAGAAAGCTACATTTGTGGGAACAAAATGATAAAAAATTTGTTTGGGTACAGTGTAGCATTCAAATTGCGACAGCACTGAAAGGTGAAAATTGGGCTGGGCGGGAAGGTGTCTAAGTGCCTGGTATTGAAGTGGTTAAACATACACTTTCTTTACATAACATAACATAACCATACATAACCTATCCAGATAACAATACTCGAGGTCCCTGACAGTGGCATATTGCCAAAATTTTGTATCTGAGGCACCAGCTGAGTAGCGACTAGGGTTGCCACTTTTTCTTCAAGCTAAACCCAAGCAGCGCAGTAAAAATTGTTTTTGTTTTAGTATACACTATAAGATTGTATACCTGGGCAGTGGTGTCTCCAGCTTTCATATTTAGGGGGACTACGTTTTTGGTTGCAACATGACAAAAAGTGGAACATTTCAAGGGGTATGAATACATTTTCAAGGCACTGTAAGATCCTTTTCTACGTTTATTGCATTGGAAGAGGTACACCAATGTTCCTCAACTCCAGTCCTCAAGTCCCCCAACAGGTCATGTTTTCAGGATTTCCCTCAGATGAAACAGCTGTCGTAATTACCAAGGCAGTGAAACTGACCAAATCACCTGTGCAAAATAGTGGAAGGCCTGAAAACATGACCTGTTGGGGGTACTTGAGGAGTGGAGTTGAGAAACATTAAAGGTACACAACATTACTGGAGGTGCAGATGTATGATCTTACGATATTGAAGGTCCCTTTTGAGTTTGTGACATGTTTTCACGGATTGATTTGGTTGCACAGTTTGTAGCGTTTTTCGTTGCAGGGTTTGCTTCCATTATTTGTGACTTTTAAAATCAGAACGAAGTTTCCTGCTGATTCGTTTATGTCTGAGGTTGGGTGGTTTCCTTGAAAACCAGTATTGGGGTTTGTTGGAATATTTCTTTCAGAGTTTCATCCTCTGTTATGTTTCAGTTATTTTTTATTAAAGTTTTACAATGCAATGAACAAAGGTCTCGACTTTACATTACGCAAAATACAACTTGTTCATGGTCATCCTCTGTTATGATGGGTTGTAAATCTTTAATTATCTTTCTTATCCCTTCTAGTGCCGGATTGTATGTGGTTACTAGAGGTACAAGATTATTTGTTCTTCTTTCTCTTTGTATTGGAGTAGATTTTCTCTTCGAGTTTTCAGGGCCATGTTTATGCTGGTGTTGATGGTTTTGTCCTTGTAGCCTTTCTTATGGAATTCGTCTGCTAGTGTTCTGAGATGTTTATCTCTGTCTTCTGGGTCTGAACTAGGGTTGCCACCTCATCCCTTTAAACCCGAACACATATGAATTACATGGGTTCTGAGGGTAATTAAATGCAGATAAGGCAACAAGTGAGTTTAATTACCACCTTAATCAGCCACAGAACCTGTGTAATTAATATGTGTTCGGGATTAAAGGGATGAGGTGGCAGCTCTAGTCTGAACATATTTGGTGGTATCTGATGACTTGGTTGTGTATGATGGCCCATTTGGTGTCTTGGGGGTGAAAAGTGGAATCATTGAGATAGTTGCACCTTTCCTTGGGTTTCCTGTATATTTCGGTTTGAAGCTTGTCATCCCTGTTGTGTACTGTAGTGTCTTGGAAGTTGACATATGGGTTTGAATAGTCCAATTTTAGTTTGATTGATGGGTGAAAGGCGTTGAACAATAAGTAAAATTGTTGTAGATTTTCTTCACCTTCTGTCCGTATGATGAAAATATCACTGATTTAGTGATAGTATCTGTACACCCCGAAAGCTTGTCCTGAAAAATTGTATGTTATGCCGCGTACACACGAGCGGACTTTACGGCAGACTTTGCCCGGCGGACTGGATTTCGTCAGACAATTCGATGTGTGTGGGCTCCAGCGGACTTTGTTTTCTCAAAAGTTGGACGGACTTAGATTTGAAACATGTTTTAAATTAATCCGTCGAAATCGAGTCCGGTCGAAAAGTCAGCTCGTCTGTATGCTAGTTCGACGGACAAAAAGCCACGCTAGGGCAGCTATTGGCTACTGGCTATGAACTTCCTTGTTTTAGTCCGGTCGTACGTCATCACGTACGAATCCGTCAGACTTTGGTGGATTGTGTGTAGGCAAGTCTGTTCATTCAGAAAGTCCGTCGTAAAGTCCGTCGAAATGTCCGCCGGGCAAAGTCTGCCGTAAAGTCCGACCGTGTGTACGCGGCATTAGTGGAAATAAAAAAAGTATCACGGACAGTACTCAACTGTTTCTGTCGCAAGTACACTTATACGGCTACAATCACCTCTACCAGGTCCTGTAAAATAGTCAGAGACCTACAGTGTCTGCACATATACAAGATCTTGTTTCAAGATGTCAGAGCAAAGTGATGAAGGAGAACTTTGGCTGCAAGGAAGACAGTACTGGACTCTGTGATCTAACATGTATGTTTTTTTTTTTTCATATCAAGGTTTTAAAATAAAATTTTAGCTAGGTAGGTTGAAGTTCCACTTTATAATATGAAAAGGGCTCTTTCACACCAGTGAGCTTGTTTTATTTCGCACATAATGCATGCGCGCTGGTGTGCATTGACAGTGCTAAATTAGGGGAAACTGATGCCCCAACCTCAGCCCAACAATGGGCCCAGCCATTGCTTCCTTGTGATATTCTGACCTTGGAGTGGAGAAAGTACCACACGTAGATGTGGAGGTTGGTTCAACTTCAATTTTGTCAGAGTCAGATGCAGTAGAAGTGACTTCTGATTGGCGGATATGGATTTAGGTTAAGCAGATCATGTTGTGTAACCAACAGTTAAAGTGAAAACATTGGTCGGCTTTCCACTCTTGGTCACTAGATCCAAAGCCTTTGGTCAGGCCTTTTTTGTCAGTTTTCTCATTTCTGCACCACTTAACCACTTGCCGACCAGGCGCCGCAGTTGTACTCCGGCAGAATGGCACGGCTGGGCGAAACAATGTTTTGTAACGTCGCTTCGCCCTGTGGCCAATAGGGGCGCGCGTGCGCCCCCTGCTCGCCCACGGAGCCGATGCGAGAGCCCGACGGTCGTGATCACTGCCGGGCTCCCGCGATCGCTCGTGGCACACCGAGAACCTGGATCTGTGTGTGTAAACACACAGTTTCCGGTTCTCTGAGGGGAGAAAAGACAGATCGCCTGTTCATACAGAGTATGAACAGCAATCTGTCATCTCCCCTACACAGTCCCCTCTCCCCTTCAGTTAGAACACACACTAGGGAACACAATTAGCCCCTTGATCACCCCCTAGTGTTAACCCCTTCCCTGCCAGTGACATTTTTACAGTAATCAATGCATTTTTATAGCACTGATCGCTGTATAAATGCCAATGGTCCCAAAAATGTGTCAAAATTGTCCGACAAGTCCTCCATAATATTGCAGTCTGAATAAAAATCGCAGATCGCTGCCATTACTAGTAAAAAAAAAAATAATAATAATAAAAATGCCATAAAACCATCCCCTATTTTGTAGACACTATAACTTTTGGGGAACCAATCAATATACGCTTATTGTGATTTTTTTTTTTTTTTTTACCAAAAATATGTAGAAGAATACATATCGGTCTAAACTGAGGAAAAAAATAGTTTTTTTATATATATTTTTGGGGGATATTTATTATAGCAAAAAGTAAAAAATATTGCGTTTTTTTTTAAATTGTTGCTCTTTTTTGTTTAAAAAAAAAACTGCAGAGGTGATCAAATACCACCAAAAGAAAGCTCTATTTGTGGGAAAAAAGGACGTCAGTTTTGTTTGGGAGCAACGTCGCACGACCGCGCAATTGTCAGTTATAGCGATGCAGTGTCGAATCACAAAAAGTGCTCTGGTCAGGAAGGGGGTATATCCGGGGCTGAAGCGGTTAACTGAACACGTTTCATCCTGCAGTCTGCAAAATACAGAAACAAACAAAAAAAAAGTGTATGGATCGCAGATTATAATCATTTAAAAAAAAAGCCTGAAATTCTTAAAGGAGACTCTAGGTCTACAACACAAGTGGAGTTGAGTGTGGCAGTGGAAGAGTTACAAAATAAATGCACTTTCAAACTAAGCGCATTTATCCCTTTTGCCCCTTTGCCCTAAGATAACCAATCCCACCTGTAAGGGTAGCAGGGTGATTGTTTGCCACGTCCTCCATGCTTCCCTCCTCATTGGGCGCGAAGCAAGGGTCACATGAGAGGCCTACCCTGGGGTGGGTTTTTCTGGGCTTAATTAGGCACTTGGTTACAGGGTCAATTTACACACCCACATGGGGTACCTTTGCTCTGTGCTGTCTTCACCAATGCCTTGGGACAAGGCTAAGGCTGCCGTGGGGGAATACTCAACCCTAAGGTGGACCTCTACTCTTAGAGATGAATGTACACCATGTACACTGACTCTGCAACTGTTCTCCAGTTACCTCTTGGTTCCCTGTGACAATGTACACCTTCACAGTAACTTGCAGCTCAACTCACCCTGCTCCCCCCTCCCACAGTAAATCAGCACCTCAGCGTACTTGGCTCCCCCCTTTCAGCAATGACCTTCTCACCCTGGTCCTCCCCTCTCAGCAGTGAATCCGTAGCTCATCTCTTGGCATCATTCATCCCAGAAGACTAACATTAAGACCCCTTTCACACCAAGGCGCTTAAAAAAACGCCCTAAAACGCCTTAGCGTTATTACCGCGTTTTTACAGCGTTTTAGGGGCGTCAGCGTTAAAATTAACGCAGCGCTGCAGGCGTTTTAACAGCGTTTTTCAAGCGTTAGGCCCCTTTCACACTGGGGCGGTGGGGGCGTCGGTGGTACAACAGCGCTATTTTTAGTGCTGCTGTACCGTCGTTCTTGCAGCGGTATTCGGCCACTATCGGTGCGGTTTTACCCCCCGCTGGCGGCCGAAAAAGGGTTAAAATCCCTCGTACAGCGCGGCTATAGCCGCGGTATTGCCGCGGTATTGCCGCGGTATAGCCGCGCTGTCCCATTGATTTCAATGGGCAGGAGCGGGGAAGGAGCGGTGAATACACCGCTCCTTCCCCGCTCCAAAAAAGCGGTTTGCAGGACTTTTCTCACCGCCCTGCCTGTGCACCGCTTCAGTGTGAAAGCCCTCGGGCTTTCACACTGAACAAACAGCGGAGGCTGTTTAGGGGCGGTTTTCAGGCGGTATTTTTAGCGCAATACCGCCTGAAAACCGCTCCAGTGTGAAAGGGGTCTAACTGAAGCATGTGTTATTGATGCTATCTTTCTGCTTGCATGTTTATCCTTTGTGATATCATGTAAAATAAGCAGTGTCTTGTTTTACTTCAAATCTTCCTTTTTCTGGGATTAATTCTTTTTTTTTGGCACTTTAATTTTGTTTTTTTGGCACTTTGATGGTCTGTTTAATCATTCTGACCTTCCCACAAGTTCAGTCCTGTTGTTGTAGATGCTCTCTTTTCTGCTTGCATGTTTACCTTTTTGTGAGATCATGTGAATTTTCTACAGCTCAGGGCGGATTATAGGCATTATTCAGGCGTTTTTACAGCATTTTCAATTCATTTCAATGGAGAGGGGCGTTTTTAAAGTGCTTTTTTCAATGCCCGAAAGCTGCTCCAAAGATGCTGCTTGCAGGACTTTTCTCAACGCCCCGCCAGCGCAACGCCTCAGTGTGAAAGGGTCAGTTGAGATGCATGGGGAGCGTTTTATGAGTGTTTTAATAGCGTTATTTTTAGCGCTAAAATGCTGCAAAAACGCCTTGGTGTGAAAGGGGTCTTAGGCCCCTTTCACACTGGGGCGGTGGGGGCGTCGGCGGTACAACAGCGCTATTTTTAGCGCTGCTGTACCGTCGTTCTTGCAGCTGTATTCGGCCGCTAGCGGTGCGGTTTTACCCCCGCTGGCGGCCGAAAAAGAGTTAAAATCCCTCGTACAGCGCAGCTATAGCCGCGGTATTGCCGCAGTATAGCTGCGCTGTCCCATTGATTTCAATGGGCAAGAGCGGGGAAGGAGCGGTGAATACACCGCTCCTTCCCCGCTCCAAAGAAGCGGTTTGCAGGACTTTTTTCACCGCCCTGCCTGCGCACCGCTTCAGTGTGAAAGCCCTCGGGCTTTCACACTGAACAAACAGCGGAGGCTGTTTAGGGGCGGTTTTCAGGCGGTATTTTTAGCGCAATACCGCCTGAAAACCGCCCCAGTGTGAAAGGGGCCTTAGTGGCAAAAAATGACCATTGCAGGTGGAGGGGAGTATTGCAGCCAGAGATGTCTTTTTTCAGAACCTACTGAGAGCCATCAAAAATAAGTTGCCCAGAGATAGGCTTTAATATTAATGTTAACTGTAAAATACATCAAAGACAATACAAAACAATATATATAATCTATAAAAAAAAGATTTAGTGTAGCTACTGTATGTACAGAAGTGAAAAAGTATTTTCAGCCATAACTGCTTCTTTTTTTTCCCTACTTGCTTTACAAAATACAGAATTTGCAGTAGTGACTCATCCGTAGTAACCAAATCTCCAACAGTTAAAGAGGATGGAAAAAAGTTTATTTGTGTGGAAAAAAATGAAGGTCCAGCTCATTCTATGATTCTGGCTCTCGCCTTTCCTGGGTTTTTTTTCTTTTTTTTGCTCCTTAGTTGTCTTCTTTATAGTGTTTCTGTGCTCCGGTAAAATCTTGGCTTCACGTAAATAAAGGTTTTGCATTCGTTCACATAAAATGTAGTATTTAGTTATATTATTTGGTCACAGGTGAACAAATAAGCCTACAGAAGGAGAGCTTACAGCAGGCTGACAAAACTGTTACTAATTATGAATGTTATGGGCAGGGGCGTAACTACCACCATAGCGACCCATGCGGGCGCTATGGGGCCCGCAGCCGAGTGAGGCCCAGTGAGGATAAGAGTACCACCGGCACAGTCTTACAGCCATGGGAAGAGAGAGGAAAGGAAGAGGCGAGCTGTCCGTATCAGCAGAGAGCTGAATTGCCCGATGTAAGAGCTTTCATAAGAACTTCCAGTGTTCCCAGGGCTCACGTCACATAGCTCCACCTTTTGGCCCGGTGCCTTTGATAGACAGAACGCCGATCCAATGTGGAACATGTGACGTCATCAAAGGCATCGGGCCAAGAGGTGGGGCTATGTGACGATGAGCCCCGGGAAGACAGGAATTCAAATGAAAGCTATTACAGCGGGCAATCCCGCTCTCTGCTGATCCGGGTGGCTTGCCTCTTCCTCTGCATAGGTGGGGCTGTATGGGGCACAGGCAGACCAGGCTGTATTGGGCACAGGTCACGCTGTATGGGGCACAGGTCACGCTGTATTGGGCACAGGTCACGCTGCATTGACACTAGGGCAGCAGTGGGGGGGGGGGGGGGGGGCTGTTTGCAGGGGGGCCCCATACAACATTTTGCTATGGGGCCCTGCTATTTCTAGTTACGCCCCTGGTTATGGGTGACACCCGATGGCAGGTGACATGGGCTTATATTAACCTCATCTGCCCATTAAAATAGTGAAAGGAGAAAATAAACTACTAAAAAACACCTCCCAATAATCTTAATCTACAAATTCTATCAAAACTGATTTAAAATAAATACATAAATATATAAATGAATAGATTAATCAATCTAATCCCACCATACTGCATATAAAAAATGCATTAATGATAAAACTGCTCAAATGTGCATGTGCTCTTCAACATATCTACTATTCATATTAAATACATGGCATATGTCTGATTAAATATATCAAACCGTGCTGCTTGAACTTCCAAGAATAAAATAAATAACATATAAGTGTGCCAAAAATAGTGCAAGAAATCTTTCTTTTAACTAAAAAAAAATCCTTCCTGTGAACTGTGGACAATACAACAGTATTATGTAACCAAACACCTCAGTGTCAATTATACTGTGAAATTGAAACAAAATATATAAACTGTGAAAGTGAAAACAAATGTGTTACTTTCCTTTTTTCACTTCTTCTTAATCGCTCCTCCACTCAGATTGCGGGCATGTAAAAAGAAGAATTAAACATCCATTGCGCAGAGATCGACCACTGATTAAATGCTATCTAACAGATATAGGGTTGTTCCACTCACATAACCTCCTAGTAGGGATCGCTTTTATTGATCAACTGCAAAAACCGGTGCACAGCGGTGAGATGCTTCATTCACTGCTGTTGCTATCTCACACACTGCAAATGCTACGGACTTCCAAGGGTTCCTCCTACATGTTACGTCACTGCCACGTGACTTTTTAGGATTTTTTTAGTTAAAAGAAAGATTTCTTGCACAATTTTTGGCACACTTATATTTTATTTATTTTATTCTTGGAAGTTCAAGCAGCACGGTTTGATATATTTAATCAGACATATGCCATGTATTTAATATGAATAGTAGATATGTTGAAGAGCACATGCACATTTGAGCAGTTTTATCATTAATGCATTTTTTATATGCGGTATGGTGGGATTAGATTGATTAATCTATTCATTTATATATTTATGTATTTATTTTAAATCAGTTTTGATAGAATTTGTAGATTAAGATTATTGGGAGGTGTTTTTTTTAGTAGTTTATTTTCTCCTTTCACTATTTTAATGGGCAGATGAGGTTAATATAAGCGCAACTGACCACTTTATTATTTATTGATTTATCACTCATTTAGTTGCAGCTATATTATTTGATCATCTCATCTTAACCATTCGGTTTCCATATCAGTATTTTAGTAGTAACTTTTAACCACGTCAGCGCTTGAGCCTTTTTATATAATTAGGTGACATGGGCTCACTCAAGGTGCAAGGCCTAGGTGACAACTTACTCCTCGCAAATTTTAATTCATTAAGGACCTTTGAAAACCCAACAGTCAATGCCGTATCTCAGTGTGGGCTTTTCTCGATATAATCAGTACAGCCCCACAGGAAGTATACAAGTGGTATTCCCCATGGGTCAAACAATGGGTCTTTCTCTATGTATAAAATATGTGTTTTTATAAATGAATACTGTATATGTTTGGAATTTATATGAACTATTAAACTTTTGCTATTTTTCTATACGTGCCGTTAAAGTTCATTTTTCTTCGTTATCTATTCATTTAAAGGGGTTGTAAAGGTAAACATTTTTTCACCTTAATGCATTCTATGCATTAAGGTGAAAAAACTACTAACAATACCGCCGTCCCCAGCCCCCCCGTTTTACTTACCTGACCCCTCGAAATTCGGCTGCTCGTTCACGTCCTCGATTCTGCTGCTCAGCCTGGCCACTGATTGGCTACAGTGGATGGATTGGAAGCAGCGCAGCCATTGGCTCGCGCTGCTGTCAATCACATCCAATGACGTGGCGCGCTGGGGGGGCGGGGCCGAGTGATACAGCGAGCGGCTTTAGCCGCCGGCTGTATCACGGGAGCGCGCCCGCAATAACTAACCACCATGCAAGGAAGCTCGCATTAAGGTGGTTAATTATTGCGGGGAGGAGCTGAGACAGCCGCCGAGGGACCCCAGAAGACCAGGTTCGGGGCCACTCTGTGCAGAACGAGCTGCACAGTGAAGGTAAGTATAACATGTTTGTTATTTTTAAAAAATAAAAAAAATACCTTTACAACCCCTTTAAGTGAGCCTTTTCTTTAACTTACTCCTCACTAGAGAACATCACAAGGAGTGTTGGGCTGATAACTTTAGTGGCCCCTATCTACTTTGTTAACACCAGGTTGTGGCCCATAGGATCGTCCCACCATGGGGTCACAGGAACACGGTGGCTACACTGTGGAGACATGGTGTGAAATAACAGAAGGTTTAAGCTTGAGCAAAGGTCAAAGCAGGTGGCAGGCAAGAGAATAGTCAGTATCCAGGCAGAGGTTGAGGCTGGTGGCAGGCAAGAGAATAGTCGGTATCCAGACAGAGGTCAAGGCTGGTGACAGGAAAGAGAATAGTCGGTATCCAGGCAGAGGCCAAGGTTGTCAGCAGGCAAAAGAATAGTCAGCGTCCAGGCAGAGGTCAAGGCTGGCAGCAGGCAGGAGCATAGTCAGTGTTGAGGCAGAGGTTGAGCTTGTCAGCAGGCAAGAGAGTAGTCATTGTCCAGGCAGAGATCAAGGCTGGCGGCAAGTAAGATAGCAGTCAGTGCCCAGACAGAGGTCAAGGCTGGTGACATTTAACAGAATAGTAAGTGTCCAGGCAGAGGTTGAGACAGGCATCTAGCAAGAGAGTAGTTTGTATCCAGGCGGAGATTGAGGCTGGCAGCAAGTACGAGAGTAGTCTGTGTCCAGACAGAGGTCCAGGCTGGCAACAGGCAAGAGAGTAATATATGTCCAGACAGAGGTCCAGACTGACAACAGGCAAGAGAGTAAGTGTCCAGGCAGAGGTCCAGGCTGGCAACAGGCAAGAGAGTAATATATATCCAGACAGAGGTCCAGACTGACAACAGGCAAGAGAGTAAGTGTCCAGGCAGAGTGCTAGGCGGGTGGCAGGCAAGAGCTTAGTTGGTGTCCTGACAGAGGTCTACATGGGCAGCAGGCAAGAGGGAAGTCAGTGTTCAGGCAGAGGTCGAGGCGGGTGGCAGGTATAAGAGTTGTCAGTGTCCAGACACGGTCAAGGTGGGCAGCAACAAGAGGGTAATCAGTCTCCAGGCAGAGGCCGGAGCAGACAGCAGATAATAGATTGGTCGGTGTGCAGGCTGAGATCAAGGCAGACGACAGGCAAGAGGATAACAGAAATGGTGAGAATTAGCAAAGGGGCAGGAGAAACAAGCAGGGTCAAGCAATCTGGGTCAGCAAGGGGTAAAGCAGAAACAACGGCAATCTTACACACAAGGTTACTGGCAAGGAGACACAGAGTGATTTCGTCAAAATTGATTTTGCAGCAAAATATTTAATTTCGTTATCTGTGAAATTTCCATGAGACTCCTAGTTTCACTCATTGCCAAAATTTGCTAAATACTTTTTTTTTTTTTTTACTATTTAGAGGGTGTTTTATTTTTTGTGCTTAGGGTAGTTTTTTTTTTTTTTTTCCTTTGTGTTCTTTTTTATTTGGTGATTTTTTTTTTGTGTATTTCCTTTTTTAACTGTTTGTTTATTTGTTTTTTTTTACTCTGTAAGAAGATTAAAAATGATGAAAGGTCATTTTTTTGGCACAAGAATGCTTTCAGGTTGATAGATGCTTCTGCAACCCTGCAGGAGACATGCATTTATTTATTTATTTAAAGGATTTATACAGCACCAACAAGTTACACAGTGTTTTATATGCTGTACATTCACATAAGTCCCTGGTCAAGAAGCATACAGTCTAAAAGGTGCCTGCTTCACATGCATACATTAATTTACTGGGGCATCTAATCAGCGTTTTGGAAGTATGGGTGAAAAGTGGAGTACTCAGAGGAAGTCCACACAAGCAGTATTGCCAACTGCCAGTAAATTTACGGACAGTTTGTAAATATCAGTTAATTTTTTCAACTGCCTGTAAATTTCCATAATGGACATTTTCTGCCAGTGAAAATCAGGGCCTTTTGGCGGAGTACTGACAGGCACCTCCACCAAAAGACACTGGGAGAGTTGGGAAGGCGTCAGCCGCGGAAGGAGCAGTCAGCCGTATTTGCGGATACTGCTCCTCTAGTCCCGGCTCCAGCCCTGTCATGGCGGAGTGATCTGACCTCTGCCTCTCCCCGCCAACACAGCTTCACTTGCACTGGGGGCGCTGCGCTGGCGCATGCTGGGAGTCTGCGGCCTGGGCCCCACATCTGCTTCCTCACCTCCCCCCCCCTCCCCAGCCCAACTGTGACAGCTTCCCAGTACAAGTGTACTGAGAATTAGTTATACAAATAGCAAGTGTAAATCATCTTAGCAATACTTCACTGTTTACAGGAGAGCTGCAGTGGAACACAATGGGCGAACTTAAGTGGGCAAATTTTGGAGTACAAGTGTATGTCTGGACAAAATATTAAAAAACATGTTCAGCATATCCCTGCAATACATGTACATTCATCTATGTTTTATCCCCTTTATTCTCCTTTACATCAGTGTCCACCATGTTCCCCTTTACATCAGGGTCCGCAGAGTTCCCCCTTACATTGTGAGAGCTCTGCATACTCTGATGTAAAGGGGAACTCTGTGGACTCTGATGTAATTGAGAACTTTGTGGATTGTGATGTAAGGGAGAACTTTGTGGACTGTGATGTAATGGAGAACTCTGTGGACTCTGATGTACAGGAGAACTTTGTGGATTGTGATGTAAGGGAGAACTTTGTGGATTGTGATGTAATGGGGAACTCTGTGGACTCTGATGTAAGGGAGAACTTTGTGGACTGTGATGTAAAGGGGAACTCTGTGGACTCTGATGTAAGGAATAACTTTGTGGACTACGATGTAAAGCAGAACATTGAGGACTCTGATGTAAGGGAGAACTTTGTGGACTGTGATGTAAAGGGGAACTCTGGAGTCTGATGTAACTGGGAACTCTGTGGACTGTAATGTAAAGGGGAGCTCTGTGGACTCTTGTATAGAGGAGGGGGGATTCTGGTGACCAGAGACCACCTTACATCAGAGTTTCTCTTTACACCAGAGTCTGCAGCATTCCCCTTACATCAGAGTCCTCATAGTTCTTCTTTACATCACAGTCCACAGTGTTCACCTTTATTACATAAGAGTCTGCAGAGTTCCCCCCATGCACTATAAAGGGGAACTCTGTGCTGGGTTAAATTAACCCGACCTTCATGTAAACTAAGAAATATGTTTTTTTTTTGCCTTTTGTTATACCTTAAAGTGATTTAAGGTTTTTTTTTTTTTTTTTTTTTAAATAACATACATATCATACTTACCTCCACTCTGCAGCTCGTTTTGCCCGAATCCTTGATCTCTGGGGTCCCCTCTCACGGCTCCCCCCCATATCAGAAAACCCCCTAGGAGAAGCGCTCTCCCGAGGGGGTTACCTTATGTGCGCGCTCCTGAGTCCAGCATTCGGCGTCCATAGCCGCCGAATGTATGACTTGGCCCCGCCCCCCCGCGTCATTGGATTTGATCGACAGCAGCGGGAGCCAATGGCTGCGCTGCTATCAATCTATCCAATCAAGAGCCGAGAACAGCTTGGGCAGAGAGGCAGCGCGTCCCCAGTGGGTCAAGTTCCAGGGCTAAGTAAAACGGATGGGGGGGGGGGCTGTTCACTGCCAGGTGTTTTTTCACCTTAATGCATAGGATGCATTAAGGTGAAAAAACGCAAAGGTTTACAACCCCTTTAAGCACATTTCTAATCACACTAGCTACATGCTTGTAGCTTAAATATTAATATTTGCAGTAAAAATTGTATTTTTGTCAAATGTTTGAAGTGTCAGTAAAAAATTTGGCTCCACCAGTAAATTTCATGTGTTGTAGCAGTAAAAAAAAAAAAATTAAAAATGGTGCTGTCAGTAAATTGTTGGCGCCCTGTCAGTAAATTTCCCTTCGGGAGGTTGGCAACACTGCACACAAGCACAGGGAGAACATGCAAACTCCATGAGGATAGTAAAAGGCAAAAGTGCTAACCACTGTGCTGCCCATTGTACCACTACAAACTACCAAAAACCACCTTCATTTCACCTTCCCTATCGACTCCAATGCAATTTGCCAGAATGGAGTAATATCGCCAAAAACCAGCCTGATATTTTACTAAAATTTTTATAAAATCCTGTATAATATAATAATAAAATGTAACTTTCTCTAGTGGGTGGAGCTGGGAACTCAGGAGCACAGATCTCATCCCGAGTCTCTGACGTGTATAAGATGCCAGGGATTGCACTTGAAATATCAGGTTTGGGTGGACTTACCTTGTAATGTGGTCATATAATAACACTTTTTGGATAATAGGAACACCCATTGACTTTTTTTATTTCCTTGTGTTCATTTATGAATATTATTCTTTCTCAGCCGAAAGGGGAAGTCGTTTTCCTTTTGGCTCTCTGCACTTCCTGACCAAAGGGCTAGTCTGCAACCACCGAGGAAATGACTTCATAAGAAAAGAATTCATTTATCACTGGCTTCTCGATTCTTAGGATTAAACAGAGCCCTACATAATAGATTTTTAAAACGTTGCTTGGTAACACAATATTTTTTTTTAATTGCAAGTTTGAGGAACTGGTAACAAGGTTGACTATATTCTTTATTGCTAAAAATATCATTTCACAGCAAAGTGGCTTACAAAAAAAAAAAAATAATAATAATAATAAGCTTCCTGAAATGACAAAGTTTGTTTATTTTTTTTATTTTTTTTAATTAAAATTTCTCCTATTTCCTTTAGCCATGTATTAACCACTGAAGCTCCCACACCTTATGGACCAGAACAATGTCTCTGTTATGAGGCTATTTGTTTAAAAAAAAAAAAAATAACTGTGACACTACTGTTGGTACTAAAATACGCCATATATGATTTTTATGTGGGCAAATTATGATTTCTTTGAGCAAAAAGTTTAACTGACAAACATTTTTTGTAATCTAAAGTAAAAACAAATAGCAAAGTTATTTTCAGTTTTTTTTTTATTTGACCATGTTAATTTAAACCAGGTTGTGTTGCTCTAGATCAGTGGTCTCCAAACTGTGGCTTGGGGGGCCGGATGTGGCCCTTTGCTTGCCTTTATCTGGCCCTTGAGGCACTATTCCTCCAACTGGCACCAATGATAGGGCACCGTTCTCCCTACTGACACCAATGATAGGACACTGTTCTCCCTACTGACACCAATGATAGGACACCGTTCTCCCTACTGCCACCAATGATGGGGTACCGTTCTCCCTACTGACACCAATGATAGGGCACCGTTCTCCCTACTGACACCAATGATAGGACACCGTTCTCCCTACTGACACCAATGATAGGGCACCGTTCTCCCTACTGACACCAATGATAGGACACCGTTCTCCCTACTGACACCAATGATAGGGCATTGTTCTCCCTACTGACACCAATGATAGGGTACCGTTCTCCCTACTGACACTAATGATAGAACACCGTTCTCCCTACTGACACCAATGATAGGGCACCGTTCTCCCTACTGACACCAATGATAGGACACCGTTTGTACTGACACCAATGATAGGACACCGTTCTCCCTACTGACACCAATGTTAGGGCACCGTTCTCCCTACTGACACCAATGATAGTGCACCGTTCTCCCTACTGACACCAATGATAGGGCACCGTTCTCCCTACTGACACCAATGATAGGGCACCGTTCTCCCTACTGACATCAATGATAGGACACCGTTCTCCCTACTGACACCAATGATAGTGCACTGTTCTCCCTACTGACACCAATGATAGGACACCGTTCTCCCTACTGCCACCAATGATAGGGCACCGTTCTCCCTACTGACACCAATGATAGGACACCGTTCTCCCTACTGACACCAATGATAGTGCACCGTTCTCCCTACTGACACCAATGATAGAGCACCGTTCTCCCTACTGACACCAATGATAGGACACCGTTCTCCCTACTGACACCAATGATAGTGCACCGTTCTCCCTACTGACACCAATGATAGGACACCGTTCTCCCTACTGACACCAATGATAGGACACCGTTCTCCCTACTGACACCAATGATAGGACACCGTTCTCCCTACTGACACCAATGATAGGACACCGTTCTCCCTACTGACACCAATGATAGGACACCGTTCTCCCTACTGCCACCAATGATAGTGCACTGTTCTCCCTACTGACACCAATGATAGGACACCGTTCTCCCTACTGACACCAATGATAGTGCACCATTCTCCCTACTGACACCAATGATAGTGCACCATTCTCCCTACTGACATCAATGATAGTGCACTGTTCTCCCTACTGACACCAATGATAGGACACCGTTCTCCCTACTGACACCAATGATAGGACACCGTTCTCCCTACTGACACCAATGATAGTGCACTGTTCTCCCTACTGACACCAATGATAGGACACCGTTCTCCCTACTGACACCAATGATAGGACACCGTTCTCCCTACTGACACCAATGATAGGACACCGTTCTCCCTACTGACACCAATGATAGGACACCGTTCTCCCTACTGACACCAATGATAGGACACCGTTCTCCCTACTGACACCAATGATAGGGCACCGTTCTCCCTACTGACACCAATGATAGGGCACCGTTCTCCCTACTGACACCAATGATAGGGCACCGTTCTCCCTACTGACACCAATGATAGGGCACCGTTCTCCCTACTGACACCAATGATAGTGCACCATTCTCCCTACTGACATCAATGATAGGGCACCGTTCTCCCTACTGACACCAATGATAGTGCACCGTTCTCCCTACTGACACCAATGATAGGGCACCGTTCTCCCTACTGACACCAATGATAGGGCACCGTTCTCCCTACTGACACCAATGATAGGACTCCGTTCTCCCTACTGACACCAATGATAGTGCACCGTTCTCCCTACTGCCACCAATGATAGTGCACTGTTCTCCCTACTGACATCAATGATAGGACACCGTTCTCCCTACTGACACCAATGATAGTGCACTGTTCTCCCTACTGACACCAATGATAGGACACCGTTCTCCCTACTGCCACCAATGATAGGGCACCGTTCTCCCTACTGACACCAATGATAGGACACCGTTCTCCCTACTGACACCAATGATAGTGCACCGTTCTCCCTACTGACACCAATGATAGAGCACCGTTCTCCCTACTGACACCAATGATAGAGCACCGTTCTCCCTACTGACACCAATGATAGGACACCGTTCTCCCTACTGACACCAATGATAGTGCACCGTTCTCCCTACTGACACCAATGATAGGACACCGTTCTCCCTACTGACACCAATGGTAGGACACCGTTCTCCCTACTGACACCAATGATAGTGCACCGTTCTCCCTACTGACACCAATGATAGGGCACCGTTCTCCCTACTGACACCAATGATAGGACACCGTTCTCCCTACTGACACCAATGATAGGGCACCGTTCTCCCTACTGACACCAATGATAGGGCACCGTTCTCCGTACTGACACCAATGATAGGGCACCGTTCTCCCTACTGACACCAATGATAGGGCACCGTTCTCCCTACTGACACCAATGATAGGGCACCGTTCTCCCTACTGACACCAATGATAGGGCACCATTCTCCTTACTGACACCAATGATAGGGCACCGTTCTCCCTACCGACACCAATGATAGGACACCGTTCTCCCTACTGACACCAATGATAGGACACCGTTCTCCCTACTGACACCAATGATAGGACACCGTTCTCCCTACTGACACCAATGATAGGACACCGTTCTCCCTACTGACACCAATGATAGGACACCGTTCTCCCTACTGACACCAATGATAGGACACCGTTCTCCCTACTGACACCAATGATAGGACACCGTTCTCCCTACTGACACCAATGATAGGGCACCGTTCTCCCTACTGACACCAATGATAGGGCACCGTTCTCCCTACTGACACCAATGATAGTGCACCATTCTCCCTACTGACATCAATGATAGGGCACCGTTCTCCCTACTGACACCAATGATAGTGCACCGTTCTCCCTACTGACACCAATGATAGGGCACCGTTCTCCCTACTGACATCAATGATAGGGCACCGTTCTCCCCACTGCCACCAATGATAGTGCACTGTTCTCCCTACTGACATCAATGATAGGACACCGTTCTCCCTACTGACACCAATGATAGTGCACTGTTCTCCCTACTGACACCAATGATAGGACACCGTTCTCCCTACTGCCACCAATGATAGGGCACCGTTCTCCCTACTGACACCAATGATAGGACACCGTTCTCCCTACTGACACCAATGATAGTGCACCGTTCTCCCTACTGACACCAATGATAGAGCACCGTTCTCCCTACTGACACCAATGATAGGACACCGTTCTCCCTACTAACACCAATGATAGTGCACCGTTCTCCCTACTGACACCAATGATAGGACACCGTTCTCCCTACTGACACCAATGATAGGACACCGTTCTCCCTACTGACACCAATGATAGTGCACCGTTCTCCCTACTGACACCAATGATAGGGCACCGTTCTCCCTACTGACACCAATGATAGGACACCGTTCTCCCTACTGACACCAATGATAGGGCACCGTTCTCCCTGCTGACACCAATGATAGGGCACCGTTCTCCGTACTGACACCAATGATAGGGCACCGTTCTCCCTACTGACACCAATGATAGGGCACCGTTCTCCCTACTGACACCAATGATAGGGCACCGTTCTCCCTACTGACACCAATGATAGGGCACCGTTCTCCCTACTGACACCAATGATAGGGCACCGTTCTCCCTACCGACACCAATGATAGGACACCGTTCTCCCTACTGACACCAATGATAGGACACCGTTCTCCCTACTGACACCAATGATAGGACACCGTTCTCCCTACTGACACCAATGATAGGACACCGTTCTCCCTACTGACACCAATGATAGGACACCGTTCTCCCTACTGACACCAATGATAGGACACCGTTCTCCCTACTGACACCAATGATAGGGCACCGTTTGTACTGACACCAATGATAGGACACCGTTCTCCCTACTGACACCAATGATAGGACACCGTTCTCCCTACTGACACCAATGATAGGACACCGTTCTCCGTACTGACACCAATGATAGGACACCGTTCTCCCTACTGACACCAATGATAGGGCACCGTTTGTACTGACACCAATGATAGGGCACCGTTCTCCCTACTGACACCAATGATAGGACACCGTTCTCCCTACTGACACCAATGATAGGGCACCGTTCTCCCTACTGACACCAATGATAGGGCACCGTTCTGCCTACTGACACCAATGATAGGGCACCGTTTTGCCTACTGACACCAATGATAGGGCACCGTTCTCCCTACTGACACCAATGATAGGGCACCGTTCTCCCTACTGACACCAATGATAGGGCACCTTTCTCCCTACTGACACCATCAATGGGGCACTAATACTACTATTAAAAAAAAAATATGGGGCACTGATGCTGAGGCATTTTCTACTGCTCCCACTGGATACAGTCCGGCTCCCCCAAAGCCTGAAGGACAGAAAACTGGCCCCTTGCTTAGAGAGTTTGGAGACCCCTGCTCTAGATAAAAGTTCAAATTTTATTCTGTGATTTGTCCTGTTTATAATGACACTAATATTATGCTTCTTGTACAAAACATGGAGAAGGTAAATACAAATAACCATTTTTTTTAAAACCTGCTTTTTGTGTACATAAATAAATAAAACAAAACAATAATATGCAAAAATATGAATAAGGAAAAAAAAAAACTGCAAAAAATTATAGATAAGGGGGAAAAGGAGTTAATTAGGATAAAATAAGGTTGACTAGGGGTTACATTTGAGCAATCTTAATAGAAAAATTAAAATTAAAATGTTTCTCTTTTTTTTTTTGTTACTTGCAAGGTCTTCTTCTGGATGTAGGTATAGGATTGTGTATATGGAGGTTTTAGACTCCGTTCACAGCTAAGGGATTAGAATCGCAGGCGGTATTGTCACAATTCTGCCCGCAATTCCAGAATTGCGGCAAACGCATGCCGCTTTTGCAATATCATTATTTCTTAATGGCACCCTGAATGCGGTGTGGTTTTGCCGCGATTGTCGAGCGACAAAACGCACTACACTCGTGGCAAAAATTGCAACCCTAAACGCTCGTGGTTCTGTGCCAAGATTTGGTACATGAGCATCTTTGGAGAGTTTTTGGAGCAGAGAGAGGCCCATTCAAATGAATAATGCAGCTACAAAAACACTCCACTAAAACACAAAAACGATAAAAAAAATAAAAATGCGTTGCAGCACCTATCTCTGCTCTATGCTCAGGTGTGAATGGAGCCTTAACATTCATGAATTTTTTTCTGTTGGTTGAACAAGATGGACTTTTGTCTTTTTTTTCTCACCCTGACTAACCATGTAAGTTCAACCGCTTGCCGACCAGTGCACGACGATATACGTCAGCACAATGGCACGGCTGCGCAAATGGGCGTACCTGTACGTCCCCCCTAAAAGACGCGGCATTGCGGGCACACGCGCGACTGCCGCGTACTCCGCAGGTCCCGGAGACCTGATGTCCGCCGGTGTCCCGCGATCATGTCACGGAGCGCCAGAACTGGGAGATGCCTATGTAAACAAGGCATTTCCCTGTTCTGCCTAGTGACATGACAGAGATCTACTGCTCCCTGTCATCGTGAGTGGTGATCGCTGTCATGCCAATCGTAGCCCATCCCCCCACAGTTAGAATCATTCCCTAGGACACACTTAACCCCTTGATCGCCCCCTAGTGTTTAACCCCTTCCCTGCCAGTGTCATTTACACAGTAAACAGTGCATTTTTATAGCACTTATTGCTGTATAAATGCCAATGGTCCCAAAATAATGTCAAAAGTGTTCGATGTGTCCGCCATAATGTTGCAGTCATGATAAAAATCGCAGATCGCCGCCATTACTATTAAAAAAAAAAATTTATAATATAAATGCCATAAATCTATCCCCTATTTTGTAGACGCTATAACTTTTGCGCAAACCAATCAATATACGCTTATTGGGATTTTTTTTACCAAAAATATGTAGAAGAATACATATCGGCCCAAACTGAGAAAGAATTTTTTTTTTATATATATATTTTTTGGGGGGTATTTATTATAGCAAAAAGTAAAAAATATTGTTTTTTTTCCCAACATTTTCTCTGTTTTTTTGTTTATAGCGCAAAAAGTAAAAAACGCAGAGGAGATCAAATGCCACCAAAAGAAAGCTCTATTTGTGGGGAAAAAAGGACGTCAATTTTGTTTGGGTGCAACGTCAAACACACTGCTAAAGCAACACTTGAGTGGTTTAAGGGGAAACAGTGTTGGAATGGCCTAGTCAAAGCCCAGACCTCAATCCAATAGAAAATCTGTGGTCAGACTTAAAAGATTGCTGTTCACAAGCGCAATCCATCCAACTTGTGCAGATTTGCGGGGAATAATGGGCAAAAATCCCAGTGGTAAGATGTGGCAAGCTCATAGAGACTTATCCGCAGCGACTTGGAGCTGTGATAGATGCAAAAGGTGGCTCTACAAAGTATTGACTTTAGGGGGGGTGAATAGTTATGCAAATTGACTTTTTTTGTTATTTTGTCATATTTGTTGTTTGCTTCACAATAATAATAAAAAAAAACATCATCAAAGTTGTGGGCATGTTCTGTAAATTAAATGATGCAAATCCTCAAACAATCCATGTTAATTCCACGTTGTTAGGCAACAAAACACGAAAAATGCCAAGGGGGGTGAATACTTTTGCAAGGCACTGTATGTAGAAGAATACATATCGGCCTAAACTGAGGAAAAAAATTGTGTTTTTTTTACATATTTTTGGGGGATGTTTATTATAGCAAAATTTTTTACATTTATTGTGATTTTTTTTTTTACCAAAAATATGTACCAGAATACATATTGGCCTAAACTGATGAAGAAATTTGTTTACTTTTTTTTTTTTTTTGATATTTATTACAGCAAAAAAGTAAAAAAAAAAAAAAGTTTTATTTTTTTTCAAAATTGTCGCTCTTGTTTGTTTATAGCGCAAAAAATCAAAATTGCAGAGGTGATCAAATACCACCAAAAGAAAGCTCTATTTGTGGGGAAAAAAGGACGTCAATTTTGTTTGGGTACAGCGTTGCACGACCGCGCAATTGTCAGTTAAAGCAGCGCAGTGCCGAATCGCAAAAAGTGCTCTGGTCAGGAAGGGGGGAAATTCTTCCGGGGCTGAAGTGGTTAAAATATTGAACAAAATTATTAAAAGATGTTATTTTATTAAAGTGCAAATTATCCATTTTTCTACAGTACAACTATATAAAAATAATAATAAAAATATATATTTTTAAAAAATTGTGTGCTAAATAAAAGTTATATATGTCAATAAACTGCTCTTTAAATGTAAAAATTATTTATTTAAATGTAAAAATTGTCACGTACCCGACATATAGCGATATCGCTAAATCTGGTCTGGGCATCCAGGCAATAAAGATCTCTGGTCATGAAGGGGTTAATATGAGTGTGCCCTTCTGATGTTGCAATTGGGAACTATTACATTAAGCTAAAACAGGAATCTGATGGAAGATGTTGTGTAATTAACTTACTTAGACTCTTTTGGGTAAAAGTGTCTCACCGCAAACAATTTGTGCAATGAGTCACACTCTGTCAGACCTGCAGCGACCGGTCCCTGCCCCGTCATGTTCTCCAATAACAGGTTTAAATCGAGGAACAAGGCCTTGATTCACCATCATTTATTAGAAATCCTCACAT
The DNA here is from genome assembly GCA_037952925.1 of Lithobates clamitans. Lineage (NCBI taxonomy): Eukaryota > Metazoa > Chordata > Amphibia > Anura > Ranidae > Lithobates > Lithobates clamitans. The sequence goes on from JBBGZY010001317.1 coordinate 358,531, forward strand.
CTTTTCATAGCAACACAAGAAAAGTGAGATCAGGAACTGAAATAGATACTCTTACCCAATACATGACATGGATAAGGAGAGATGAGTGGACAGAGCCAGCCAAGTCCAGATTTGCAAAATCCTGGTCTTTATAATTTTTTAACCACTTCAGGTTCCTAAATGTAGGTGATCCGTCCTAAAAAAAAAAAAAATCTCAACAAAGTCTCTAGCACATACCGCCTACGTCCTCTTCCTCTACCTTTACAGCTGCTTCCCCTACCACTATTACCAGCCACTACCGGCTGTCAAAATGACAGTCGGGAATTGTTAGGTATTGCATAGAAGAAGCTAGAAAAACCTCAGATAATAGGATTTTAAGGGCAATTAGAGATAGATTGAAAATTGTGTAAAAAGTTAAATTGAATTTATTGATATACAAAATTTAAAAAACAGATTTAGAGCAAAAGACAAATACATTGATAACAGAATTAATTGTATACAATAATTAACAGTCGTGGCAAAAAAATTGGTATTTTTTTGCCACCACTGTTAATTATTGCATACAATTATTTCTGTTATCAATGTATTTGTCTTTTGCTCTAAATCTGTTTTTTAAATTTTGTATATCAATAAATTCAATTTAACTTTTTACACAATTTTTAATCTATCTGTAATTGCCCTTAAAATCCCATTATCTGAGGTTTTTCTATTTTCTATATTCAGGGATACTGGCAATTTTTTCGCATCAATTTCTAGTAGCTCATTTTTTATTTGCATAGAAGAAGCAGCTGTCAAAATCTAGCTTCTGCTGTGTAAAATGACAGTTGCATTTATTAACTTGTAAATGGCTTAAAGCGGAGTTCTGGCGAAAAAATATATAAATATATATATATATATATATATATATATATATATATATATATATATATGTATATATATATATATATATATATATATATATATATATATATATATATATATATATATATTTTTTTTTTTTTTTTTTTTTCCTAGTCCTAGTATTATTGCTAATGAAATTAAAATAAGAGTATACAATGATCTTGATAGATTGTTCAAAGATATACATTTCTTACTGTCATATTTAATTCCTCAGTTTGTGGCCATTTCCCATCATTAACGTGGGCATGTGAAGCCCAATCGATATCGCTTCCTGGAATATCTTTGGAGAGGTACATGCTGGGTAATGCACCTCTCGATCTCGCGCATGCGCGATTCAACGGCGGCCATAGCGCCGATTGCTTGTAACGTTGCCATAACAACCAATTTGATTACCTAAATTATTTTTACATAGTTACATAGTTAGTCAGGTTGAAAAAAGACACAAGTCCATCCAGTTCAACTTTAAAAACAATTGTCAAAAACAATTATTTGTTTATTTTTATTTTTTAATTTATAATGCTGTTATTTGATACACTGACTTAAGTGATACTAAAGTCTCATTTTTTTTAAATTTAAAAATAACAAACATGTTATACTTACCTGCTTTGTGTAATGGTTTTGTACAGAGCAGCCCCGATCCTCCTCTTCTTTGGTCCCCCGCCGGCTCTCCTGGCCCCTCCCTCCTGTCGAGTGCCCCCACGGCAAGCAGCTTGCTATGGGGGCACCCGAGCTGAGCTGCTGCTCGGTGTGTCCATTCAGACACGGAGCCCCGCCCCCTCCCGCACCTCATTGGCTCCCTGACTTTAAATGACAGCAGCGGGAGCCAATGGCGCCCCCGCATCATCTAGTGGTGGAAAGTAAACACTGCAGGGCCAGCTCCACTCTAAAGGTATTGCAGAAAAGCTGTTTTTTATTATTTCCTCTTTTATAAGTAATTGGGAAATAATGAGGTTTGTTAGGAAATGGCTCCTCTTACAGTGCTGAGAATAAAACAATATACAGTATGCAGCACTGGTGATACTCCCATTAAACTTGAAGCTATATACATATGTTTTACCCTAGGTTCACATTTATGCAGCTGCAGTCAATGCGTTTTTCCAGTGCGTTTTGTGGTGCATTTTTAAACCTGTGTTTTTGATGCGTTTTTGCATGCAGTTTTCATGCATTTTGCATTTTTGCTATTTCCTTTTCAATAAACTGTGAAAAGCTGGTTGTTAAGCAGCGGGCCGTGAAGCCAGCCACCGCATCCTTAAAAATCATCGAGTCTCTTAACAAGGGGCCCCCCAGATCCCGTCCCCCCCTATGTGAATGAGTACACCTACTTATTCATCAAAAAAAAAAAAAGGAGCAGTGTAAAAGATGACAGTAGGCAGTTTTTGACAAGTCCTTTATTTAAAAAAACAAAAATAAAAAACAATGTCCCCCGATGTAGATCCATCAGTCACAATGCATGCCGCCACCGCCAACCCGAAATAAAAACGCTCCATTCCCACTGAAGGTTCCCCCTGTCTACCAGTTCCTAAATAACTAAGGGGCGGGGTCACCCACTGACATTACTGAGTGACCACGCCCCCTTGTGACGTCATCAGCCCAGCATGCCCCTGTCCGACGATATCACATGGGCGTGAACCGGCCCTTAGTTATTTAACCCCTTGGTGCCGGCTAGCGACGGCCCTTTAAGGGGTTTGCTATGCCGGGAGGTGGAGCTGGGCTTATGGCCATGTGACCGCCGTGATTGGCTGTCACGGCGGTTACATAATCATAAAAGTCCCAATCTCAAGCAGTGATTGGGAGCTTTCCGTGAGCTGCCGGTCACTGTGCCGGGAGTGCTCAGGGTGCACGGTCTCGGCACAGCACTGTTGGTGCTATTGCATGCAAATATGTGGCCGCTCGATGCCAAGGCCCAGCCGCCAAGAGGCTGCATATTTGCATGTGCTCTGTGGCAACAGGTTGAGAACTGTCAGACGGCAGAGCTGGCAGACAGCGGGAGCGGACCGTTTTAGTTTTGTGTCGGCGGTGGCGAGTGGGCGTTGGCATTGACGATGGATCTACATCTGGGGACATTGTTTTTTGTTTTTGTTTCTTAAATAAAGGACTTGCCAAAAACTGCCTACTGTAATTTTTTTACACTACACCTATTTTTTGGGGTGAATGAGTAGGAGTACTATGTACCCCTACTCATTCACATGGGGGGTGATCTGGGGGCCCTCTTGTTTAAAGGGGGCTTCCAGGTTCTGATAAGCCCCCTGCCTGCAAACACCCACAACCACTGGCCAGGGTTGTGGAGAAGAGGCCCTTGTCCCTATCAACATGGGGACAAGGTGCCCCAAAGCAGCCCCCCATGTTAAGTGCATGTGGCCTGGTATGTTTCAGGGGGTGGGGGTGGGGCTCGCTCATCCCTTCCCTTTCCTGATCTGCTGGGCTGCATGCTCGGATAAAGGCCTGGCATGAATTGGGGGGGGGGGGGGCATGCTGTTTTTTTCCAAATTTTTATTTTTATTTTTTATTGAAGCTCCAAAATGCTCAACATCCAAAATCCCATGGATTTCAATGGTATCTGATCACATATACTGTAAGCACTGCTACGCCTGTAGCTCGACACTAGAAACTTCAAAATCTACACGAGCTACTTCTGAGTAGGGATGAGTCGAAAACCCCCAGTTAGGTTCGCAGCAGAACTTGCGAACAGGCAAAAAATTAGTTCGAACACGCAAACACCGTTAAAGTCTATGGGACACGAACATGAATAATCAAAAGTGCTTATTTTAAAGGCTTATATGCAAGTTATTGTTATAAAAAGCCCCAGGGGACATATATCAATGCAAAAAGAATTTTTAAAAATGGCCGTTTTTTCAGGAGCAGTGATTTTATTAATGCTTAAAGTGAAACAATAAAAGTGTAATATTCCTTTAAATTTCGTACCTGGGGGGTGTCTATAGTATGCCTGTAAAGGGGCGCATGTTTCCCGTGTTTAGAACAGTCTGACAGCAAAATGACATTTCAAAGGAAAAAAAGTCATTTAAAACTACTCGCGGCTATTAATGAATTGTCGGTTCGACAATACACATAAAAGTTCATTGATAAAAACTGCATTGGATTTCCCCACAGGGGAACCCTGACCCAAAATTTAAAAAAAATGCGTGGGGGTCCCCCTAAATTCCATACCAGGCCCTTCAGGTCTGGTATAGATATTAAGGGGAACCCCATGCCAAAATTTTTTAAAAAATGGCGTGGGGTCCCCCTAAATTTCATACCAGGCCCTTCAGGTCTGGTATGGATTTTAACCCCGGAACCCCGCGCCATAATTAAAAAAAAAAAGGATGAGCGAGTTTGGGGTGGAGGAACTTGACCCCAACCCAATAGAACACCTTTGGTGATGAATTAGAGTGGAGACTGCAAGCCAGGCCTTCTTGCCCAATATCAGTGCCTGACCTCACAAATGCCCTTCTGGAAGAATGGTCAAACATTCCTAAACTTAGTGGACAGCCTTCCCAGAAGAGTTGAAGCTGTTATAGCTGCAAAGGGTGGGCCAACTCAAAACTGAACCCTACGGACTAAGACTGGGATGCCATTAAAGTTCATGTGCGTGTATAGCAGGTGTCCTAATACTTTTGACAATATAGTGTATATGTAAAATGTTACAAGCGCCTCCAATTGGGCTTGGCCCAAACAAACTATTTAAAGGGACACTAAACGTGGAGTTAGGCTTTAATATTGAGCTTGTAATCTGCAGGAGCTCTGCAGGAAGGTGGGTGGGAGGGGTGGTTTCCATGTTATATACAGGGCACTGTTATGTTATGTCTGGAAGCCAATCCGGTGGAACCGTTTATCAGCTCATGGAATGAATACGTTCCCTTATCTCCTGAGTCAGGGAAAATGTTACATTGATAGGAAGACCTAGTTCCATGATATTTTCCTATATATAACGCTGACATTTTTTTCCCTATAGTGGCGGAATGGGATCAGTTACATTAAAGGACACTAAAGGACAAAACAGGGCTGAAAGCAACCTGTCCTAGGCCCACAATAGGGAAAAAATATTTGTTTAACTGTGTGGGGCCAATTCCTGTAGTGGTAGTTGGAATATGAATTCCTTTTTTTTTTGTTTTTTTTTGTTTACATGTCCTTGCAGACCAACCTGTCCAGATAAAGTGACAGTTACTGAGCTTAGAAAAAGCCATATAATGCTGCCAAGGGGTCAGCTTTTATTTATATGGTTTAATCGATTCAGCCCGGGAAGATTTTACCCCCTTCCTGACCAGAGCACTTTTTGCGATTCGGCACTGCGTCATTTTAACTGACAATTGTGCGGTCGTACAACGTTGCACCCAAACAAAATTGACATCCTTTTTTTTCCCACAAATAGAGCTTTCTTTTGGTGGTATTTGATTACCTCTGCTGTTTTTATTTTTTGCGCTATAAACAAAAAAAGAGTGACAACTTTGAAAAAAACGCAATGTTTTTTACTTTTTGCTATAATAAATATCCCCCAAAAATATCTAAAAAAACGATTTTTTTCCTCAGTTTAGGCTGATATGTATTCTACATATTTTTGGTAAAAAAAAAAACGCAATAAGCGTATATTGATTGGTTTGTGCAAAAGTTACAGCGTCTACAAAATAGGGGATCGTTTCATGGCATTTTTATTATGAATGTTTTTTTTTACTAGTAATGGCGGAGATCTGTGATTTTTATCGGGACTGCGACATTATGGCGGGCACGTCAGCCAATTTTGACACATTTTTGGGACCATTGGCATTTATACAGCGATCAGTGCTATAAAAATGCACTGATTACTGTAAAAATGTCACTGGCAGGGAAGGGGTTAACACTAGGGGGCGATCAAGGGGTTATGTTCCCTAGTGTGTGTTCTAACTGAAGGGGGGATGGGACTGACTAGGGGAGATGACAGATTGCTGTTCATAGACGATCTGTCTCTTCTTCCGTCAGAGAACCGGAAACTGTGTGTTTACACACACAGATCCCGGTTCTCGGTGTGCCCCGAGCGAACGCGGGAGCCCGGCGGTGATTGCACTCGCATCGGCTCCGTGGGAGAGCAGGGAGCGCGAGCCCCTAGTGGCCAAAAAAAGAAGCGACGTAAGATAACAGCGATTCGCACAGCCGAGCCATGTTGCCACAGTATAACTGCGGCGGCTGGTCGGCAAGCGGCTAAAGTCCAACTCCGGGAATTAGAAAAAAATCTACCCTTACAGCGGGCACCCCCCCTTCCCCACACCGAACTGCAGGGGTTACATGCTCATTATGTCAAAGAGGTACATGAACAGGCCTGATTAAATATCACACTGCTCCGACTGGCTTCTGCCCTGTCCTTTTCTCCATAAAGCAAGGTCTGTGGGTAGTACCGTAGTGTCATTGCATACAATGTAGGGCTATTAGCCCTGTATTGTACAAGTTGGGGGCAAGCGTGCAACCACGTCCAGAGCTCCTTAGAGAGGAGGATATAGGGGACTGGTCACAATGCTGGAGGCATAGCTCCCAACTGTCCCTGATTTCGAGGGACTGTCCCTGATTTGGAGCAATGCCCCTCTGTCCCTCATTCCTCCTCATTTGTCCCTCATTTTGGTCTGATCTATATAGATGTATATAAAATGCACTTTTTATCTATCAAAAAGTGTTTCCCAGTGCTAAACCTTTCATCTGATTTCTAAATTGCTGCATTTGTAAATTCCAAAAGCCAGAATAAAGGAATATTAGTGGTAAAAAAAGCACTTGTGTGTTTAACCAATCTTGTTTTTTTGTACAATTCTCCTTTAAGGGGGCATGGCAAGGGGCGTGTCCTATGCCTGCATACTTTTGCTGATAGATGTCCCTCATTCCCATCTCAAAAAGTTGGGAGGTATGCTGGAGGGTCCCTTCTGGAGCACAGAATAAAGTAATTATTTCTCCTTATTCTTGCACCCTTAGACATAATGAGCATTTAATTCCTGGTGTTTGGGGGCAGGGTGGCAATGCTGCCGTGATTTCACTGCAGAAATGACAGCAGACTGGGCTACAGCAGCAGAAGACCATATCGGGTGCCACTCCTGTCGGCTAAGAGCAGGACACCAAGGCTACAATTCGCACAGGTTTACCAAAATTGGTCAACAGAAGGTTGGAAAATCGTTGTCTGGTCTGATGAGTCTTTATTTCAGCTGCTTTGGGGACAAGGGCCTCTTCCCGACAACCCTGGGCTGTGGTTGGTCTGCGTAGATCCATCGTCAACCACAACGCCGACGCTGGACCCAAAAAACAAAATGCGCTCGTGGTCTATCTGGCCCGGCCCCCGCCCCATAGCTATTTAAATAATGTCACACGGGACAGCGGGAGCGTTCGTGGTGAGCTGAGCTTTTTTGTTCTTTTTTGGGGTCTGGCGTTGACAATGGATCTACATCGGGCAACATTTATTTTTTTTTTTAATAAAGGAATTGTCAAAAACTCTTGTACTGTCCTTATTCACTTTTACACTTTTTGGTAAATGAATAGGGGTACTATGTACCCCATACTCATTCACATAGGGGGGGGCGGGAACTGGGGGCCCCCGTGTGAAAGGGGGCTTCCGAATTCCGATAAGCCCCCCCGCCCACAGACCCCCAAAACCACAGAGAGCCACGCTGTACCCGCACCACCAGAGCCACGCTGTACCCACACCACCAGAGCCACGCTGTACATGCACCACCAAAGAGAGCCATGCTGTACCCACACCACCAGAGGAGGAGAAAGATGAAGCCACTGCCAGGGTAGAGGCACGTTACACTACTGACTAGAGTCGGCCTGGGCAACCCAGAGTGAGCGAACGTCCAGCCAGAGGGATCATTGTTGCGGTTTCACCGGGTCTGGTAAGAGAGCCTGTTGGCCATTATCCATTACTGTTCCCAGGGACTGAGCCATTAGGAAGTGCCTAACCTGATATCCTCTAGGTCAACCCTAGTGACGCCACGGTCCCGGAGCCCACAAGTTCCAGCACTGAGTTTCGGTAACTGGCCAGACATGGATGCGCCAGCATGGGCACCCAGTACATTTGCCGCCCGGAGTCCCACAAGCGGCGATGGGCTTTCCGTGGCAGCCGACACCTCTCTTCCCACTGTCAGCCACACACACTCCTCGGCTCCTCCTCCCTTCTCCTTCTCGGCTCCAATGTTCTAGTGTACACAGCCAGGAGGAGGAGGAGCCACAGAGGAGGGACACGACTTCAGTGCAAGAGCCTCCCAAAGCACCCAGCACATATCCCCTTACCCCCCAAATGAAAAGATGCCGCATCCCTCACTGTCCTCCTCCCACGGCGTCCCTCTGTCCTCCCATGAAGATGACAGGGCGGATCTTAAAAAGGAAGGGGTGTGGCCTTGACAGGAAGGGGTGGGTCATAGTTAAATTAGGGGGTGTTCAAGCTTAGTCAGGCCTAGGGCAGCACAAAACCTAAATACACCACTGCTTCTGGCCACTCTGCCATAAAGCCCAACTCTATGGAGCGTACGGCTTATTGTCATCCTATGTACAGATACTCCAGTCTCTGCTGTGGAACTCTGCAGCTCCTCCAGGGTTACCTTAGGTCTCTGTGCTGCCTCTCTGATTAATGCCCTCCTTGCCCGGTCCGTGAGTTTTGGTGTGCGGCCGTCTCTTGGCAGGTTTGCTGTTGTGCCATGTTCTTTCCATTTGGTTATGATAGATTTGATGGTGCTCCTAGGGATCATCAAAGATTTGGATATTTTTTTATAACCTAACCCTGACTTGTACTTCTCAACAACATTGTCCCTTACTTGTTTGGAGAATTCCTTGGTCTTCATGGCAGTGTTTGGTTAGTGGTGCCTCTTGCTTAGATGTTGCAGCCTCTGGGGTCTTTCAGAAAGGTGTGTATATGTAATGACAGATCATGTGACACTTAGATTGCACACAGGTGGACATCATTTCACTAATTATGTGACTTCTGAAGGTAATTGGTTGCACCAGAGCTTTTTATGGGCTTCATAACAAAGGGGGTGAATACATACGCACATGCCAATTATCATTTTTTTATTTCTGAAAAATAGTTTTACGTATATATTTTTCTAATTTTACTTCACCAACTTAGACTATTGTGTTCTGATCCATCACATCTAATTCAGATTAAAACATTGAACTAAAGGCTGTAATGTAACAAAATAGGTAAAGAGCCAAGGGGTGGTGAATACTTTTGCAAGGCACTGTAGGTAATAATCTGCCCCTTTTAGCAAATTGCCGGATTCATTTCCGCGCTCCGTGGTCCTTTTTAGATGCTACCGTCACTGAATTTCCCATTGTAACATCCTTACATTGTACAGCAGGGGTGACATTATTCCTCGCCGATTACTGAATTTTGTGTTCTGCCTTTGGTTCCAGTTATTCAGATGATAGGGGGGGTCACTGTATCCATCTTCCTTTATTTCAGCTGAAAATCCTGCCGTCAGCTCGGCTGTTTTACCGCTTGTTATTGCTGCCATTGTGCGTTCAAAGCTGCTGAGTATGAAGGGGAAAGAAAAACAATTTAGCTGGTTTCTGGAAAGGGTTTTTGTATAGCGTGCCCTGACCTCTGGTTCTAAAGCGGACCTTATATACAAAGATTTCACCGTTTCATCAAAAAAAAAAGTATGATTGTGGAGAAGCAATACTGCCATGTGCCTTCGGTGAATGGCAGTAGCAACAGAATATGTTCTTTAATTTATTAAAAAATGAGTGCAGTTAACACAAACCACCTTTATTATAACCAGGCAAATTAAAGTGCTCCAAATATCAGAAATATTTTTCTATGTTAAAGTAGTTCCAACGTCACTATAGAGCCTTAGCTAGTCTGATACAGTACATCCGGAACGTATTCACAGCGCTTCACTTTTTCCACATTTTGTTATGTTACAGCCTTATTCCAAAATGGATTAACCACTTGCTGACCAGCCGACGGTGTTATACGGCGGCAGGTCGGCGCTCCTGCGCGAATCGCCGTAGCTGTACGGCTGCTTGCGCAGTTGTGGGCGAGCATGCGCCACCACCGTCGCGATCCCGCTGCGGAAGCGTGCCCGCGAGTCTGGCAGACTTGGGATAGGGACAATTGTAGACACGCACCCACACTCACTCAGGTTGAACTGGATGGACTGGTGTCTTTATTCAACCTTACTAACTATGTAACTATGTAGACTCAATGTCCACCGGCGACCCGCGATCGCCTAGTACAGAGGCAGAATGGGGATCTGCCAGTGTAAACAACTGGATCCCCATTCTGCCAGATGACATGACAGAGATCTACTGTTCCCAGTGATGGGGAACAGTAATCTCTGTCATCTTCCTGGCAGGCCATTCCCCCTACAGTTAGAACACACCCAGGGAACACCTTGATCGCTCCCTAGTGTTAACCCCTTCCCTTCCAGTGTAATTTTTACATTGATCAGTGCATTTTTTTTTTTTTATTTTTTTTTAGCACTGATCAATGTAATAATGTTATTGGTCCCCAAAAGATGTAATTTGGGGTCAGATTTGTCCACCGCAATGCCGCAGTCCTGCCAGAAATTGCAGATCGCCGCCATTATTAGCAAAAACAATAAATAAATAAATAAAAGTCCCTATATCTATCCCATAGTTTGTAGACACGATAACTTTTGCGCAAACCAATACCCCATATTGACAATGTGAAAGAAGTTTATTTGAAATCTTTGCAAATATATTAAAAAAAAAAAAAAATCACATGTACTTAAGGATTCACAGCCATTGCTCAATACTTTGAGGCATCTTTGGCGCCAATTAAAGCCTCAAGTCTTTTTGCGTATGATGCTACAAGCTTGGCACACCTAATTTTGGGCAGTTTCTCCCATTCTTCTTTGCAGGACCTCTCAAGCTCCATCAGATTGGATGGGGAGTGTCGGTGCACAGCCATTTTCAAATCTCTCCAGAGATGTTCAATCTGGTTCAAGTCTGGGCTCTGGCTGGGCCTCTCAAGGACATTCACAGAATTGTCCTGTAGCCACTCCTTTGTTATCTTGGCTGTGTGCTTAGGGTTGTTGTCCTGTTGGAAGATGAACCTTCGCCCCAGTCTGAGGTCCAGAGCTCTCTCTCAATACTTTGAGGCATCTTTGGCGCCAATTAAAGCCTCAAGTCTTTTTGCGTATGATGCTACAAGCTTGGCACACCTAATTTTGGGCAGTTTCTCCCATTCTTCTTTGCAGGACCTCTCAAGCTCCATCAGATTGGATGGGGAGTGTCGGTGCACAGCCATTTTCAGATCTCTCCAGAGATGTTCAATCTGGTTCAAGTCTGGGCTCTGGCTGGGCCTCTCAAGGACATTCACAGAATTGTCCTGTAGCCACTCCTTTGTTATCTTGGCTGTGTGCTTAGGGTTGTTGTCCTGTTGGAAGATGAACCTTCGCCCCAGTCTGATGTCCAGAGCTCTCTGGAGCAGGTTTTCATCAAGGATGTCTCTGTACATTGCTGCATTCATCTTTCCCTCGATCCTGACTAGTCTCCCAGTTCCTGACGCTGAAAAACATCCCCACAGCATGATGCCACCACAATGCATCACTGTAGGGACGGTATTGGCCAGGCGATGAGCAGTGCCTGGTTTCCTCCAGACATGATCCTTGCCATTCAACCCTCAACCCTTCAACGTCAATCTTTGTTTCATCAGACCAGAGACTCCAGATGGGCTGCCATGTGTCTTTTACTGAGGAGTGGCTTTCGTCTGGCCTGATTGTGGAGTGCTGCAGAGATTGTTGTCCTGAAGGTTCTCCTCTCCACAGAGAAATGCCGTAGCTCTGTCAGAGAGACCATTAGGTTTTTGGTCGCCTCCCAGACTAAGGCCCTTCTCAACTGATCGCTCAATTTGGCCGGGCGGCCCGCTCTAGGAAGAGTCCTGGTGGTTCCAAACTTCTTCCATTTACGGATGATGGAGGCCACTGTGCTCATTGGGATCTTCAATGCTGCAGAAATGTTTCTGTACTCTTCCCCAGATCCGTGCCTCGATAAAATCCTGTCTTGGAGGTCTACAGACAATTCCTTGGACTTCATGGCTTGGTTTGTGCTCCGATATGCACAGTTACCTGTGGGAGCTTGTATAGACAGGTGCAGCGGCGGCTAGTGCTCAATAATTCTGTGGGGGGGTGGAAACGAATGCGGGGAAATGGATGCGGTAGGCCTAATGGGGCGTACACGGTCGGACTTTTCGACCAGACTGGTCCGACAAACTTTCCAGCGGACTTTTGATGGACTTTTGATGGACTTCTGACAGACTTTCTAAGGAACAGACTTGCCCACACATGATAACACCAAAGTCCGACGGATTCGTACGTGATTACGTACACCAGACTAAAATAAGGAAGTTGATAGCCAGTAGCCAATAGCTGCCCTAGGGTCGGTTTTTGTCCATCGGACTAGCATACAGACGAGCGGATTTCTGAGTCCGGCGGAGTTACGACGTAAAGATTTAAAGCCTGTTCCAAATCTAAAGTCCGTCAGATTTGCGACTGGAAAAGTCCGCTGAAGGTCCGGTGAAGCCCACACATGATCGGATTGTCCGCCGGATTTTGTCCGTCAGACCAGTCCGGTTGAAAAGTCCGACCGTGTGTACGCCCCATAAGAGATATCACAGATGGAAAGCCGTATATTCATGCAGAGGGTTATATTCCTTGTTTGATCCCAGAGAAAATTCAATCATCCAACAGGAAATATATTGACAAACTTCGACGTCCAGCCAGGACACAATATATGCAACCCAAATAATTAATAACCAAAGAAGAAAAAGCACATCAAGCAGATTCCTCCGGCATCTTCCATCACCCACAAGCCTCAGTTCTTGTCAGCAGGCTCTTGTCACTCCCAGATTACACAACTGTCCACTTCCTCCTACCCTCTGTTGCCTGGGTAGTGGGTGGGGCTTCAACAGGCTGCACAAAGCCCTGTAATGACAGTGTCCTTTTTCTCCTCCTTCCCAAAACTGCTTCTGTGCTTGACAGCCTGAGAGGAAATAGGTACAAGTATTCCTCTTTTCCAAGTCACCCCTTGTCTCTGCCCCCTACCCATCTCCAAGTTCTGTCCTTTGGTCTCACCCCCTACCCACCTCTCAGTACTGCCCCTTTTAGAGAAAACAGTATCAAGTGTCATTTTGTGGTGTTAAGAAATTTGTGTGGAATTTGTTAATGATAATAAGAAATGCAGTAAAATAGATCCCCAGTGTGGTGGAAATTTTAAGCTTCGCCTATAAGCAAATAATTCTAATAAGCACAATTATAGCTCTCTTGTATAATGCCGGGGAAGCACGCTTGTTTATCTCCAAGTAACACAGACAGACGCTGGTACCATGTTGAGCTTAGCAAAATCCTGCCTACGATGATCTGCTGCTTTTATTTATACTGTAAACATGAATAACAAAGGAAGGTGGTGGCTTCAGAATCAGCCAGACACTTGTATTATTTCAAAAGAACCAATCACACACATGTACATATTCAAATAGAATTTCAGTAGTGACGTGTGCAGACGGTCGTGTGCAGAGCCATGCGGCCAGCTTCTTGTGAGACACAAAGGAGGTTATTTACGAAAGGCAAATCCACTTTGCACTACAAGTGCAAACTACAAGTGCAAAGTGCACTTGGACGTGCAGTCGCTGTAGATTCAAGGGGGACATACAAGGAAAATAAAAAACAGCATTTTAGCTTGCACATGATTGGATAATAAAATCAGCAGAGCTTCCCCTCATTTCAGATCTACCCCTTAGATTTACAGCGACTGCGCTTCTAAGTGCACTTTCAGTGCAATTTCAAGTGCAGTTTGCATTTGTAGTGCAAAGTTGATTTGCCGTTCGTAAATAACCCGGAAAGTGTCTCACAATTGGAACACTACTTACATGGCTCTAAACACGATCAGGTGCACATTCCCACTGCTACCAATGATGCGAGCCATACTCTATCATGGCTCAGTGGGCCATGATTTTTATATGGCTATCCTCTTGTTCCCATGCATGCAGATCTGTTTGCTAGGAGCGTTAATGCAATCGCCATGAGGTGGCCAGTCTCTTGGTGAGGCATAAACGATCATCCCTAAAAGAGCAAACAGATCTGCCGTGTCCATGGGAAGGTTTCTGCAGCCAATGGTCTTCCACCAACGTCTGTATGTGCGAATACGCTCGCATGAGCGTATTACAGAAAAACTGACACTGGAGGACATCTGACAACATACATTGATAAAAATTTCCACAACACCAGCAACAATAGCCCCCCCCCCAAGCAACAATAGCAGCCCCCTGCAACAAAATACCCCCTAGAAACAACAGATACACCCCAAGAACAATAGACCCCTACCAGCCAGCATTTTCTGCTGGGGGACGTATTGATGGCCAACCCCTACCAGCCAGCCAACTGTAGATCTCCCAGCAGCTAGCATTAATAGACCCTCCAGCAGCAAGCAACAATAGTCCCCTCCCTCAACGGTAGATCCCTTCCAGCATCAATTGACCCCCCAGCAACATAAGACAACCCCAACAACAATGAACTCCCCCAGCAACAATAGATTCCACAGCAGTCAGCATCAATGGGCCCTTCAGCATACCGCAGCTTCCCTTGCCATTACATACATTCAGTACTGGAGGTGCCGGAACTACGCGTTTCTACTGAAAAAAAGCCCTGGTAATAATAGCCTGGAACCTTCTGCCAGACAGAGCAGCGCTGTGGACCAGGGGGTACAAAAGGTGAGTATTCCTGACTTTAGTTCTGCTTTAAAACAGGTTTATTGTTAGGGTTTACATCCACTTGAATGAATTGAGAAGTGGTTCTCAAACATCACGACTTAGGGCCAAACTGGCCCCCAGAAGAGGATGCACAAAATACAAAAAGATACATTTTTTTTTTTCCTTTTGAAGATTTCAAAGTTATGGAACTAATATATCTGCAAAGTACATTTTTGGTGTACAGGAAAGTACAATTTTTTCACTAGAGGGAATGTTTTTTGATCCTACGGCAGACCCATCACACTTAAGTCCAACAATGGCAGCCCATCAGCAGGAAGACATCAGTAAATAGCGGTCTATTGATAAAGTGTGCTGTATAAGAATGACAGCTCCATTCAGTATAGAGATGAATAGGCTGTCAAACATGACGGCAAAATGCTCATAAACTCTTTTTTCCTCTCAAAGAGGGAAGGACCCGATCATCATTTGTGATAATCAGGTGGAGTGTAAATGACAACGCTTCTATAAAAAGCATCTTGGAATAATGAGAACCTGCTGCATCTTTCAAAAACGTCTTTCATTTTATCTAAAAAGTAATGTTGCCCGGCTACAAAATTCTCTTTTCAAAAGTTGCGCTTGACCAAAAAAATAAATAAAACAGAGGGGAAAAAAAAAAAAGTCATTTCAGATAAATCTTTGACCAAAAATTGTTAAAACTGAAGGAAATACGGGCTAAACTTAAACTGGCTGTCTATCACTCCGATCTCATAGACATAACATGGGGCAGTCGCCAAGGATACCCTTTATCCCCTTTAATCTTCATCACTGCGATTAAAACAATGGCGATAGCTATTAATGCGAATCCGGATATTAAGGGGGTCACTTTTGGATCGCGAGAACACAAATGCGCATTATTTGTGGATGATGTCCTCCTCTTCATTACTCCCCCTCTTGCTTCCCTTTCTCACATTCTTTATCATTAGAGTGATCAATGATAAATCACTCTAAACAAGTTTTGTTCAACCAAACTTTGGAACCATGGGCAGCCTATATGATGGTACATTTACCTTCTTCCCAACTGAAATTGCCAGACACATCTACCACCTGTGATCTCCAGGTCTACTGTCTTCCCTTTCGTCTCCTCTGCTTCTTTTCTTCTCCACCTTTTTCCTGGCCTTCTACTGTGGCCTCTTTTCTATTATCCTCTCTCCATTTCTTTGGATTTCTGGTTACATGGATGTAATTATTGTACCATCTGATATGAACACTCAGATAGCATACTGCTAAAAGATTTTTATTTGGTTTCAGTTTTACACTCGGTATTATAATAACCATTGCACAAAGCTGCCCATGTTTTGTATTCTCTAACTTTTGTAAAACTTTAATAAATACTTACCGAAAAAAAGAAAAACTGAAGTAAATAATGGAGATTACACTTTGGGGTCTATGTGTAAAAAAACATTTTTCCCGAATGTCAGGAGTATTTGTGTAAATTGAATAAAATGTTCCAAAAGTTATTAATGCCTCTTCGATTGTAAGCTCTAATGAGCAGGGCCCTCTGATTCCTACTGTATTAAAGTGTATTGTATTTGTACTGTCTATCCTCAAGTTGTAAAGAGCTGCATAAACTGTTGGCTCTATATAAATCCTGTATAATAATAATAATAATTATTAATGCCTGTATCCAGGGCCGGACTTATCATTGGGCTTGAGTGGGCTCAAGCCCATGGGCCCCGCCTAACAGGGGGCCCCACGGGCAGGGCCGGATCCACGGCAAACTCCCGCCCGCTAGCCAGCACGTTTCGCCGGCACCACTGTTTATTATTTAACGGGGGGCGATCGGGCTTGTGTACTCTCACTTCCTGGTAGCGGTGGAACGCAAGATAGGGCCTCCCATGTCTTGCATCATTTCCGCCTGATTACATCACGTTCGCCCTATCGTGCGTTCCACCGCTACCAGGAAGTGAGAGCACACAAGCCTGATCGGTCCCCGTGAAATAAGCAGCTGTGCCGACAAAACGGGCTGGCTAGCAGGCGGGAGTTTGCCCCCCCCGAATGTTAGAAATCATGGGGCCCCCATACATCCTACCTGATGGGGCCCCCTTCGACCCGGTGGCAGGCGACATGACAGGTGACACCCTACATCCTCTGGCAAGTGACACCCTGCATCCACTGACAAGTGACGTGGCAAGTGACACCCTGCATCCGCTGGCAAGTGACACCTGCATCCGCTGACAAGTGACGTGGCAAGTGACACCCTGCATCCGCTGACAAGTGACGTGGCAAATGACACCCTGCATCCGCTGACAAGTGACACCCTGCATCCGCTGACAAGTGACGTGGCAAATGACACCCTGCATCCGCTGACAAGTGACACCCTGCATCCGCTGACAAGTGACGTGGCAAATGACACCCTGCATCCGCTGACAAGTGACGTGGCAAATGACACCCTGCATCCGCTGACAAGTGACACCCTGCATCCGCTGACAAGTGACGTGGCAAATGACACCCTGCATCTGCTGAAAAGTGACGTGGCAAGTGACACCCTGCATCCGCTGACAAGTGACACCCTGCATCCGCTGACAAGTGACGTGGCAAATGACACCCTGCATCCGCTGACAAGTGACACCCTGCATCCGCTGACAAGTGACGTGGCAAATGACACCCTGCATCTGCTGAAAAGTGACGTGGCAAGTGACACCCTGCATCCGCTGACAAGTGACGTGGCAAGTGACACCCTGCATCCGCTGACAAGTGACGTGGCAAATGACACCCTGCATCTGCTGAAAAGTGACGTGGCAAGTGACACCCTGCATCCGCTGACAAGTGACGTGGCAAGTGACACCCTGCATCCGCTGACAAGTGACGTGGCAAGTGACACCCTGCATCCGCTGACAAGTGACGTGGCAAGTGACACCCTGCATCTGCTGGCAAGTGATGTGGCAAGTGACAATCCGCATCTGAAGGCAGGTGACGTTGGCAAGTGACACGCTCAGGCTCCCACTGATTCTGCTTATGGTGAGTTGAACTATTTTATTTTATATAATAATGTAATAATAGAAATATTGCACTTCAATCAAACACTCGGCTACTCTCGGCTCCGCTCGGGACTGCGAGAGGACCCGAGAGCCGCCAAGATGCACAGGACTCTGTATCTCGGCGGCGCCATTTTTAAACTTCAAGACTGCAATTACATTGGACAAGGCTACAGATGGATGGACAAGGCTGCAGATGGATGCTGTGCAAGGCTGCATTGATGGGCATTTAAATGTAAGTTTTCTTTCCTTAACCACTTCAGCCCCGGAAGGATTTACCCCCTTCCTGACCAGAGCACTTTTTACAATTCGGCACTGCGTCGCTTTAACTGCTAATTGCGCGGTCATGCAATGCTGTACCCAAACGAAATTTGCGTCCTTTTCTTCCCACAAATAGAGCTTTCTTTTGATGGTATTTGATCACCTCTGCCATTTTTATTTTTTGCGCTATACACGGAAAAAGACCGAAAATTTTGAAAAAAAATGATATTTTCTACTTTTTGTTCTAAAAAAAATCCAATAAACTCAATTTTAGTCATACATTTAGGCCAAAATGTATTCGGCCACATGTCTTTGGTAAAAAAAATGTCAATAAGTGTATATTTATTGGTTTGCGCAAAAGTTATAGCGTCTACAAACTAGGGTACATTTTCTGGAATTTACACAGCCTTTAATTTATGACTGCCTATGTCGATTCTTGAGGTGCTAAAATGGCAGGGCAGTACAAAACCCCCACAAATGACCCCATTTTGGAAAGTAGACACCCCAAGGAATTTGCTGAGAGGCATGTTGAGCCCATTGAATATTCATTTTTTTTGTCCCAAGTGATTGAATAATGACAAAAAAAAAAAAAAAAAAATTACAAAAAGTTGTCACTAAATGATATATTGCTCACACAGGCCATGGGCATATGTGGAATTGCACCCCAAAATACATTTAGCTGCTTCTCCTGAGTACGGGGATACCACATGTGTGGGAGCCTAGCCGCGTACGGGGCCCCGAAAACCAAGCACCGCCTTCAGGATTTCTAAGGGCGTACATTTTTGATTTTACTCCTCACTACCTATCACGGTTTTGAAGGCCATAAAATGCCCAGATGACATAAAACCCCCCCAAATGACCCCATTTTGGAAAGTAGACACCCCAAGCTATTTGCTTTGAGGCATGTTGAGTCCATGGAATGTTTTATATTTTGACACAAGTTGCGGGAAAGTGACAATTTTTTTTTTTTTTTTTTTTTCTTTGCACAAAGTTGTCACTAAATGATATATTGCTCACACAGGCCATGGGCATATGTGGAATTGCACCCCAAAATACATTTAGCTGCTTCTCCTGAGTACGGGGATACCACATGTGTGGGACTTTTTAGGAGCCTAGCCGCGTACGGGACCCCGAAAACCAAGCACCGCCTTCAGGATTTCTAAGGGCGTACATTTTTGATTTTACTCCTCACTGCCTATCACAGTTTCAGAGGCCATGGAATGCCCAGGTGGCACAAACCCCCCCCAAATGACCCCATTTTGGAAAGTAGACACCCCAAGCTATTTGCTGAGAGGCATGGTGAGTATTTTGCAGCTCTCATTTGTTTTTGAAAATAAAGAAAGACGAGAAAAAAAAATTTTTTTTTTCTTTTTTCAATTTTCAAAACTTTGTGACAAAAAGTGAGGTCTGCAAAATACTCACTATACCTCTCATCAAATAGCTTGGGGTGTCTACTTTCCAAAATGGGGTCATTTGGGGTTTTTTTTTGCCACCTGGGCATTCCATGGCCCCCGAAACTGTGATAGGCAGTGAAGAGTGAAATCAAAAATTTACGGCCTTAGAAAGCCTGAAGGCGGTGCTTGGTTTTCGGGGTCCCGTACGCGGCTAGGCTCCCAAAAAGTCTCACACATGTGGTATCCCCGTACTCAGGAGAAGCAGCAGAATGTATTTTGGGGTGTAATTTCACATATTCCCATGGCATGTTTGAGCAATATATCATTTAGTGACAACTTTGCGCAAAAAAAAATAAAAAAAATAAAAAATTGTCTCTTTCCCGCAACTTGTGTCACAATATAAATTATTCCATGGACTCAACATGACTCTCAGCAAATAGCTTGGGGTGTCTACTTTCCAAAATGGGGTCATTTGGGGGGGGTTTGAACTGTCCTGGCATTTTATGCACAACATCTAGAAGCTTATGTCACACATCACCCACTCTTCTAACCACTTGAAGACAAAGCCCTTTCTGACACTTATTGTTTACATAAAAAAATAATTTTTTTTTGCAAGAAAATTACTTTGAACCCCCAAACATTATATATTTTTTTTAAAGCAAATGCCCTACAGATTAAAATGGTGGGTGTTTCATTTTTTTTTTTCACACAGTATTTGCGCAGCGATTTTTCAAACGCATTTTTTGGGGAAAAAACACACTTTTTTACATTTTAATGCACTAAAACACACTATATTGCCCAAATGTTTGATGAAATAAAAAAGATGATCTTAGGCCGAGTACATAGATACCAAACATGACATGCTTTAAAATTGCGCACAAACGTGCAGTGGCGACAAACTAAATACATTTTTAAAAGCCTTTAAAAGCCTTTACAGGTTACCACTTTAGATTTACAGAGGAGGTCTACTGCTAAAATTACTGCCCTCGATCTGACCTTCGCGGCGATACCTCACATGCATGGTGCAATTGCTGTTTACATTTGACGCCAGACCAACGCTTGCGTTCACCTTAGCGCGAGAGCAGGGGGGACAGGGGTGCTTTTTTTTTTTTTTTTTTTTTTTTTCTTTATTATTATTATTTTTTTATCTTATTTTTAAACTGTTCCTTTCATTTTTTTTTTTTTTTAATCATTTTTATTGTTATCTCAGGGAATGTAAATATCCCCTATGATAGCAATAGGTAGTGACAGGTACTCTTTTTTGCAAAAATTGGGGTCTATTAGACCCTAGATTTCTCCTCTGCCCTCAAAGCATCTGATCACACCAAGATCGGTGTGATAAAATGCTTTCCCAATTTCCCAATGGCGCTGTTTACATCCGGCGAAATCTACGTCATAAAATGCTCGTAGCTTCCGGTTTCTTAGGTCATAGAGATGTTTGGAGCCACTCTGGTCTCTGATCAGCTCTATGGTCAGCTGGCTGAATCACCGGCTGCATTTTCAGGTTCCCTGTTGAGACAGGAGAGCCAGAGAAAAACACGGAAGATGTTGGGGGGGGGGGGGGGCATTCCCTCCCACTGCTTGTAAAAGCAGTCTAGAGGCTAATTAGCCACTAGGATTGCTTTTACATGAAAGCCGACCGCTGGCTGAAAAGAATGATACCAAGATGATACCTAAACCTGCAGGCATCATTCTGGTATAACCACTCAAAGTCGTGAATGGCATACCTGAAGACAAAAAAATGGTTAACAATAAAGCACAGTAAACGGTAAGGTATAAAAAATTGCATACCTGAAAAGCAAACATGATAAAACATAATAACAATAAAACATTGCAGAATAGAATACAGTAAAAAAGAGCAGAACGATAGAGAGAGAGAATAGAGAGAGAGAGAACAATAAAACGACAACTATTTTTATTTTATATTTTTGTTTGTGTTTTTTTTTTTTTTACACTTTTTTTTGTAACTAACTATAATAACTGTAACCGGTTCCAGGTTCGGGTCTCTCAAAATGCGATGGCATCTTGGGAGACCCTGTGAAATGGCGCCTAGTCTGTGCAATGCTGTACCCTACGCTAATACTCAACTAGTGAATGGTAGCGTTCAAAACATTCACCAATGCAAAGACCAGGATAGTCAGGGCAGGAGGGACAATAATAGCGGGTGTCACGCCTATATCCGCGCTTGCTGCAGACACGACATCTTTTTTGGGGGGGTTCGCTGGGTAGGGGTACTCGGGAGGACATAAAGAAAATGCCTCTCATGCAGCCGACTGCATTTGGTTGGGGATGTGAATGGGGGAAGTACGGGCGCTGCAGAAGCGGTGGGTTCCCAATTAGGATTGGCGAATGCAGCAGGAAGGGCACTATGGGCATGACGGGCCTGTGTTTGTCTTTTTGGTGGCAGCGGGACACTACTTGTGCTTGCCACCTCACCAGCTTGAATTGCACTTATGGGACTCGCCACGTCACCACGTGTTACTGCAGTGCTGGTTTGACTACGACCGGGGTGTACTAGGCCGCTGGTGCTTGCCAGTTCACCAAGACGCTACAAAAAAAACTGTTAGCGATCGCAGGGATCAGGCCTGACTCTGCGAACGCTGCAGTTATGCGTTTAGAGTTTTGTAAGTGACAGTGATCGATCGATACTGCACTTGGGTGGGCTGGGCCGGGCCGGGCGGAGGGGCAAAACGCAGGTGCTAGCAGGTATCTGGGCTGATCCCGCTAACACTGCGTTTTTGGGAACCCTAAACTGCTGGGGACGCTAGTATAGATCTGATCGGATCAGATATTGATCTGTTCAGATACTATACCACTAAGGGAGGTGTACGCTGCGTGCGTGGGTGTTAGCGGTACTGGCGCTAACCTGACGCTGCCTGGGGCTGGTGCTTGCCAGTTCACCAAAATGCTACCAAAAAAACTGTTAGCGATCACAGGGATCAGGCCTGACTCTGCGAACGCTGCAGTTATGCGTTTAGTGTTTTGTAAGTGACAGTGATCGATCGATACTGCACTTGGGTGGGCTGGGCTGGGCCGGGCGGAGGGGCAAAACGCAGGTGCTAGCAGGTATCTGGGCTGATCCCGCTAACACTGCGTTTTTGGGAACCCTAAACTGCTGGGGACGCTAGTATAGATCTGATCGGATCAGATATTGATCCGATCAGATACTATACCACTAAGGGAGGTGTATGGTGCGTGTACGGTGCGTGCGTGGGTGTTCGCGGTACTGGCGCTAATCTGACGCTGCCTGGGGCAACGCATATCACCGCCGGGCGATCAGGGGGCTAAACCTTTATTCGGTAATAAACGGCGGGTGCCCTGACACTATAAAAAATAAACTAACTAACCAGCGTCAACCGTAACGGTTATACGGTGATCAGTGGTGAAAGGGTTAACTAGGGGGCAATCAAGGGGTTAAAACATTTATTAGATAGTTAATGGGGGTCCCTGTCGCTGTAAAACGCTGACGGCGAACCTAAATATTTACCTCACTAACTACCGTCACCAGCGACACTAATACAGCGATCAGAAAAATGATCGCTTAGCGACACTGGTGAGGGGGGGTGATCAAGGGGTTAAAACTTTATTAGGGGGGGTAAGGGGGGTACCCTAGACCTACAGGGGGGTTACAGTAACTGTCCTAACACTGCTAACTGTCACAAACTGACACTATGCAGTAATCAGGAAAAAAAAAAAAAAAAACCTGCTTGGTGTCAGTTTGTGACAGGGGGGGGGGTGATTGGGGGGGGATCGGGGGGCGATCGGGGGGGGATCGGGGGTGTAATGTATGCCTGGCATGTTCTACTGTGTGTGTTTGTGTTGTGCACTTACTTACATGTCGTCTCTCCTCGGCGCTGGAACGGAAACTGACAGCCGAGGAGAGATGACATCACATCCTCTGCCTCTGTGTACTATACAGAGGCAGGGGATGTTTCCCATTGGCTGGGAGCGATCGCGAGGGGGGGGCCACGATCGGATGGTCTCCCCCTCGTCTGTAATCGCTCCCAACCAAATGCCGACCGCAGCTGGCACAGGGGGGGGGTCCGATCGAGCCCCCCACCCGCGGGAAGGCAATCACGTACTAGGTACGTGATTTTGCCTGCCCGTGCCGCTCTGCTCACGTATATAGGCGTGAGGCGGTCGGCAAGTGGTTAAACTTCCCTCCTAAAAGTTTTTTTCCTTAAAATTCCCTCCTAAACTTGGGTGCGTGTTATATGCCGATAAATACGGTAATGTATAGAAGGTAGGGCCCAAAAGCGACTCAAGCCCAGGGGCCCCCACCACCCTAAGTCCTGCCCTGCCTGTATCGTAATCCCCATCTAGTGGCCAAAATGCGTTATAGTTTTTTCATTGAGGTATTTTAGAAAACTGTACTTCCATTTGGCCACTAGATAGAGCTGATGATACAGGCAATAATCTATTTAAAAAAAAAAAAATTACAGCAACATTCTGTTCAACTTGCACAAATGCTTCTGACATTCGTTCAACAAATGTTTTATAAATAGACCACTTTAGATAACAATGAGATCAATGTATATGGGGAGGGACTGAGAAGAGTGGTGGTTAAGTGGAATTCTGTAATCCAGCTGGCAGGACCCAGAGAGCACAAGTAAATTGACATTTCTAGAAGAGTTGGGTTCTCAAGAAACACTGAAGGTGCAATCAGTGCTGCGGACAAAAGGAGATGTAAGCATTCACTGTCTTCCCTACAGCACGTATGTTCTTGAAAGAGGCTGAATACGAAAGGGAGCATCATTGCAGTGGTGGCAAGTACAGAAGTGCGCAGTGGTACACAGTGGGGGCTATGTTTTTTGTTTTTTTGGGGGGTGGGGACGGCCCCCCGCCCCGGTTGGTTGGTCAGTCAGCGGCAACCCCCCGCACTTACCCCATCTAGGTTGCGGGGGGGCGGGTATGCGGGCAGCGGCTGAGTTGCGGGCTCCTACGGGTGGCACGCAGCGAGTGGGTTGTGGACTCCTATGGACAGCGGGCTCCTATGGGTGATGGGCAGCAGCTCCTGATTCCTCTTCCCTTCTTCTGCATCATGGTGGCTTCCGCCATGTGGCTCCTCCCTCCTCCTCCTAGGCGTCCAATAGGATCGCCTGTCTATTTAACCAATCAGGTGACGGGTCCCAAGAGGAGGATCAGTGTGGTGATAGTGAATATTCATTCGCTATGGTCACACAACTGGGTGGGCTAAGGGCACAAGCCCACCCTTTTTTTGAAGCCTCTTAGAGCCTCTGGCTCTAATCACGTGCTTCAAAAAAATATACCCCGCCATTGGAATCCATGTGTCCCGCGGCGGCTCTCCTCTCTTCTACGATATAGGAAGCCCCCTTGATAGGCGGCACCAGGGGCGGCAATTTTCGGCGCCAGTATCGGCAAGAATTCTCTTTTGGCTTTTTGCCGAAAGGGCCATTTTCGGCCGACATGTTTCAGTGGCCGAAATTACGGTGCATCCCTAGTTATGGCCCACCTTCATATGTTGACACTGGCACACCCAATACAGGAAGTTGACTCCCCTATATAACCCCTCCTCCTTCCAGGAGTGCCTCAGTTTTTGTAGCCCAGCAATATACTTAAACCCCATAAAAAGAGGGGAGGGACCTCTGTGTCCCATGATGTACTCCAAGAAAGGGATTTTACAGGTAAGCCGTTATAAAAATCCTATTTTCTTTATCGTACATTATGGGACACAGAGCCTTAAGTAATTACATAATGGGACGTCCCATAGCAATGCTACTTGAGGGGAGGGAGACACAACCCGTAGGGCACCCCCAGACCTGAGGACTTATACTTTTGCCTGCAGCACACTGCGCCCAAAGGCAATATCCTCATTCCTCCTTACATCCACTTGATAAAATTTTGTGAATGTATGCACCGAAGACCAAGTTGAGGTCTTGCAGATCTGAGCCATGGAGGTCTGGTGACGCACTGCCCAAGAAGCACCAACCGCTCTGGTAGAGTGCGCCTTAACTTGATGAGGGGGAAATTTTTCAGTATGAGAGCTACATTGTATATTCTACAAATAATCACGGGATGAAGAAAAAAAATTGAATAAACATGTTTTACATGGAGCTTGTAATTAGCATTATATGATTCAGAAAAACAGAGAAAGAGTTTCAGTAAAAGAAGGTTAAGATATTCCAAATAAACTTCGGAATCCCCTTTCAGTGTCCACCTTACTTCAGAGTCCCCCTTACATCAGAATCCCCATCAAAGATCAGAGTCATTCCTTATCTCACACACTTACATGTTTGGGATCCTGGAGATCCTGGCTGTAGCAGGAGGCAGAGATGGAGAATGTCTGGACAGAGGTAGTGCCATCCTCCAATGTATGCTGGGACAAGCACATGATTGGGCGTTAGGACTCTGGTGGGCCCAACCAGAAGAACCGGAGCTGGAGACCAAAGCAAACAGTGTTGTGGATATTGTGGAGAAACAGAGACTGTAGGCCGACCCGGAGACCTGTATGAGATACCACTGGCATAGCTCCCAACTGTCCCTAATTTTGAGGGACTGTCCCTGAACAATGTCCCTCTGTCCCTCTTTCCTCCTCATTTGTCCCTCATTTTGGTCTGATCTGTATAGTTGTATATAAAATGTGCTTTTTATCTTTCTTTTATCTTTCAAAAAGTGTTTCCCAAGGAATAGTAGTGGTAAAAAAAAAAAACCTCTTGGGTGTGTAACCAATCGTTTATTGTACAATTTTTCTTTAAGGGAACTTAACAAGGGTGTGTGTCGTATGCCTACAAATTTTTGTTAAGAGGTGTCCCTCGTTCCCTTCTTAGAAATGTGGGAGGTATGCCACTGACCCTAGCTGTGGGTCTTGCAGCAGGCTGGATTTTGCCCAAGGGCTGCAGTAAGGAGATCCATGCTGTACACTATGGACTAGCATGTGATTGCCTTTTATTGATTTGTGTACACTTTTGGTATTCACTTTACAGTGCCTTGAAAAAAGTATTCATACCCCTTGAAGTTTTCCACATTTTGTCATGTTACAACCAAAAACATAAAGTTTAATTTATTGGGGATTTTATGTGATAGAGAAACTGCACACAAACTTGGTGTTGGTCTAACAGCATGGCGGGTATGCGTGTTCCATTGAGAATGGCTCAGCTAGTAAGGCGCGCGATACTGCTCCTTCCTCCTCAGTGTCCTGGTTCTCCCGCGATCACGCATGTGCGAGATTTCGGCAGGTAGTGTCTCGAGTTCTCTTAAACTCATTACAGTTTAAAGTTGGTCACATACAGTGCCTTAAAGTATTCCTATCTTGAAATTGTCCACATTTTGCCATGTTACAATCAAAAACGTAAATGTATTTTGGGATTTTATGTGATAGACCAACACAGTGGCAGGAAAATAATAAATGATTATTTAAAATGTTTTACAAATATGTGAAAAGTGTGGCGTGCATTTGTATTCAGCCCCCTTTTCTCTGACACCCCTAACTAAAATCTAGTGGAACCAATTGCCTTCAGAAGGCACCTAATTAGTAAATAGAGTCCACCTGTGTGTAATTTAATCTCAGTATAAATACAGCTGTTCTGTGAAGCCCTCAAGTTTGTTAGAGAATCTTAGTGAACAAACAGCATCATGAAGGCCAAGGAACACACCAGACAGGTCAGGGATAAAGTTGTGGAGAAGTTTAAAGCAGGATTATGTTAGAAAAAAAAAAATTATCCCAAGCTTTGAACATCTCACAGAGCACTGTTCAATCCATAATCCGAAAACGGATAGAGTATGGCACAACTGCAAACCTACCAAGACATGGCCGTCCACCTAAACTGACAGGCCAGGCAAGGAGAGCATTAATCAGAGAAGCAGCCAAGAGATCCATGGTAACTCTGGAGGAGCTGCAGAGATCCACAGCTCAGGTGGGAGAATCTGTCCACAGGACAACTATTAGTCCTACACTCCACAAATCTGGCCTTTATGGAAGAATGACAAGAAGAAAGACATTGGTGAAGTAAAGCCATAAGAAGTCCTGTTTGCAGTTTGTGAGAATCCATGTGGGGGACACAGCAAACATGTAGAAGAAGGTGCTCTGGTCAGAGGAGACCAAAATTGAACTTTTTGGCCCAAAAACAAAATCCTATGTGTGGCAGAAAACTAATACTGCACATTACCCTAAACACGCAATTCCCACCGTGAAACATGGTGGTGGCATCATGTTGTGGGGATGCTTTTCTTCAGCAGGGACAGGGAAGCTGGTCAGAGTTGATGGGAAGATGGATGGAGCCAAACACAGGACAGTCTTAGAAGAAAACCTGTTAGAGTCTGCAAAAGACTTGAGACTGGGGCGGAGGTTCACCTTCCAGCAGGACAACGACCCTAAACATACAGCCAGAGCTACAATGGAATGGTTTAGATCAAAGCATATTCATGTGTTAGAATGGCCAGTCAAAGTCCAGACCTAAATCCAATTGAGAATCTGTGACAAGACATGAAAATTGCTCTTCAGACGCTCTCCATCCAATCTGACAGAGCTTGAGATATTTTGCAAAGAAGAATGGGCAAAAATGTCCCTCTCTAGATGTACAAAGCTGGTAGAGACATCCCCAAAAAGACTCGCAGCTGTAATTGCAGTGAAAGGAGGTTCTACAAAGTATTGACTCAGGGGGGCGCTATACAAATGTACCCCACACTTTTCATATTTATTTGTAAAAAATGTTGAAAACAATTTATCATTTTCCTCCCACTTCACAATTATGTGCCACTTTGTGTTGGTCTATCACATAAAATCCCAATAAATTACATTTATGTTTTTGGTTGTAACATAACAAAATGTGGAAACTTTAAAAAGGGGTATAAAATACTTTTTCAAGGCCCTGTATATCCCAACATCAGAACGGCAAATCCTTGCATGCGATTTTGCAAATGATCCTTTTCAATTTAGCTCAAGTCTTTTATTCCAGGCCAGCAGGTGGCGATGTCAGCCACAGACATTGCTCTTTACAGTGTGCATCAGGACAAAATATGAATTTATTACAGGAACTTATTACAGCGCCAGCAATTTACACAGTTCTCTCTCTCATATATATATATATTTTATACATTCACATCAGTCACTGCCCTCAAGGATCTTACAACAATCGAAGGTCCCCCACTCACATTTATACATACTAG
Source organism: Lithobates clamitans (assembly GCA_037952925.1). Taxonomy (NCBI): domain Eukaryota; kingdom Metazoa; phylum Chordata; class Amphibia; order Anura; family Ranidae; genus Lithobates; species Lithobates clamitans. The sequence continues at coordinate 386,877 of JBBGZY010001317.1, forward strand.
GGCCAATTTAGACAGGAGCCGATTACCCTACCAACATGCCTTTGGAGTGTGGAAGGAAACCGGAGTAACCGACAGAAACCAACACAGGCACAGGGAGAACATGCAAACTCCAGGCAGGTTGTGCCATGATTGGGATTCGAACCGATGACCCGTGTGCTGCTAGGTGGAAGTACTAACCAACAATAATACACTCACCGGCCACTTTATTAGGTACACCTTGCTAGTACCGGGTTGGACCCCCTTTTACCTTCAGAACTGCCTTCATTTTTCGTGGCATACATTCAACAAGGTGTTGGAAACATTCCTCAGAGATTTTGGTCCATAGTGACAGGATAGCATCACGGTGTTGCTGCAGATTTGTTGGCTGCACATCCATGATGAGAATCTCCACCACATCCCAAAGGTCCTCTATTGGATGAGATCTGGTGACTGTGGAGGCCATTGGAGTACAGGGACCTCATTGTCCAGTGGTGAGATGATTGGAGCTTTGTGACATGGTGCATTATCCTGCTGGAAGGAGCCATCAGAAGATGGGGACACTGTAGTCATAAAGGGATGGACATGGTCAGCAACAATACTCAGGTAGGCCGTGGCGTTTAAATGATGCTCAAAGGGTACTAAGGGGCCCAAAGTGTGCCAAGAAAATATCCCCCCCACCATTACACCACCACCAGCCTGAACCGGTGATGCAAGGCAGGATGGATCCATGCTTTCATGTTTACACCAAATTCTGACCCACCATCTGAATGTTGCAGCTGAAATTGAGACTCATCAGACCAGACAATGTACTTCCAATCTTCTATTGTCCAATTTTGGTGATCCTGTGCGAATTGTAGCCTCAGTTTCCTGTTCTTAGCTGACAGGAGTAGCACCCGGTGTGGTCTTCTGCTGTTGTAGCCCATCTGCTACAAGGTTCGATGTGTTGTGTGTTCAGAAATGATATTCTGCATACCTTAGGTGTAATGAATGGTTATTTGAGTTACTGTTGCTTTTCTATCATCTTGAACCAGTCTGCCCATTCTCCTCTGACATCAAAAAGGCATTTTCCTCCACACAACTGCCGCTCACTGGATATTTTCTCTTTTTCGGATCATTCTCTGTAAAACCAGAGAGATGGTTGTGTGTGAAAATCCCAGTAGATCAGCAGTTTTTGAAATACTCAGACCAGCCCGTCTGGCACCAACCACCATGTCATGTTCAAAGTCACTTAAATAACCCTTTCTTCCCCATTCTGATGCTTGGTTTGAACTTCAGCAAGTCATCTTCACCACGTCTAGAGGCTTAAATGCATTGAGTTGCTGTCATGCGATTGGCTAATTAGCATTACCAAGCAATTGAACAGTTGTATCTAATAAAGTGGCCGGTAATTGTAGATTTTGCAGTTTATCCCTGCAAGCACATTTTGTTTCTTGAAAAAACACCTGGTGATTCTGCCAGAAGTCCAGTGAGCTCCTGACATACCATCTGAGATGACAAACTCCCGAGCAGTGTTGTCTGCCCTGCCAAATTCTCTCTAGCTAAACTACATAGCATCATCCCCCTCTGCTTAACTCTATAATATAAGGGGGAGGTGTTCTGTAGTCCCACACAGAACAGACAGGACTAACAACACTGTTGGGGATTTCGGTGCAGCAGAGGCAGTGTTGTCAGCTCACCGGATTTATGGCAGATCAACATGCATTTGTTTTTACATGCAGTGTTTTTAAAAAAAAGATAAAAGGTCCTCTATTTCAGAGATGTACTGTGTGTTTGTTTTTTGTTTTTTTGTATGGCCTGACACACACTTTAAGCAAAGTGACAAAAAATGGGTATGAAAGGAACAATGTTATCTATTCTTAAAAGGGATTTTTTAAAAAAAAAGGCATAGTATTAGGTCCTCTTTCTTGTAATATTATTTGGGGATTTTTTTCAATACACCCTGGCCAATACAAATAATATTTGAGGGCAATCAAAATGGACTAATACTGAGCTTCCAGGAAAGGAACAATGGCTTAATAACTGTGTTAGACAAACTCCATTTAAATGTAATAATGACTCGGTTTATAGAGCTTCAATGAAACATGTGGGAGTGATGCCAAGTCTGTGCAAAACCCTCCCGTTCAGGGTACACCCCCTTTATGGTACTGCGCCGCCTTCAACGGACATTAAAGCTGAATTCCAGCCCCTCTTTGTCTTGCACAGTTATACAGGCTCCTATGCTGCAGCAAGTCAGATAGAGCCCACCTAGTTTCCTGGCATATAGTGTCAATTTATCTCTATCTGCAGCAGGACTTGGTGCTCCTGTGGGGGGGAATCAGGTTTCTGGAGGAAGTTGGGGGGGGGGGGGGAATACTGTGGAACACTGTTGAAAGCACTATGGAGGGCTGGAGGCTCTGTGTTAGACTTGGTGGTCCTGTGGGGGACAAGGTTTCTGGGGGAAGCTGGGGGGCATAGTGAGAGACTGTTGAAGGCTGGAGGCTCTGTAGGGAGGATGAAGGTTCTGGAGGGGGTTAGAAGATTCTGCTAGCGACTTGGTGGGGGGGGGGGGGGGGGGGAGGTTTCAGGAGGAAGCTGGGGGCACTGTGGGGAGGATGAAGGAAGTGAGGGGGTTAGGAGATTCTGCAGTAAACCTGGTGGTCCTGTAGGGAACAAGGTTTCTGGGGGAAGCTGGGGGGCATAGTGAGACACTGTTGAAGGTTGGAGGCTCTGTAGGGAGGATGAAGGCTTTGGAGGGGGTTAGAAGATTCTGCAGCAGATTTGGTGGTCCTGTAGTGGAAGAAGTTTCTGGGAGGAAGCTGGGGGACAATGTTGGGAGGATGAAGGTTCTGGGGGGAGATGTTAGAAGATTCTGCAGTAGACTTGGTGGTCCTATAGGGGAAAGAGGTTTTCGGAAGAAGTGGGGGGGGGGGGGGTGAAGGTTCTAGAGGGGGTTAGAAGAGTCTGCAGCAGACTTAGTGGTGCTGTGGGGGGGGGGGGGGGGGGGTTCCGGAGGAAGCTGGGGGGGGGCACTGTGGGGAGGATGAAGGCAGTGGAGGGGGTTAGGAGATTCTGCAGTAAAGCTGGTGGTCCTGTAGGGGACAAAGTTTCTGTTCTGGGGCAGGCTGGGGGGCATAGTGAGACACTGTTGAAGGTTGGAGGCTCTGTAGGGAGGATGAAGGCTCTGGAGGGGATTAGAAGATTCTGCAGCATATTTGGTGGTCCTGTAGTGGAAGAAGTTTCTGGGAGGAAGCTGGGGGACACTGTTGGGAGGATGAAGGTTCTGGGGGGAGATGTTAGAAGATTCTGCGGTAGATTTGTTGGTCCTGTAGGGGACAAGGTTTCTGGAAGAAGCTGGGGGGCATAGTGAGAGACTGTTAAAGGCTGTAGACTCTGCAGCTGGCTGGGTAGTACTGTGGAGGCCGAGGGCTCTCAGAGGACTTGGGGGCACAATGGGTGGTTAAAAGGGATCTGTAGCTGGCTGGAGGCCCAGGAGAAGGGACGCCATGGCCTGGAGGTTGAGGCCCACTGAATGTCTGAGGTTCAGCTATATTTTTAGGACCCATTTACACCAGCGGCTGTGTAAACATCGTAGCGTAGTGTAGTGTATTTCTTTTGAGAGCTTGAACACAATTTCACAATGTGACATGTCATTTAGTTCTATCAGCTGCACCACGGTGCAATGTGGTGGATTGTGTAGCACCATGCTTCGCTACAAAACGTACTACACTCCTTACTTTTTTTTTTTTTTTAAATCACACACACACACAACTGAAACGTGGTGATGTGAACAGACCTAATAGGAAACAAGGCACTCATCTGGTCCATGCAACCCAACTTCACTCAACAAGGCTGCCAAACGCATTTCCAACACACCTGGTGTAAACGAGCTCTAAAACTGAACTTCAGGCACAAACAAGCGATATTATGTAACAATAAAACTACTCTTATTCACTATACCTGTAAAATTCCTTTATTTGAGCTTAGCACATAAAAAAATAAACAGATGAAAATAGTGTCTTCGCACATTGATCATAAAACGCATATTGGTCCGAAAGTGGATTGCTATGAATTATTTAAGTCTTTATAAAATTGGCAACATCATTCAATGCAGCTGTTTTAAGGAAAATAGCTCATAAAAAATTATAAATAAATTATTGACAATCTTTTCTTCGAAAAAGGCACATGATCTCCCAAAGAAGGAGCCTTTACATGAGAATAGTAAAACAAAACAAAAAAAAATACACATTTATAAGACATCTTGTGCTGATACAGCACCTCGATCATCACGGCAGACCAAGACTTCTCTTCGAACCACCCCATTCTGTAGATGGAACTGGCTTTCCTTCATAGTCTTAATACAATGAATGTTCTTTCCCCAGGTAATGCTTTTCATTGATGGCAAGTGGTGGAGGGTGTCTTTAGGCAAGGATGCCACACCAGAATTTAACAAGTTCAACTCTATTAAGGACTTCAGCCCGAAGAATACATCTTTGCTGAGGGTCCTCAAGTTCGGATTGTTGGAAAAGTCAAGGATTTGGAGAGCTGGTAGATCTTTAAAGCTATGTGGGGCGATCTCCCTTAAATTCTCCATTTTACTGAGAGACAGGTGGGTTAATCCTTTAAGCCCCAAAAAGTTATGATCCTCGATATTAGAAATGGGATTTCTATCCAAGTTAAGGTATTGTAGAGGAAGACCCTGAAGACCATGAACAGAACGCAGCTGATTTCCAGACAAGTTCAAACTCTGGATGTTTGGAACAGGGTCATCGGGTCTTCTTGAGATAGAGTTGATCAGATTGTTGGCAAGGTTGATATGGATTGCTTTGCCATTACTTTTCGAGGTGAAGGCCCCAATTTGTATTCCCTGTAACCTGTTAAAACTCAAGTCAAGTTCCACCAGAGGGGAATAGAAGAAGCTGTGATCAGGAAGTTCTTCCAGTTGGTTGTGGCTCAAGTCTAAAGACTCCAAGTATCTCAATTTAGAGAAAGTGGTAGATGAAATTTTCACCAGTTGGTTGTAACTTAGGTCAAGGTTAATCAGAGTCGTGTAACCTGGACCAGACAAAACAGATTCATTAACATTTTTTAGCTTGTTGTTGGAAAGATCCAGGTAAGATGTATCCAAAGGAATGGAGACCGGAACAATGTGGTTACCCACTCCACTACAGTCCACTTTGGTCAGGCTGAAACTGTCGAATAAGCCAAAGGTTTCAACTTCGCAAGAACAGCCAGGGAAACAAAACTTGTTGGCAGCAACCACGCTGGTGAGAAGGACGCTGAACCAAACACAAGTCTCCATGGTTAAACCTAAGGAAAGAGGAAAATCGGTTACAGAATTGATTCAAAATATTGTCTACCGAGAATTATCTGATCAGTCAAAATAAAGTAACTTTGTATAATTGGAAAAAAGAATTGTCCCCCATGAGGGGATTTCTAGGCAGCAGAAGGTATTAAAAAATATATACATTGAAAAAATGTTGCGTTTAAAAAACTTTTTATTTATAACAATCAAAAATTTCTACCTTAGACATAAATGATCAGGACATGAGCGGTGATACACAATTAATGAATAAAAACAACATCACTGACATGGCATGGTATAATTTAACCATAGATGCTACTTGGCTACAGTGTATCCAAGTTCAAATCAAATATTGAACATACTGCAGTTCATCAATCCAGTCCTTAGACATACTGGCTGCGTTGGTTTGCTTTTAGGACAGAGTTTCTCAACCAGGGTTCCTCCAGAGGTTGCTAGGGGTTCCTTGAGCAATTCCTGCCTCTTCTGGGTAGGGGCCACGCACTCCCACTATGATCACATAGTATGAGCCCAGCGGCGGGTAACGTGGACTCTGTCCGCCAGCACCCACCGATCTTCTAGCAGAGAGGCAGAACGGCGGTCTTCCTATGTAACCAAGGCGTATCGCCGTTCTTACAGGAGGAAAGGCATGGATCTTGCGTCTCTGCAAAGCAGGGACTAGGGTCCATGTCTTCCTCTAGTAAAAGCACCTCCCAGTGTTTAGGAGAACCCAGGCTAGGAACACAGTTAACCCTTTGAGCGCCCAGGATGTTAACCCCTTCCCAGCCAGTGTCATTAGTACAGTGACAATGCATATTTTTAGCACTGATCACTATTAGTGTCACCGGTTCCCAAAAAGTGTGACTTTGTGTCAGAACATACGCATAGATTTTTCCATCCATGCTATACCAGAACAGATGGACCAATCTCCCGCCTGCCGAAAACACCCAAAAAGCAGGTGCATTCAATTCGATGCCACCGCTATTTGGCTGACCATTTTATACTCGAAGGATGTTGGGCAGGAGGATGGTAAGACGATCACCCATTGATCGAATTTCGCATTGTGTACGATCAGCTCATTTCTCCAGCATCTATGAAAACCTTAAAAAGAACCATCAAATGTTTGATGAGAGATCAAATATACTGTACATTCTACTTCCAGATTAACATGCGATAAGAACATTGATTGCCCTAAACCGTAACGCAGGGAAAAGAATCATTACTTTTTAAAGCTATTCTTTACCCCCACAGTCAACTTTAATTGGCCTGCGTTTTTTTACTGACTGTCCGTAATTTTCTTTATAGTTACCAGCCGCAATTACGGCATGGACACAGCATGCTGCGCTCAGATAAAGCCACTCTTCGGCTATAATGGGTAGAATTTTGTGCAGCCAGTTAGCTGCGAGTCCCGGGTAATCACACTCCGAGAGCACCATCCTACAACTAGGCGATGTTTTATTATCACGGATATCATGGTAACAGCAGGTGCTCCCATTACTCGCCTCTTAGAGGCACAGTCAGAGCGGGTGAGTGTAAATACTAAGCAATCACAGCACTGCCACGCAGAGATGGCACCTATTAACTGCACAGAGACTGCTACATCGCTACGAAACTGGCACAAGGAGGAACTGCGCACCTCCCAGCAAACAAATTTTGCTGCTTTTTTTGGGTCTTTTACACATCCAAGAAAAAATATTTCTTATAAACCGGACTTTTGAGCTTGTGCACATGGGCACTTTTTGGAATAAAATGTAAATTGCGGACATATTTCTCCATCCAGGAAGAGCAGCTGGCAGGTATAGAGTAAAGGGAAGGTAAGGCAGACTTTGGGACTTTAAATATACCCCAAATGTTACTTGTATGATTGAACAGAACATTAAAAAAAAAAAAATAATAAAAAAAATAAAATTTTATTAACTACTTTCCATCCGGGTCAATTCTGGCACTTCGCTCCTACATGTAAAAACATAATTTTTTTTCTAGAAAATTACTCAGAACCCCCAAACATTATATGTGTGTTGTTTAGCAGAGACCCTAGTCAATAAAATGACAACCACTGCAACTTTTTAGGTCACGCGATATTTGCGCAGTGATATTTCAAACGCATCCCCCCCCCCTCAAAAAAAAGTTTCAAGAAAAAAAAAGTTAGCCCAATTTTTTTTTGTATAATGTGAAAGATGTTACGCCGAATAAATAGATAGCTAGATACTCAACGTGTCATGCTTTAAATCTGCGCACTCATGGGCGCCAAACTTCGGTACATAAAAATCTCCATAGACGACGCTTTAAATCTCTTTTTTACAGGTTACACATTTAGAGTTACAGAAGTGATCTTGGGCTAGAATTGTTGCTTTTGCTCTAATGCACGCGGCGATACCTCACACGTGCGATTTGAATGCCGTTTACATATGTGGGTGCTATGCGTTCCCTTCTGTGCGCGATCACTAGGGCGCTTTAAAAAATAAAAATAAAAATTTGGATCACCTTTATTCCTATTACAAGGCATGTAAACATACCTTGTAATAGGAATAGTGCATGACAGGTCCTCTTTATGGAGAGATGTGGGGTCAATAAGACCCCACATCTCAACTCCAGGCCGGAAAGGCTGAGATCAAAAAATAAAAACCCTATTGGCCTTTCCAGCCGTGTCCTCGGCTTGGTTTACTTCCACCGGCCCGGACATGACGTCAAAGTCGTGCCCGGGCCTCTAAGGGTCATAGAGATGCTGGTCACCAGAAATCTCCATGGTAAACTTCCGGCTGCGAGCGATTCATTCTCTGGCTCATCGATCATACGGGTGAGCCGGGAGAAGCACGGGAGGGCAGTGGGAGGTGAAGGTCCCCTCCTACAAGAATGATCAAGTGGCTGAACTGCCGTTATGATTGTTCTTACGGTGCACAGAAAAAACAAAATATCTTGGTGATGCCTGTAGCTGCAGGCATCATTCTGATATCACCACTCAAAGTCCAGGACGTCATATGACGTACCTTGGGCCGGAAGTGGTTAAATAGTTTAAAACCATAAAGACAGACACATCACAAAGGCAAGCAATCTGTGTCCTTCAAATTAGGTCAGCGCATTTCGCAGCTATACCGCTTCTTCAGGACCCGCAAAAGGTTCTTGTATGTTCAGAGAGCTTGTTCACAATCATACCAAGTATAGCTGCCCATAGTAATGAATGGATCCAGAGTTGTATGCCAATATGTGTGGGTTTACGCAAGTCCTGGCATATACCCAAATATAGCTATTCATTACTATGGGCAGCTGAATCTCACAGGTGCAGAAATATGCCTGCAATTTACGCCAAAAAGCACCTATGTTCCCCCCCCCCCCCCCCCCCCAAAACAAACCCACAATTGCAGAAAAATGCGGGTTGGGGGGGAAACCTACTAAAACATGTATAGAGATTGTAAAAAAATATCACTACACGCTATACTCAGAAATGAAGTTGCCATCCCGAGATATATGCCTTATGGCATATATTATCTATTTGTATAGCCACTGCAGTAAGGTGCATAATATCAACACTAATATAAATATAATAAAAAAAAAAAAAAAAAAAAAAAGAAAAAAGGGAGGTTGCTTACAATTTTCTGTGCGTTAAAGGGACCAAGACCAGCCAATCTATACACTAAATGCATTAGCGTGCATTTAATGAAAAGTCCATACATATAACAACTGGCACCAAACAACACTGTAATGTAAATACCTACCGAGACAATTATTTACTTATTACAGGTATATAGTGCCTACAATTTACAAAGAGCATTGCATACTTTACATTCCATTTTGTCCCTGCCCAAAAAGGAGCCAACAGTCTAATGTAGGCTTTATATGGTTCGAATCTTGGCAGGTTCAGCAGGGGCCGGTCGAGATTCAATCTATCTATGGGCAGCTTTATTGTACCCATGTCGATTTATCAATTGACTCGAGTACAACCAGCATGTCAGATTTCTAGCATGCAATTATTTCCAGCAGCTATGGCCGCTAGCAGTAATCACCGTGTTCTCCCAGCAGGGTCGGCTCCCCACGCCCCCCTGCTGGGACCTCCAAAAGGAGAGATTCCTCCCTATCAACACTGTTGATGGGGCAATTATTTTCTTTCCTGCAACCCATGATTGCTGGTAAGAAAATTGCATAATCTGTGGCCTGCCTTATGCAGCCCATAGACAAATCAGTTTTTTTGTTCAACCAGCAGATTGAAAAAAAAAAAAAAAAACCCCACACACTCCTTACTCAATTCCCCCATCCACACATTTAGTTTGGATAAGGGAATCCTCCCGGCTGAGCTATTGTATTCTATTCTGACGGAGGGGCGATTTCATTATTCAATGATCAGTGTTGCAGGCTATATCCTGCAGCGCTGATCAAACAGAAAATTCCCAACAGGTTGGTGGAACAGAAATCGATGAGTAGATGAACTCATGTACAACCAGGGTGCCCATACATGTACCGAAATGTGGTTGGTCCCTGCTGAACTGGCTGAATTTTGATGCAAGTATGGCTGGCTTAGGGTTCCTATCTCACATATGTACAAACACAAATTAGGGACATAAGGCAAGAGCCAAGTTGACCTACCCGCAGATCTTTGGAGTGTTGGGAAAAAAAAAACTGTCCCGAGAGGAAACTCAGGCAAGCTCCATGGACATAGTGTCCTATCTGGACTTTGGATGAGGAATCCAGTGCTGCAAGACAAAGGAACTAACCACTAAGCCACTCTGCTGCCCATTGCACCCCTAGAAACCACCCAAAACCACCTTGATTTAGTCTTCTCTAATGACTCCAATGCAGTTTGTCAAAATGGTGTAATTTTGGCATAATTAAGCCAAGCCAAAAAACATGCAAATTCAGATAGCTGCTGGTAGAGCTGAACGAGATGATGAAACCATATTACCATAGTACCGAAACATTACTGTATGGTCAGCTTTAGGCAGAAGGTTAAAAGGGAAACCTGCGTGACTAGCATACAACTGCAATGCTACAACAAACTTCAGCAAGAGTATAGGTGCTCCAACACAAATTTCTGAAGCCTCATTGGTACTAGATGCACAGCGAAAGCTTTATTATATAACATAAGTGGATACAGCCAACAAATTTCAAACTCATTTCAGCCAATTAGTCATGATTAAGGCCGCGAATGGCTAAAATGCATTGACATACGTTGATTGCATCTCGTTGTTTTATACATTGTGGATCTAAAACCTGTGTGCCTGGCTTGAATATTTTTTTTTTTGTATCACTGACTGAACAAGCATGGGTCAAGTCAAAGTGAAGCAAGAGGTCCTGAGTCGGTGGCTCAGAAAGTACCAAATATACTGCAGTGGTTGCCAACTTTTAAAAAGGTATAGGGGTCCTTAGCTGTGGCCCCTGACATCACCAAAAGGGCCACAAATGAAGTATGGTTTATGTAATGTTACAGAAGAGAGGTCTATGGAAATACTACAAAGTATGGACGGAGACTGTAGATATGCTACGGGGGTGGCTGGAGATTGGGAACACGCTTCTGCAGGACACAGACCGAGTCTTGGAACATGTTAAAGAGACTATTAGAGAGCAGACTTTGCAGTCCCTTTACAAGTAAAATCTCACACTACTGTAGACTGCTGGTTTCCACTGGCTGCATAAGAATAACCAAAAAGGGCCCTTGGGCTGCGGATTGGGCACAAGGGATCTATTGCATTGGCAAGGCAACCAGCATTTCAGATGGAAAAAGCTCTTCTATGTTAGTCAACTCAGGTGCTCTTTGAGGGCTGGAGTACTCAGGCAGGTCAGACTACTCACAAGCAGGTCAGACTCTGCATTCTTCGAGGGAAAGGTCTTGCACGCGAGTTGCTTTGAAGCCACTTTGGAGCTAGGCTACAAATGCGCCCGGGCTTTACCTGCATACGTTCATATTTTGGGGATAAGTGACATTCCAACATTTTTACTGAATTGTTTCAAGCTAGTTTTTATTGCCGCAAGAACCAGCAGCTACTTGGCATACTGGAAAAACGGGTCTCTTCCAAAATCGACAGAAAGTCATGTTTTCTCAGGAAAAAAAAGTGACGTATTATTGGAGACTCACACACCTGTCAGACTACAACAGGCCAGCCAAACTAGACACAGAAAGAGGGAGAGGCTTTAGAACAGGTAATTATGTCTGTCATGAACACGGCGTGCTACCAACTAGTCAAAAGGCCACACACATCTAGCAGTGCTGTTTTTCAGTAGTATATGGCGAAAAACAGCCAGTGTTTGGCCAACTAGGGAAAAAAAAAAAAAAAGAAAGAAAGGATATTCTCTCCTTAGGATCCATTTCGAAATTCACATATGCTTCAAAATTCAAATATCCTTCCAAAACTATTTCACAAATGCAGGTCAGAAGCAGCAAAAACTGTATGTACACTAGCCCTAAGGGCGAATCGCCTTGTGCTGAGCCTGTGTAGATCTTTGCAGATTAACACAGCTCTAACGGATGTATATGAACAATCCCTAAGGGTTATGAATTGGCTCAGAGGGTAAAGTTGAAGAGACTCTTGCCACAGCATTCCTTTCAACAACTCCCTTAAAGATTATATTGGCTTTTAACATACACTAGAGTACCAAAAGTATTGAGACGCCTGCCTTTACACACATGAATGTTAATGGCATCCCAGTCTTACTCCGTAGGAGCTGGCCCACCCTTGCGGCTATACCAGCTTCAACTCTTCTGGACAGGCTGTCTGCAAGGTTTAGGAGTGTGTCTATGGGAATGTTGGACCATTCTTCCAGAAGTGCATTTGTGAAGTCAGGCGCTGATATTGGATGAGAAGGCCTGGCTCGCAGTCTCCTCTCTAATTCATCCCAAATGTGTTCTGTCGTGTTGAGGTCAGGACTCTGTGTAGGCAAGTCAAGGCAAGTCAAGTTTCTCCACCTCAAACTCGCTCATCCATGCCTTCATGGATCTTGAGGAAAATATGATCTGAACTTCGGTGACGTGTTTCAGCCTATAAGGCCTTAGTCATAACTGACTAAGGCCTTATAGGCTGAAACGCATCAACTGTTCTCATTTGCGTTTGGTCACTGTGGCTTGCTAATAAATACAACATTTTTTAAGAGCAATCACTGGAGTGCGGATAATCTTTTCCTCATTTCTCTACTCAGCCAGCGACTGTGGATCGAGCACCTGGGAGCTCTGGTTTCTATGTGATGTATGGGTAGCAGCACTGACCTTGTTTATATTCATGGATCTTGCTTTGTGCACTGGTCCAAATCATTTGGTGAAGGGGATGGGGGGGGGGATAAAAGCGAGGGGTTGGGCTTGGCCCCTTAGTTCCAGTTAAGAGAAATCTTAAGGTGTCACCATACTAAGACATTTTGGACAATTTCGAACTCCCAACTTTTGTGGGAACAGTTTGGAGATGGCCCCTACCTGTTCCAACATAACTGCGCACCAGTGCACAATACAAGGTCCATAAAAGATATGGATGAGTGAGTTTGGGGTGGAGGAACTTGACTGGCCTGCACAGAATCCAGACCTCAACCCAATAGAACACACTTTTGGGATGAATTAGAGCGGAGATTGCAAACCAGGCCTAATCGTCCAACATCAGCGCCTGAGCTCACAAATGGCTGCTAAAAGAATGGTCAAGCATTCACATAGACACTCCTAAACCTTGTGGACAGCCATCTCAGAAGAGTTGAAGCGGTTATAGCTGCAAAGGGTGGGCCAATTTATTATTGAACCCTACGGACTAAGACTGGGATGCCATTAAAGTTCATGAACGTGTAAACGCAGGTGTCCCAATACTTTTGGTAATATACTGTATTCAACATTAAAAGTCTGTTCAAGAATAAAAAGGTTCTAGCCGCCCCTTCAAATTTAGTTGTCCTTGCTCTTGAAAATGAACATTGATCTGACCTCACAAAAAATTAGAACAAAACGTTCTTAAAACGAAAAAATTTGAAAGAAATTCTACTAGTGTATGGAAAGCTTGAGTGTGCCAGAGGCCTTATCACCATGTGTATCTGGTACATTTGTAATGAAAGCTGTTACCTAGCTAAAAGGTCATCTGTTACAGCAGTCAGTAGCGGTGCCGAGAAAAGCCGAGGACTCTCGGGTGTGTGTATCTCGGCTCCGCCGAGTCCCTGCAGTCTCGGCGCCATATTTGAATTTACACACGGCTGTGTATATCGGCGCTCCGATCACACAAAATTGGCGGGGATCGAACTATATCACGCACCCACGATTTTCCCCTGATTTTCAGGGGAAAAAAAGTGTGTGTTATATGCCGATAAATACGGTAACTAAAGCCAAATCTTTTATTTACTTTACTTTTAACAGGGAGAAAACCAGTGTTAACCTTTTGCACCTATCTGTGCCTCCACTGGGGGAGGATCACCCTCTCCATTTCTGCTGGTGACCACGGTTTGGCGTTGCCATCCTAGTTAAAAAGGAGAAAAAAAATTTCCAATGGGGACACCTTTTATGGATGCAACTATAATATGAGATTTTCCTTCACTTCTTGTGTTTCCAGGCCAGAAAGTGAAGGAAAAACCCTAAAGGGTTATGTTCAGAGACCATGGGCATGAGCGCTTAAACCTTTTATTCCACTAGAAGTCTTCTAAACCAGTCTGGCTGAAAATTGTGCAGAGTCGAATGATGTGAAACGTTCAGAGACCATCTAAACGTTGCCTGTGCATTAGTAGGTCAAATTGGTGAGCAAATGTGTTTCCTTCAATTGATTTTTACGATTTATAAAAAAAAAAAAAAATTGCTGACAGGTAAAAATTTTATGACAGAGGACATACTGGTTTCTTTCATCAAACCCGTCTCCCTGTGTCTGCCTAGGTTTGTCAGCATGCCCAGTTCAGCGTTCATTTAAAGCACTTTTCTATGCTTTGACGATGTGACTCGGTGTATGGCGAGTGGCGTTATTATGGTCTGGCCAATCAAAAAGCTGACGAGTCCAAACCCAGAAGGAAGACCAGAAGATGATGGAAGCACTGCAACGCAAGTGCACCATAGGGTGTCAAAATACAATGCACACTAGCACATTATGGTTAAAAAAAATCATGGGGTCCATTTTTACAATTTTTTTTTTTTGTGAAGGTCTAATTCCACTTTAAGAAAGCAAAAAGGTAAGACAATAGGCTTAATTCCCAAATGCTTGCCACAGGGCTAAAGATCTTCCAAGTAACTGTAATTTTCATATCTGTTACACCATCTTATCTCCATCACTTTTTTGAAAAGGATCCTTATCCTGTGCGTTGGCTTTGCAAATTGAAGCCAATGTGTGAATTGATTGCAAATACCACCATAAAACACCACATAGTTCGAAATACAAAGTACTTGTTAAGCTTTGTAATAATCCTGAAGGCCAAAACAACAATATTCTACAGTTATGCTATCTGATGGGGGTCAAGTCAACAAACCCCATATAAAATGGCAGGGCTCGTTCTGCTTTGAGGTGAAATATTCTATATACACTCATTCATTCCCCACTGGGGAAACCTTTTGTGAATTCCAGACTCACAGAACAGATGTACACGTCCTTTCACTAACAGACAGCATGAGATTCTCGAGGTGTTAATTGATGTCATAGACCGGCCCAGGCAGGATTCCACAAGGCCTAAATTTAACCACGTCAGAAGATCTTCTAAACAGCAGAGGCTTCCCCAGTGAGAACTATTCCAAGAATGCACAACACTGGCCAGGATCAGATGGGACAAATCGGAGGTTACAGCAGCACCTGGAACGTGTGGATGAAAAGGAGGATTGTACTGTAAGCGAAGTACAACTGAACCTCCGTACTAAAAATCTCCTAAACAGCATTAGTGCCAAAAGAGAGCTCTGCAGAATGTTGATGGGTTGATAGGTTTCTGACTTTCACTGCGCCAAAACTCCCATGGGCTGAATGGCTCCATTAATGGCCTGAACTTTGAGAACATTAAGCTTGGTTTCCAAAGTTGGGATGGCAGAATCTTAGAAAGTCTTACTCTCAGTCTAAATATACATAGACTTCAGGGCACTCCTTTTAGCTTGGTAGGCAAACTTCGACCCTGCACCTGTTGCAGTATTACAAGTCCCATCATGCCACTACCTCCGAGTCATGCTTATGGGTCTCAGTGTCTTGCAAAGCCTCGTAAGATTTGTATATTTACAACAGCTGGAGGAGTCAAAGTTTGGCTACACCCGGGCCTCAACTTGCTCAGGGTGCTTCCTTTGCCATGGAAGGTTTGCTTCAAAAACACTGGTGTAACTCTCCGGCCTTACTACCCTGGTGATAACAGTTTCACCAGACAGGGAGTAAGCGAAAATTTCTCAACAGGGACCCACACAGCAATATAAAAGGTGATTTTTTTTGTTGTTTTTTAGGCGAGTGGGGGGTGGGGGGGGTGGGGGGGGCTAAAACCATTAGCCATTTTGTTTTTATAACTAATGCTGGCGATACACTAGTACATTTTTGAGGGAGTCCAATGTCAGTTCACCTTTAAATGTTTTCTGTAAAGGTGAACTCTCTAAGCCCCGCTCTCAAGCCTTAGCCAGAAATACTCAAATACTCCTCTTGTACAATCCATAAAAAGAATTAGTTGGCTCAAAATAGTTTTTTTTGATCCAGACCAAAGAAGCCCTGCTTGGATCCTACCTCTGATGCCTAATGCCCACCTCTTGAGCCTAAAGCCTCATACACACAACTGGATTATCCTCAAGGAATTGTGCGACGACAGACTGTTCGCCTAAAATCCGACCGTTAGTACGCTCCATCAGACAATTGTTGGATGGCAGGCTAGAAAATTTTCAGCGGACAACAGTCTGTTGTCAGATTTGCCTATCGCGTGTACACAAGTCCGTCACACAAAAGTCCAAAGTACAAACAGGCATTCTCGGAATCAATGCTCTCCAAACACGACGACATTAGCAGAAGGTGCCCAAGGGGTTGCTCTCAAGAGCTGAAATTCCTCGTAGTACGTCACTATATTCACGTTTGTTGGCAGTCAATTGTGTACCGCTTGTATGTTTACGCCCTTCGGACATAAAAGTCTGGCGCTTTGTCTGCGGAAAATCCAATCCTTTAGTCTGAATTAAAGTTTAGTGAAACTCTGGAACCGCATGTGGTCACAGTTCCTTTTCTCTGTAGAGGTTTTCTAGAATGAGCTTCACTATGTGGTAAATGCTGCTACTAACCGAAGGAAAATCTTATACCAAAATTGGCCCAAATGTCCTCTTACGCAGCACGTTCAAATGCACAGCAGGCCTTTAATGACACCTTAGCCTTCTCCGAGATGCCGACCTGTATTATGGCTCCAACTGCAGCCAAATCCTAGCACAGCCTTTCTAAACAATTTTTTTTACCATGGAGGAACCTTTGAAAATATTTTTCTTTATTTTCAAGGGAAAACTATTAGAACTACAGCCCACAATACATTAACCACACAGGTGATCAATGAGAAAAAGGTCCCACCACATACATTGGTAGTGAGAAGAATACCCATTGCAATGGTGGTCACTGTAGTTCCCCCATCAATTAGTGACCAGTGGGGAGAAAAGTTCCCCTTATGCCGTGTACACACGAGCAGACTTTACGGCAGACTTGGTCCGGCGGACTTTGACGGACTTTCCGAATGAACGGACTTGCCTACACACGATCAACCAAAGTCCGACGGATTCGTACGTGATGACGTACGACCAGACTAGCTTTCCCTTAGACTTGAAAATAAAGAAAAATATTTTCAAAGGTTCCTCCATGGTAAAAAAATTGTTTAGAAAGGCTGTGCTAAGATTTGGCTGCAGTTGCAGCCATAATACAGGTCGGCATCTCGGAGAAGGCTAAGGTGTCTTTAAAGGCCTGCTGCACATTTGCATGTGCTGCGTAAGATGGCATTTGGGCCAATTTTGGTATAAGATTTCTCTTGGGTTAGTAGCAGCATTTACCACATAGTGAAGCTCATTCAAGAAAACCTCTACAGAGAAAAGGAACTGTGACCACACGCGGTTCCAGAGCGGCATTACACACAGCCAATATGATCAACGGTGCCAGGGGTTTATTCACCCAAGAAACCGGGGATGTTCCAGTGGTCCCATGCCGCTGACTCTACAGAGTGGCATTGGTGCTGGCAAGCATCAGGCAGGAGGTCAAATCTGCCATGGCTCACTATTCAAGAAACTCCCAGCAACCTCTGAATGAAAAAAAAAAAAATAAATAAAAAATGCCCCAGTTGGTTTGTGTAGTACTGTGCAAGCGCCTACTGCTTCATAGAATTTTGTGGGCTACCAGTGTAGTAGCACTATAGATCAACAAGCTATTAATAAAGTCTGTCAATAGATGGGCAAAAACAAAAAAAAAAAGGTGCAACACACAGCAGGCCAGGCACCTGAGAAAAGGCTAAGCTCTGACCTGAGGTTTATCATTACTTCTACATGGCGAGGGGCGTTTTTATTTTATAAAGTGGAATTGTGGGATCAGCAAAAGTGCACAAGCCTAAAAGTTTACAGCATCAGCTTTCAGTACACATCTCTGCACCAAGGGATGGGGGCAGGGGGCAATTTAAATCTCAACTATGTGGAAGTGGAGACACTTTAAAAAAAAAAGGTCAGCTCCGGATGGCACAAGGCGGACAAACCCAAAAGTGAACAATATGTGATGACAGCTTATGCCATTAGCGATGGGTTAGTATTCCGTTTGCTTGTAGCCAATAATCTCTTAAGAGATGTTTGTTTGGTAAATGCAGGATTTAGGAATGACTTAAGAAGACTGTATACAAGAGTGTTGGGTTCCGGGTTTGCAAAGTAGCTCCTCTTTATATAAAAAAAAAAAAAAAAAAAAAAAAAAGAGGATCAAATAAATTCCCAAATGTTTATGTACTCTTGACCATCACACCCATTATGAACTTATTGTGCATCTCATTAAAAAATAAACAGGACTTTGTGAAGGCTTTGGAGTATGCTTTTGGGAATTTGCACCATTTTAGCCAAAAGATCATTTGTGATGTCAGTTACTAATATTGGATGAGTCGACCTGGCTGGCAAACAGCATTTTTAAGTCATACTAAAGGTTTCCAATACATTTGGGGTACAGGCCCCTGGAATTTCTCCACACAAAACTGGTCAAACAATGGGGTTGATTATTAAAACTGGAAAGTGCAAAATCTGGTGCAGCTGTGCATGGTTGCCAATAAGCTTCTAACTTCAGCTTGTTCAATTAAGCTTTGACACCAGATTTTGCACTCTCCAGTTTTAGTAAAATCAACCCAAAGTCTTTATGGAGCTGGCTTTGTACACAGTGCGTAGTCATGCTGGAACAGAAAAAACCTTCACCAGACTGTTAACACAAGAACGGAAGCGTACAATTGTCCGAAACATCTTCACATGCTGTAACGATATACAAAACACACCATTCTTTGGTTTTAACCAAACATGGTTTGAGGAGTTTGGTGTGGGCATATCCCTAAATTGGACCTCCTTACTGAACACCTTGGGGATAAACTGGGATGCCGACTGAGCCAGGTCTTCTCCTCCAACATCAGACCTCACAGTGCTCTTTTGTCTGAACGGGCACAGATTCCCATCAACACACTCCAAAATATTGTGGCAAGCCTTCCTACTAGAGTGGAGGCTGTTATAGCCCCAATGGGAAAGGAGGAAGAGCACGTGACTCCAAACTGGAACCACGTAATAATTGCAGCTTACCAGTTCTTAGATTCGGTGGCTGCATTTGTTTTCTTTTTTTCCTGGTAGCCGTCCTGTAACACTTCATGGCCTAGGGTGACAATGCTCCTCTTCCAAAGATACAGTAAGGCAAGTTAGCATTAAACCCTGCCTTCTGAACTCTAGGAAAGAAATTTCTTGGGGGAGATGAAGCCGGGTGGGGTGTTCTTTAGGCCC
Organism: Lithobates clamitans; assembly: GCA_037952925.1. Lineage (NCBI taxonomy): Eukaryota > Metazoa > Chordata > Amphibia > Anura > Ranidae > Lithobates > Lithobates clamitans. The sequence continues at coordinate 405,977 of JBBGZY010001317.1, forward strand.
CTTTCACGCGGGGCTGTCCGATCAGGTCCACCTATCAGTTTTTCAGGTGGACCTTATCAGACCCCCTCCAGTCTCTTCTATGGACTGGCAGATGTCAGCAGACACATGTCCGCTAACACCCGCCACCATCCAATCAGCAAAAAAACAAAAACTGATGGTGGTCCTATCCCCCATCCATCTGATGGATCGGATTAGATGAAAATGGACAGGTGGTCCATTTCCATCCGATTTCCCCACAGAGGAGAGTGGGACTGTGTCCTTGTCCGTCCTTCATGGTGGAGAAGACACAGACCTGGTCATCTGCCTGCTCAGCGGGGATCACAGAGCAAGCACATTCCACTTCATGGGAGGCGCCCGTGTGAAAGGGGCTCAAGTCCTAAAAAGGGAAGAGTTGTTTGAAGTTCACAAAGAACATTATGAAAAATGTAACGGATAAGAGTACAGCATACGTTATCAGCTAAACAAAAGAACTCACTGCTCCAGGTGAGACAGGAAGCCTAATGATATCACTGGTGCCCGCCTCGGCTCGCCTCCGCATACGATCAACACTGAAGAAATGGCTGCACTCCAAGATCCATCAAAATTCATATTTAATGAACGAACATCCCAAGTGTTACAGACAGTTCAAATGGTAGACGCGTTTCACACACACGAACAGGTGCGCTTATTCATTACAAAGATAAAATCAGCTTTGTTTTCCTTATATACACCTATCTGGTATAGCAACAGGTGATACAGATCATTAAATTGCAGACTTCTTTTTAGCCACATGTCATTCACATAAACATTAATAAGAAAGAGAAAGACTTAGGCCCCTTTCACACGATCGGACCGTTCAGGTCCGCCTGTCAGTTTTGACGGCGGACCTGAACGGGCGATCCATGTTAGTCTATGGAGCGTCGGATGTCAGCGGAGACATGTCCGCTGACATCCGACCCGGTCCGATCCGCTGAAGAGCAGACGGATGGCCCTACGTCCAGGTCCGTCGCTGGCGGATTGGATCAGGGGAGATCTGACGAAAACGGACACGCTGTCCGTTTTCGTCCGATCCCTCCATAGGCTGCAGCGGCGCCTGATAAGCCCCTCCCCGCTCAGTGAGCAGAGAGGGACCTGTCATCCGCCGGCTCAGCGGAGATAAACGGACAGATCTCCCGCTGAGCCGGCGGACTGAGGCGGGCTCCGTAGAAACGGAGCCCGCCTAATGTGTAAGAGGGGCCTTAGACATACAAACTTGCACATATTTGGATAACTATTAAAGATAAAATTAGCAGTAGTATTGAAGAAACTACCAATATAGACAGTCCATGTGCTATGAGAGAACAGGAAACAGTGTGTACATATGGAATATGTATAAAAATTTGTATATATAAATATGTATATAGAAAAGAGGAAGCATACCAACTTTAAAAACATTATAACCCATTTTTATCCCAATGGTTAAAGATAAATGCATGTTTCCTATACTCCATTTGACCCGTGTAAATATATATGTAGATACACACACATATATATCGATATAGATAGATATATAGAGATAGAGAGATAGATAGATTTGAACTGTCTGTAACACTTGGGATGTTCGTTAATTAAATACGAATTTTGATGGATCTTAGAGTGCATACGTTATCAGCTCACAAGATTTCTGGCAGATCAGGAAGTTGTGATCTCCCCCCCCCTCCCTCCATTTTGCACCTATTAAAAAGATTTAGCAGATCAAAAGTCCATAGAAGTTCAGAATTAGGGTTTACATACACTTAATGACTATGGTTTTGGAATGGGACATTTCAAAGCTCATATGGGTGTGAGGGTCAGACTTTAAAAGGGAATAAGAAAATGAATATTTGTACACTGAAAATGGATCACAGAGCGCATAAAATATCAAACGCGAGTCAATATTCCCCGTCACGTGAACTTTACAGTAACAACTAATGAGGAGCAGAGTAATAATACATGCAAATTTTTCCTTTCCTATGAAAGGTTTTGAGAGTACAGATTGTAGCGGGTTGGCAAAATAATAATAAACAATGCAGAAAACTGGATCATATCCCAGTGGAAACCGAGATGAATCATATGGCACTCCAAACATAGTGTAGGTGGAAAAGAATAGTTAAAAAAAATAAAATAAAAAATGCAACTCCGTCCATCAGGGTATCAAAAACCCAATCTGCGGAAACAATTGTTCATACATTTTGCTGTGAACGAACCCTCACTGGGGCTGGTTTGGATGCACATACAAAATGATTGGAGAGGAACATAAAAAAAAATTAAAAAAAAAAAAAAAATCTAGGTTTTATATTCATTTCTTAAAGTTCAAGTTCATAGGGAATCTGACACTTTGGGGAAATACTCACATTGATCCACCAAACCCAAGAAAAAAAGTCACTTTCCCAAACTGGGTACACAGAAACATTTGAGCTGCCCAAGCGACTTACAGTCTTGTGAGTCAACAACCACAGACCCACCTTTATCTGCATTACGGATAACTACTTTTTTTTCCCCTTTTTTAACTCTGTAAGGCAAGGTGTTTAACCCACTTTTACTCCTTTCCTGCTCAGGCCAATTTTCAGCTTTCAGCACTCACACATTTTTTCACACAAATAGAGCTTTCTTTTGGTGGTATTTTATCACCACTGGGTTTAAATTTTGCAAACCGGTCATTTTTCTGCTTCACAGATGTGTGCTGATGAGCACCGATTGACACCGGTAGGTGGCAGGTTGGGCACTGTTGTTGAGACTGCACTGATAATCAGGATACTGATTATCAGTGTTGATGCCCCTTTAACACAAGCCAGTTATTGGCTCTCTTTTTCTGTCAGCATGAGAAAAGGAATGACGATAACCGCCTTGTGTGTACATCCGTGATCAGCCGTCATTGGACATAGCTTATCACGTGGAAAAGGCCTGCTGCGATTGGCCCTTTACCCCGATCTGTGAACAGCTGAGTCCGAAGGACTCGGCGCACACACAGAGCATGCCGCCTGCATGCAGTAGGGGGCGCACGGGTAGTGTGATCACGGGAGGACGTCCATGTACTGTCTCCGCAAATTAAGCCGGCACTGTGGCCCTCTTTCGGCTATAGCACGGGCAGAAAGCAGTTAAATTTAAAAAAGTCACTACGGGGTTGATTTACCAAAACTGGAGAATCCAAAAATCAGCACAGCCCTGCATGGAAACCAATTAGCTTCCAGGGTTTTTTGTCAAAGCTCAACTGAACAAACTGAAGTTAGAAGCCAATTGGCTACCATGCTAACCTAGATTTTGCACCCTCCAGTTTTAATAAAATCAACCACAATGTTTCTATCCTTGAATTTCAAAAGTTCTTACTCGCACAGCATCCTGGAAAAAAAAAAAAATCCTGTTTTTAATTTTACAAGACGAACCCCATTAGGTCCAATCTTGAGAATATTGTTCCAGGCATAACACATAAGACGTTACTTCCAAATTCAGAGTAGGTAAAGACAGAGACCAGATTCTCTTTAGAGCTGTAGATATCACCGGTACTACTCATTTCACCAACCCAACAAAAATACTGCTCAAACCTATTCACATAACATATAGTATTAGATCCATCAAGGTGATAAGCTGGTGAAAAACAGACCCCTAGAAAGAAGAGAAATCTGCTCATTAGGCACATCTTATGACCTGAACACATTATGAATCATTTCTTGGAAGTCTTTTTCCATTGACATTTATCATCTATGAGGTTTTCTTCCTGCCCTTCGCTGTCGTTTCCTCTGAGTAATGGCGTTCAGTTGTACTCTTTTTGGTATTTGAAATCAAACCCGGTTTTCCTTTTTTGACACATCCGAGAATTAAACTCTCTGGAGGAAATTGATCCACTAGAACGGTGTTCTCCAAACTGCAGCCCTTTGCGAGACTTTACCCGACACTTAGGGGACTATTATTCACACTGATATGAGGGCACTATTCCTCCCATTGACACAAACAATGAGACACTATTCATTCCCCTGACACCAATGATGAGGGACCACGCCGTCCACTGACATTCAAGATGGGGCATAATTCATCCCATTAATACCAATGAGGGAGCACCATTCCTCCCATTAATACCAATTTGGGGAGCACCATTCCTCCCAAGGGAACATGTGGGGGTGGGATAGGCTGTCGGGAATCAAGGGATTAAGGATTACCATTAGAGAGAAGGGCACAGGGATGAGAGGGAGAATTTGGTGCGACATGAGCACCATATCCTCAGTGAAAACAACATAGGGCCCAAACGGATGCAGACAAGAGAGCAGGGATGAACCGGAAACAGAGAACCCATCTCTATCTCCGTCCACCTATTTGGCTGCCTTAAACTGGACCAGGCCACCACTGCACGAAGGTGGTAGGCCAGGTAATATTTGTAAAACGTCCGGGGTTCCTAGTCCTCCACGGCTTCTGGGGAAAAATATCACCAAGCTTTCCACTATGTGCCCCGTCCTTTCAAATAAAGTTGAGAAACCATCAGTTAATCAACTTTAATTGGGCCATAGGAATAGGCAGGGTTAAAAAAGAAATACAGTAGTTTTGGCATAACTGACATTCTCAACACATTAATCCTACCTATCCAGGATATTGGGAGGGGATTCCATTGAGACACCATGGCTGTATGTCTTTGAACAGGGGGATATAATTGGCTGAATATAGGGATGAGAAAAACAGCAAGAAGCGCCAATCTAAGTGCAGTATTATGTAACTTTAATAAAATGATGAACGGACAAACAGCCAAATGGCTACTCACAAAATTAAAATGGTTTAAGGCAAGGATAGGTGGTGAGTCCAGGGACGTCCTCCTAAGATGTGGGCAAAGTGCCTGATGCAGGTTCTCCTGGAAGCGCGTGTCCACATGAAGATGTAGAAGTGGTCACCGGGGTCACCGCTGGGCGTTGGACTACAAACGATGGAAGTGTCCGCAAAGAACAGCCGGCATCTGAGGGGACATGAAGAGCCAGAGCCGTCGCGGTGGACGGAAACCGGAAGACCTGTGTGGAACGCAGAGCACTGATCCAGAAACCAACGAAAGCGGATGTGACGTATGGACGTGTCGGATGACGCGTTTCAATGCTTCCGCATTTTCTTCAGATCCGATTGGCCAAAACAACAAGTGTCTCCTCTAGGTGGTGGCTTCCTCTCTCCTTATTTCCCCGAGTATTATGGATGGCTCCCAGCTGATTGGATCCTGGTGAACATGAGTGTTGGTCTCCAGATCTGCAGATTGTTCACTGTGGATCGAACGGACGGTCGTCTGGCAGCAATCGTAGCCACTTCACATATACCATGAGGCTTTGATTGATCTCGTTTCTGCTGTTGCCTAGTTACTGATTTCCCAGCTCCCATATAAGGACACTTGTTGTTTTGGCCAATCGGATCTGAAGAAAATGCGGAAGCATTGAAACGCGTCATCCGACACGTCCATACGTCACATCCGCTTTCGTTGGTTTCTGGATCAGTGCTCTGCGTTCCACACAGGTCTTCCGGTTTCCGTCCACCGCGACGGCTCTGGCTCTTCATGTCCCCTCAGATGCCGGCTGTTCTTTGCGGACACTTCCATCGTTTGTAGTCCAACGCCCAGCGGTGACCCCGGTGACCACTTCTACATCTTCATGTGGACACGCGCTTCCAGGAGAACCTGCATCAGGCACTTTGCCCACATCTTAGGAGGACGTCCCTGGACTCACCACCTATCCTTGCCTTAAACCATTTTAATTTTGTGAGTAGCCATTTGGCTGTTTGTCCGTTCATCATTTTATTAAAGTTACATAATACTGCACTTAGATTGGCGCTTCTTGCTGTTTTTCACATTGTTGTTTCAGAGTTGCCTGCTTCTACTCTCAAGTGAGCTGCCGCTGGTGTTTTTTATCAGACTTTTAATTTCAGTGACTGTTTACATTTTTTTTATATATATACACATATATATGCATGTGTATAGTTTATACAATTTCTATAGACCATCACACCCTGGACAAAAAAATCTTTTTATATTCACTTTGGACTCTTTACATGCATGATTGTATGCTCTAGCGCCATTTCTCCTTTTTGTATATGAATATAGGGATGAGTACGACGGTGTGATTTGTACACCCAGGTACTTGAGAGATGAGGTGCACCAATGATAGGGGTAAGAGCAGGGCTTTTTTTCTTGGAAAATAGGTACAGGAACTCAATCACGACCCCCCGTCCCTTACACACACCCTCCAAACCGCATCAAATAGTGGATGTGGTCAAATTTTCACTAACAGTGGGAGGGTCTTAACAGGGTCATTAAATAAAAAGTAGTGCATTTTGTACAGAGCTCAGAGTTCAGGGAGGGGGTTTACACACAGACTGCAGAGTTCAGGGTGTGCTATGTAAATAGTGCAGAGTTCGGGGGTGTGCTGCATACAGAGTGCAGAGTTTAGCGATGCGCTACAAAAAGTGTAGAATTCGGCCTTCTTCCACAGCTGCTTACCTCTGCATCCCTCATCCACATCTCACATTTACCCCTCTTCAGCTCCTACCCCTGCATGTCACTTGTAAGCATAGGAGCTGGACTTTTGTGTTTTCAAGTAATAGTGGTCAGCAGGGAGCAAAGGGCCTGAGCCAGAGGTGGTGGAACTGAGTTCCATCAAGTTTCAGCTGAAAAAAGCCCTGGAGTAAGAGTTTTGGAGCGATAGAAGGTCTGCAGGTGGTATATGTAGTGGTAGGCCTTGCGTTTTAGATGCGTTAAATTTTGTATCCAGATAGAGAGCTAAACTGGGATAGGAGAGCATGCGGGGACGGGAGGGACATATGTAGGTTGGTAAGAGTCAGAAGTACATCGTCCACAAATAGAGATAATTTATATTCCCTGTGACGCATGGGGAACCCTCGGATGTCAGGATGGGATATTATAGCCTCTACTAGGGGTTCTAGGCATAGGATGAAAAGAAGTGGGGAGAGAGGGCAACCCTGTCTAGTGCCATTAGACATTGGAAAGGATCGGGACGTGAAAGAAGCCATTTGGACCTGGGATGAGGGGGTGGAGTAGAGGGTTTTTAGGGCCGAGAACCAAAAACCAAAATTTAGTAAGGGTGGCAAACATGTAGGGCATTCCACCATATTTTAATCTCACTAGTTACCAAATTCTCATATAGATTTAACGTCAGCTTTGAATGAGGATTCTACAGTTAGTATACCCATAACAATGGAAGGATGAACTCCAACTGCCATGAGCCCCGCAGGTAGAGGAATCAAAGGACGCCGTGCCCGACTGCCGCTGCATGCGGCTTAAAATCCGTATGTTCTACTTGATAATGAATTGAAATGTCAATTCATAGGAGGGCGGCGATAAACGCTCACCATAAATCCATTGAGAATTGCAGATAAATCCACAGGCACACTGAAGGAGCAGCAATCCACGTGAGAACAAGGCTATAAATCTAATAGAGCTGATACACCACCACAGATAAAGACCAGCATTTAAACTCCCGCGGTGACAGACATCTCCTTCCCCAGTGAAAGCACAATCAGAAGCAAAAGGTGCCGGCACACACACACTTCAATCCTCTGAGATGACCTTCATTTAAAAATGAGTGACATAGAAAATAAAAAAAAAATCGTCATCAGCCAAAAAAGACCTTAAGCTGCCCATACATTAATACAGGGGTCTTCAAGTTTTCCAGTACAAGGACCACATCGTATATTTTACAAATACTTACAGGGCGAGAAAAACAAAAAAAAGTTTAAGAAGTTTTAGAATTGAATGAATAAAACACATCAGAAGCCCCCCCCCCCCCCAGCACATCAGACGACCTCATGAAATCAGAGGCCCATTTCATAACGGAATCCTCGGCCCCCCTACACTGCCTTACAATCTTCATTGCAGTGACGGCATGGCACAGGGCGGGGGGGTAGAACAGCTCTGGATGGAGGTCGGGAGGCACAGCAGGTCCTCTTCTGAATGCTGGGGGTGGTCCCTGGATTCCGCAACCCCAGATCAGTGTGTCACGCGTTTCCATATTGTGGTTGGGTTTGACGTCAGTACCATAGCAATGAATGAAACTATGGGGTTGATTTACTAAAACTGGAGTGCAAAAGCTGGGGCAGCTCTGCATGCTAGCCAACTAGCTTCCAACTTCAGCTTGTTCAATTACACTTTGACAAAAAAAAAAAAAAAAAAAAAAAAAAAAAAAGAAGAATAAGTTTAGTTTGGTTATATGTTAATAACCACATTGCTTGGATAACTGAAAACCTTATTAGACGTTCTTTAATACACCTTTATACACAAGAACATACAATTTATTTGGGCACAGTGTCGTACGACTGCGCAATGGTCAGTCTTTAAACCTTCCAGGGCTGAAGTGGTTAAAGCAGAACTTCATTTTTCCCATCTTTCCATCTATTAAATCTTCTGCCCTTGTTGTTTTAACTTTGGAGAAGTAAAACTTTTTTTTTTTGCCAGTAAATACCTTATACAGCCCACTTCCTGTTTCTTGTCATTAGAGTCAGAGGGCCCCTCGCCCCCTCTCTCTTCCTTTTCCGGGAAGGGAGAGGGGGAGGATTCATAAGAGGGCCAATAAGAACTGCAGAGCTGGGGGTGTGTCTGTAAATCCAAGAAGTGAACAGGCAGTAAGCTGCCCACAGTTAAAATGGTTGCAGCCAGACTCCGTGGAGGGAGATTTCCGCAGCATATTTGGCAAGTCATAAATCACAGCGTATATAAAAATAATAGGAAAAGTGGTTGGAGGGAAGCTTCAGCATGGCAAAGAGGTTTTTTTTTTATTACAAAATGATGTGAGCAGACTGCAGTTTCTCTTTAAGTGAGAGAACAGGATTGGCCTCAGTCCAATCACAAATCCATACCTGTGAGTGGTGCGACTCTACTCTCACTTGTTCAGCTATGTGTACTGTGAACACGGCTGAATAGCAATGGATCAAACTGCGTACCCAAATTTAATACAAAAAAAAAAAAAAATTAATAATAATAATAATAATAATAATAATAATAATAATAATAATATCCTTTTTTCACAGCTGAAGCAGCCTTGCTATAATATTAATTATATATATATATATAATTATATATATATATATACACACAAAAAATATAAAACAAAACCTTATCTTATGTTGCTGTTCACTCAAAAAAAAACAAAAAAAACAAACAAAAACACACCACCCAAATGTCCACTGTCCTCATTTTTTTTTTGTTTATATAAAATATATATAGCTATATATTATCCATCTATCTATCGTTACATTTCTCAAGCGCATTATTGGGTAAAATAAAATAAAAAAAAAAATGAAGAAAAAAGGAGGCCTGTCACACAGGAAGAAATTTGATAAAATGGCAGCTCGTGGGATCAATAATTCCATTTCATGTCTCCTGCCCCGGTGCTAAAATTGTACCAGATGAAGGAAAAAGGAATTTATCACCTAATGACGTTGTCATACAAAGCCTGGACAGTAGGAAAATAAACTATGAACTTCCATGTAGGGAACAAAAAATAAAAAAATTAAATAAAAAAAACACACAACACAACCATTTACTGCTCCCTTTACTTTTTTAAATTAACACCGTGAACACTTACTCACTGTGTTCAATCCTAACTGAAGCATAGTAAACTGTGTACAGGTTACTCAGCAAAGAGCACTAGTGCAGCTGAGGCAAAGAAAGGCATGTGTGTTTGAGTTTTGGGGTGCACACCTATGGGACGAAAAAAAAGCAAGCCAAGGGCCACATCGGGCCCCAATGCTGCAGTTTGGAGCCCACTAGTTGAGGGAGCGATGGCCATTAGGGGGGGATGCATTGCTGCCCAGGCCATTTATGTAGACATCTGACTCCACCGCAGGTTTAGGGCTCATGCACACTGATACATTCCTCCTTGCAGCATAAACACGCTAGCATATTATGGTGCTCAATAGATTCCTCCATCCAAGCTAAACAGCCCGGATGGAGTCTCCCCTGCTGCCAATTGTATTCTGATAACCAGTACCCATGGCTGTCCGAATACCTGAACAGTGATGGCATTCGACTGGATGCAGTCACCGTCCACTCAATGATTTTTCACCTGGCTCATTCAACAAAAGTCGATTGAAAAAAAAAAAAAAAAAAAGGATCAAACTTTTGTTGAGCTGTGGTTGGACAACAAAATAGACCCATATAAAAACAGAGCTGCCTCAAACAAAAATAAAATGAGGACAGTGGACATTTGGGTGGTGGTTGATTTTTTTGAGTGAACAGCAACATAAGCTACACTTGAGGACACGTTCACACCATATGCCTTGGGTTGCAAGCCTGCCCAATGCATAGAAAAGACAATTTGCCTTGAATCCTATTCTCGATCTACACGTCCTCCCTGGGTCAGCTGATGGCCTCCCATGGCTTACGCTACCATTTATATGCTGACAACACCCAAATTTATCTCTCTGCCCCTCAGCTCACCCCATTAATCTCCTCACACATCACTGATCTACTAACAGACATATCAGCCTGGATGTCAGACCACTTCCTCAAACTTAATCCATCAAAAACCGAGCTCTTAATATGTCCTCCTTCACGTGTCCCTTCCCCTGACTTCTCTGCCAAGATCAATGGCACATCTATCAGTCCGTCTCCATATGACAGGGTGCTAGGGGTAACCTTAGACTCTGAACTGTCCTTTCAGGCCCACATCCAATCCCTGTCCAAATCATCCCACCATAGCCTCCGCAACATTTCTAGAATACACCCCTTTTTAACCAATGACACCACCAAGCTTCTAATCCACTCCCTGGTCATCTCTCACCTCGACTAATGCAACTCCCTCCTCATTGGATTACCTTTACATAGACTATCCTCCCTTCAGTCCATAATGAATGCTGCTGCCAGACTCATCCACCTTACCAACCATTCAGTGTCCTCCACCCCTCTCTGCCAATCCCTCCACTGACTTCCACTCACCCAACAAATAAAATTCAAAGTACTAACAATAATTTACAAAGCCATCCATAACTCTGCCCCCAGCCACATCACTAACCTAGTCCCAAAACACCAACCAAGCTGCCATCCTCGGTCTTCCCAAGACCTCCTGCTCTCTAGCTCCCTTGTCACCTCCTCCCATGCTCGCCTACAGGATTTCTCCAGAGTTTCTCCCATACTTCAATATGTTTCACTGTCCCCTAATCCAGTGATGGTAAACCTTGTCACCCCAGATGTTTTGGAACTACATTTCCCATGATGATCAGTCACTCTGCAGTGTAGTTGAGCATCATGGGAAATGTAGTTTGAAAACATCTGGGGTGCCAAGGTTCACCATCACTGCCCTAATCTATCCATCTTTAGGCAATCCCTGAAAACCCTTCTCTTCAAAGAAGCCTATTCTGCTTCTAACACTGTTTTACTTCCTCCATCAGCTCATCCCCCCCACAGCTATTGCCTTTTGTTTCAATTGACCCTTCCTTTTTAGATTGTAAGCTCTAACAAGCAGGGCCCTCTGATTCCCCTTGTACCAAATTGTAATGTAACTAATGTCTGCCCATATGTTGTAAAGCGCTGCGCAAATTGTTGGCGCTATACAAAATCTGTATGATAATAATAATATTAATAAGTCTGTTCACACCAATGAGCACAGTAGTGGGTTGCCCTGAAAGAAGAAGTAGAAGATGCACTACATTAAAAAAAAAAAAAAAAGTATAACATGACGGTAGTGAGATAAAACGATAATTCTCCCACTTTACAAGACTCTGGTCCGGCCGCACCTGGAGTATGCTGTCCAGTTCTGGGCACCAGTCCTCAGGAAGGATGTACTGGAAATGGAGCGAGTACAAAGAAGGGCAACAAAGCTAATAAAGGGTCTGGAGGATCTTAGTTATGAGGAAAGGTTGCGAGCACTGAACTTATTCTCTCTGGAGAAGAGACGCTTGAGAGGGGATATGATTTCAATTTACAAATACTGTACTGGTGACCCCACAAAAGAGGTTTAACCTTAAAACTACGTAGAGGGTTCTTTACTGTAAGAGCGGCAAGGATGTGGAATTCCCTTCCACAGGCGGTGGTCTCAGCGGGAGGCATCGATCATAACAAACTATTAGATAAGCACCCAACTGCAACATACAGGGATATACAATGTAATACTGTATACTGTAATACTGACATATATAACACACACATAGGTTGGACTTGATGGACTTGTCTTTTTTCAACCTCCCCTACTATGTAGCTATTAGTATGAATGACATCAGCACATGTATCATAGTTTTACATAGTCTGGTTAAAACAAAAAAAAAACAAAAAAAAAAAAAACCCACACAAAAAAAGTCTATTTAGTTCTCAAACTGGCGGCTCTCCAGCTGTTGCGAAACTACAAGTCCCATCATCCCTCTGCCTGTGGGAGTCATGCTTGTAATTGTCAGCCTTGCGAGGCTTCATGGGACTTGTAGCTTTGCAACAGCTGGAGGGCCGCCAGTTTGAGACCCCTAGTCTAGTTCAACCAATTAAAAAAAAAAAAAAATAGATTATAGATACACACACACACACACATACATACATACATACATCTCGCTTTGTCCAATCACAAGACACAGCCTGGCCACTGCACCACTGTCCCCAATGCAGTAGCGATCTAGAAGGGCTTCTAATGCCGCGTACACACGAGCGGACTTCTCGTCAGACTGAACTCCGAAGGACTTTGACGGAGTTCCGAACGGAGTTCCAACGAAACGGACTTGCCTACACACGATCACACCAAAGTCTGATCGTTTTGAACGTGATGACGTACGACGGGACTAGAATAAGGAAGTTCATAGCCAGTAGCCAATAGTTGCCCTTGCGTCCTTTTTGGTCCGTCGGACTAGCATACAGACAAACAGATTTTTCGATGGGAATCGAGTCCGTCGGAAAGATTTGAAACATGTTCTATTTCTAAGGTCCGTCAGATTTTTAGACAGAAAAAGGTCCGATGAAGCCCACACACGATCGAATTCTCCGACGGATTCGTTCCGTCGGACCTTTGATGCCAAAAAGTCCGGTTATGTGTACGTGGCATTACAGAACCAATTAGGGCTACTATGAACCAGCTCTATTGGGTTTTATTGGGCAGCAATGTCCAGTGCTGTCCCTGGAAATATCAAGGGAAAGCCTTGATAGAGATTGTTCGCATCAATGAGTTGGTGTGCGTTTCGATAAAATGATGCGGGCATCATTTTAAATCGCAGCATATTACATGTCGCAATGCACTGCAAAAAAAACAAAAAACACACAAAACACGAGTACTGCAATGCATTATAACAACGCCTTTGTTCTGCGCCGCGTGTTGTCTCGCGATGTGCAGCAGCCCTTAAATAAATTCAGAAATTTGCTGTGAGAACTGTAAGAATCTCTTTGGATGGCGGTGTGGCTTTAAAAAAACGATAAAGTAACTTTCCTTCTTTTTAGAGAAACAGCGGTGTGCCCCAGCAGCAACGGCCTCTGGGAGAACATGTGCAGCTAATTAGAACACAGCCAGCAGCATCGCAGCATACGCTCCGGTTTGATCATCCGTTTGTTGTATATCCAGGCTGGAAGGTTTGCTGCTGGATGGCTAATGGGCTCGTTTTGGAGAGGAAAGATCGCGTTTTCTGGGAGGGCGAGCCAGCTGCACTCCAGCGCAGAGACGACACATGTGTGTATGTGTGACTTGGTCATTTCCCCGGCTTATTGACGCTTCGTTACCAATTTTATTTACAGGCACAGCTCAGACAATGACAGCACCACCGGCACATCCGGTCCTTGCACCTGTATCACCCCAGGAAACCCATTAAAGTCCTGAAACAGTGTAGAAAATTCCCAGGGGGTCAGACTAACTGGGGGAAGTCTTGATGATTAGCAAGTTTGTTTAATTAGCAAGTGTTATTAGTGTAACCTTTTCTATCAAGACTTACAGAAAAACAAACAAGCCTATAATCTAGGTTGAATTGGAAAAAATTCAAATAAAAAAAAACAAAAAACAAACAAACACACACTATGGTGTTCCATTGAGACATATTATTGTACTTAGTATTTTATTACTTTACAGGGTTTATATAGTGCCAAAAAGTTCCAACAGCGCTTTACAATATATAGGGAAGCAGTACAGTGGCAATATAAAATCAAGACATCTCTGCTCATAAGAGCTTTCAATCTAATGTGTGTGTGTCTAAATATGTATGATGTTAAAGCAGCCCGCTCATTTAGAATTGGATGGCAATGCATGCCAATGGAAGAAAAGTCAAGCCTGTATTATATTTTTTTTCTGTTTAACTGACCAATATCAGTATATAGACATGTGAATTCATAGAATCAAGCGCTATACACTTCTGGTAACATAGTGAAAGATAGGATTTTTGAGGCACAACTAATAAAAAAATATACTTTATTCAAGACTAAAAACATACCAATATACCATACATACAACCTACCATAAAATAAATCCATGATAGGCTATAACAGCTTCAACTCTTCTGGGAAGGCTGTCCACAAGATTTAGGAGTATTTCTTTGGGGGTTTTTTTTTATTATTATTATTGAAATTTTCATAAGAAAAGTTAAAAAATTAAAACCATTTGACCATTCTTCCAGAAGCGCATTTCTGAGGTCAGGCACGGATATTGGACAAGAAGGCCTGGCTCGCAGTCTCTGCTCTAATTCATCCCAAAGGTGTTCCATCAGGTTAAGGTCAGGTCTCTGTGCAGGCCAGTCAAGTTCCTCCACCCCAAACTCGCTCATCCATGTCTTTATGGACCTTGCTTTGTACACTGGTGGGCAGTCATGTTGGAACAGGAAGGGGCCATCCCCAAACTGTTCCCACAAGGTTGGGAGCATGAAATTGTCCAAAATGTCTTGGTATGCTGACGCCTTAAGAGTTCCCTTCACTGGAACTAAGGGGCCAAGCCCAACCCCTGAAATACAACCCCACACCATAATCCCCCCTCCACTAAATGATTTGGAGGGGTGGCCCAATAACTTTGGCAATAGTGTGTGGATGAGCAGGTTTAGGATGGAGGAACTTGACTGGCCTGCACCTCAACCCGATAGAACACCTTTGGGATGAATTAGAGCGGAGACAGCGAGCCAGGCCTTCTCATCCAACATCAGTGCCTGAGCTCACCAAATGTGCTTCTGGAAGAATGGTCAAACATTCCCATAGGCACACTTCCTAAACCTTGTGGACAACCTTCCCAGAAGAGTTGAAGCTGTTAGAGCTGCAAAGGGTGGGCCAACTCAATATTGAACCCTACGGACTAAGACTGGGATGTCATTAAAGTTTATGTGCGTGTAAAGGCAGGCGTACCAATACTTTTGACATATAGTGCGTGTAATAGAAATTTATATATACACACACTAACACATATATATATATATATATATATATATATATATATATATATATATATATATATATATATAAATTCTCGTCAATGCCTCCTAGCCAGTCTTGTTTCTTGCGCAGTTGTCTAAGACGTTCAAGTTGATATTGAACTTAGTGTGTGAACACTTGAGGAAGTAAAGAGAACACAGTAAGGAAGAAGGAGATATGGGGAGGAGGAGAAATCCAGGTGAGCTAGGAGAAGGCTGTATAGTGACTACAGGTGGTCAGTCTCATGGCTCTTTGAAGTTCTTCTTATGATAGGCAGATCAAAGGGACCAAGATGGCCCAGTTATGTAGTGCTTTTCACGAGACTGTTGTGGAGATGGGCGGTGAGATTTTTTTCCATCAATCTGACATCCCAGATCCTCATGTGTAGTTTCACGAGTGGTGGGGGACAAACACTTTTCAACTTAAAGGCCATCAAGTATCTTGCTACCATATGTGCAAGAGAAGGTTTGTTGTTTTTTTGGGTGTTTATGTTTTCCGGCTGGTAAAGAGAAATCGTTCGAGGCTGTCGTTAACTTTACATTGACACCCGCAGCGGTTCACAGATCTCGGTGTGAATCACCGTGCGATTCAGGTGCAATGCGGGAACCCCCACTGGATTTGCAGGGTTCTCACATTGCACTAGTGTGAACTGGGCCTTAGACAGGTAAATTTGGCTGGTCGATAAGTACAGTAGTTCTTTTGACGAGAATATAACACCACTGTATTATAAAAAATATCTTATTGAGATGAATCTCATGATCACCGCGTGAACTGTCACCACTACAGGTATTGGACTGTTAGAGCGAGCAGACCCTACTACAGAGTCAAGTCAGCCTGTAAGTAATATCCTGTCATGAGGTACTGTGACCCATGTTGCTTGATTGGACTCCTGTGATGTCCCCAAATTTCCCAGATGTGTGCTACACATGCATGGCAACCATCACGAGACTCCACCATGAAATCAGAATTGAAATGCCCACATAAACGTGATCCCAGATGACGTCAGTTATGACGAAACATGTTGGGAAGAGCCAACACGTACCTCCTAACAGGATGTCGCGATTCTGTAATAGGGTTTGCTTGCTCTGGTCAAGAGTCCATTCCCCATAGTGGTGACAGTTTACGCAGTAAACATGGGATTCATCTCAATAAGATATTTTTTATAAAAACAGTGGTGTTATATTATCAGCTTGGGACTGTCGCTTTATTGTATATTTACGAAGTGAATAGAAAGGTCATTTTTTTGAGGGGGGGGGGGGGGGGGGGGGGACAAGAGCACAGTATAAAAAGTCGGAATGCCGACTTTTTACACTTTTTATATGACACACGTGAAGGCATGTTGATGGGTATTCTGATGCATTGAATACAAAGTGCGCTGCAATATACAATGAGAATGCATGTTATGGCATGGTGACATGGGTTTTGGAACAATTTCTATTGATTTCAAATGCATGACAACTTATTGCGCCCCACTTTTAACATCTTTTTACCCATGAGGAACATTTAAGGTCCTTTTCACACGGCCTGTCCAATCAGGTCCATCTGTCAGTTTTTCATGTGGACCCGATCGGACCTTCCATTCACTCCTATGGAGCGGTGGATGACAGCGATGACATGCCCGCTGACATCTGCTGACATCCGATCCTGTCCGCTAAATCCAGGTGGATGGTGGTCCCATTTTCCATCCGCCTGGCGGATCAGATCGGATGAAAAAAAACAGACAGGCAGGCAGTTTTCACCCGATCTCCCCATAAAGGATGAGCGGGACTTACAGGTCTGTCTCCGGTCTGCTCAGTAAGCGGAGACGGACCTGTCTCCTAAGTCTTGCTTAAACGAATTCATGGACTCAGTGGAAACAACGACCTCCTTACAAATGTGGTCATAATGCCACCCTTACCGAGAGCTATAAAAGATAACTGGTGTCATGGTGCTGGTTCTGCCAAGGGCCACGAGACCTGGAACTATACATGCAACTCAAGAAACCCCAGCAACTTCTGAAGGAACCCTAGAGTTCCATGCAACCCTGGCCGAAAGTGAACGTAAGAATGTCTAGTTTAATGTTTAATATGCAGAATCTTTCACCTACGACCTTTGGAGAATTTTCAACATGGCAATAAGTTAGGAGCTGGGTGTGTGGCTGTGGGCCCTGAATTCAGGGGATCCAACACTGCAGAAAGTGTCCACCTTCCACCTGATTAACTGAGCTAATTCTTTGTCAATGGGCTTCTGTTCACTCCAAACAAGCTTGGTGTTCCCATATAAGTCTTTGAGAATGCAAAACTCCCTTGAAGTCAGTCAAACCGAAAGGGGCCAACAAAAGTCAAACCGAAAGGGGCCAACAAAAGTCAAACCGAAAGGGGCCAACAAAAGTCAAACCGAAAGGGGCCAACAAAAGTCAAACCGAAAGGGGCCAACAAAAGTCAAACCAAAAGGGGCCAACAAAAGTCAAACCAAAAGGGGCCAACAAAAGTCAAACCAAAAGGGGCCAACAAAAGTCAAACCAAAAGGGGCCAACAAAAGTCAAACCAAAAGGGGCCAACAAAAGTCAAACCAAAAGGGGCCCACAAAAGTCAAACCAAAAGGGGCCCACAAAAGTCAAACCAAAAGGGGCCAACAAAAGTCAAACCAAAAGGGGCCAACAAAAGTCAAACCAAAAGGGGCCAACAAAAGTCAAACCAAAAGGGGCCAACAAAAGTCAAACCAAAAGGGGCCAACAAAAGTCAAACCAAAAGGGGCCAACAAAAGTCAAACCAAAAGGGGCCAACAAAAGTCAAACCAAAAAGGGACCAACGAAAGTCAAACTGAAAAAGGGACCAAAGAAAGTAAACTACAACGTACCGGTCAATAAATTCTGAATGTGCTCAGAAGCGTCTCAGACTGATGCCATTGACACAAGCCTAAAGTTTGTTGACACCTTCCCTCAGGATAAAATTGCAGAGACCAAAAGAGGGCTAATGGAAGTTGCCATTTTACAGACTGCATATTTGTATTTACTTGATCTTGCTTATTGAGGCTACAGGGTCTCTTTTTTTCAAGGGAGCCAACACGTTGTAAAAGCAGAACCACCCCTTAGGTGTAAAGAAAAAGCCTGCTCAGGACACCGTATAAAAATAATTTTTTTTGTATCCTCAATTCCCCCTAGCAAAGAATTTGAGAGTACAGCTGTACACCCCGAGGTGACCAAACTAATACACACGCTGAAGGTTCATTCGGGGGGCAGCAATCAAACAAGACGCTGTACAGACTGGTCCTTGGGGGAACAGGTGACAACATCACAGGGCGGCTAAATGAGACAGCTGCTATCAAAAGAAAAACTCATTTTAATTCTTTTTCTAATGCTACTCTGATGGATTAAGAGCCACTTCAATTGTAGTGTGTGCCTTCTACATTATGTATGAAAAGATAAGCAATAAATGCTGAACTCTGTGCAAAAATAAAAGCCACACAGAGAGATGATAGAGAGATAGAGAGATAGATAAAAACACACATACACACTATTGTCAAAAGTATTGGGACACCTGCCTTTACACACATATGTATTAATGGCATCCCAGTCTTAGTCCGTAGGGTTCAATATTGAGTTGGCCCACCCTTTGCAGCTATAACAGCTTCAACTCTTCTGGGAAGGCCGTCCACAAGGTTTAGGAGTGATGTCTATGGGAATGTTTGACCATTCTTCCAGAAGCGCATTTGTGAGGTCAGGCACCGATGTTGGAGGAGAAGGCCTGGCTCGCAGTCTCCTTACAAAAACGTGAGGGGTGTACTCACCTTTGTGAGATAGATACTGTATATGATATGTTTCGGGATTCTAAGTAATTTTCTAGCAAAAAATACGGATTTTAACTTGTAAGCGACAAATGTCAGAAATAGGCTTAGGTATTTAAGGGTTAAAAGACGCCAGCGCTGCATGCAAAAAAAAAAAAAAAAAAAAAAAAGCAGCACAACACACTGTTAGCTACGTTTCTGAATAGCGTTCATGGCCGTTTTCTATAGTTTCCTTTGTTTTTTCTCATCCTAAAAACTTCAAACGTGGCTAAACGCTTGTTACAGCATTTAGCTGTATGGTTTATCATAATGGTTCATTTACACGTGACCTTTAGGCTAAATGCCAAATGGATAATTGTTCCCTGTAGAGCTAAGCGGGGAAGTTTCAGAAATAATATTATCAATAAAAAAACAAAAACACTAAAATACAACACGTTAGCTCTGGCTAGAGCTAAGCGGGGAAGTTTCAGAAATAATATTATCAATAAAAAAACAAAAACACTAAAATACAACACGTTAGCTCTGGCTAAAGTTCACCCAGCACTCATAAATCATGCAATCATCCTGCAAGATCACAGTCACATAACTCACAGTCCATACTGCACACCCATAACTGGTCACGGCAGTTCTACAGCCTGGGAACAAAAGGACAAAGTCACACAAACATGTGAAAGTGGAAAGAGTCACATTGTGGTGTTGGATGGAGAAGACAAAAGACAAAAGCCCCCGCTGTGTCCAACCAAGATTGGGAGTTGGAAGAGGCGCTCCTGTGTCCGACTCAGAATACTAATTACACCCTGCAGGGTCACTTCTCTTCCCCCATGACACTGCAGGACAGCGAGGACCTGGGACCCATTCACACTTTGTTTCCATCAGGCCAGTTCACATCCATCCACTGTGACCTTTTATGAACGTGTATTTATATTTATAATCCAAATAACTTAAAATTTGAGGAAAGGGGGAAAAAAAAAAAAAAAAAAAAAAAAAAGAGAGAAAGGGGGAAAAAGAGAGAAAGGGGGGAAAAAAAAGAGAAAGGGGGGAAAAAAAAAAAAGAGAGAAAGGGGGGGGAAAAAAAGATCGAAAGGGGGGAAAAAAAAAAAGAGAGAAAGGGGGGAAAAAAAAAAGAGAGAAAGGGGGGAAAAAAAAGAGAGAAAGGGGGGAAAAAAAGAGAGAAAGGGGGGAAAAAAAAGAGAGAAAGGGGGGAAAAAAAGAGAGAAAGGGGAAAAAAAAGAGAAAGGGGAAAAAAAAAGAGAAAGGGGAAAAAAAAAGAGAGAAAGGGGGAAAAAAAAAAAGAGAGAAAGGGGGAAAAAAAAAAGAGAGAAAGGGGGGAAAAAAGAGAGAAAGGGGGGAAAAAGAGAGAAAGGGGGGAAAAAGAGAGAAAGGGGGGAAGAAGAGAGAAAAAAAGAAAGAAAAAAAGAAAAGAAAGAACCTAGTGATCTTGTCATTTTGGTTCTGGTTCAAGTACTCCCTGTTATGGGGTGACAACTGTCTCCCGGTTCTTCTCCCATGTTGTCAACCCATAATGGTTCCTTCACCCATGTAGCGTCAAAACCAGGCAGTTTTATCTTCCCCTGTCCGCCCCACCGCCGCAGGCATGCACACGTGCCGCAGCAAAAAAAAGTTAAACAGCATGTCACGTTCGTTAGGCTTTACAGCTGTCCAATGCAACCCATGCAAAGTCTATAGGGCCGCCACGCAATGCGTGCGATTGCAGTGGTGTGGCATTTACAGGGTTAAAATCAGGCAGTGGAGGCGACATCACAAAGATGACGCCACTGAAAAGTGATCCACCGCAGATCGCTTTTCAGAGGGGTGGAAAGGGCTGCTACACGTGATCTAACCCAAAAAAAAATAAATAAATAAAACCCACACCCCTGGTGGATACGAACGGCAGCTATGCCAACACAATTCACATCAGAAAGCCAGTGCCAAAGACTTCTGTGCAGCCGACGCTGGAATGAGAGGCTGGAGGAGATCAGCAGCACGGAGATGAAACAAAGGAGGTAAAATGGGAACTTATTTAAAGTGGATGTAAACCCTCACATATATCCAGTGAAGTGACTGATACACAGAGATTAAACACATCCTCCTACATAAGTTGTACCTGTTTATCTGCACTCTTCTCTATATCTGTCCAGAATTTATAAAGCTTGTCTGAGCTGTCAAAGAAAAAAAAAAAAAAGGAAGAAGGACGGCATGCTGAAATTATATTCTGTAGAGCTCAGTGAGGAGAGCTCTGAAAGATGATTGGAGGGAAGGGACACACCCCCCTCAACGGGAACCGAGCTGAGGTTTTCAATCAGCTGGAGAACCCTCCCCTGTCACCATTTTTCTCTTGGTGTCAGGAAAAACGGTCAGAAGTGATTCATGCCAATAGCAGATGAAGGAAGCAGCAGGCAGAAATGACACTTAGTGCTCTGGACTGAGACAAGCACACACTATATAGAGCAGGGGTCTCAAACTGGCGGCCCTCCACCTGTTGCGGAACTACACATCCTATGATGCATTGCAAGGCTGACAGTTACAAGCATGACTACCACAGGCAGCGGCATGATGGGACTTCGTAACAGCTGGAGGGCTGCCAGTTTGAGACCCCTGCTATAGGAGGGATATGCTTTGTGCAGATTTCATGTCTGAGATTTACAAAAACACTTCAATAAAAAAAAAAAAAAAAAAAGCCATTACAATTGTTTATGACGCACACTGCTACATGTACTTCTTTGAACCTGAACTCCAGGCAGACACAAATTGATGCAACACTGTGTGTATGATAGAGAATATTTATATATATATATATAATTTTTTTTTTTATAAGTGTCAGGACATGACCCAGTATTAGCCCTTTGCAGTCCCTGTACAGCAGAGCTCAGACTGGGGGAGGGGGAAGCAGCAGAAAGACCCAAATCAGGTATACTGCAGTGCAAGGAGCATGCTGATAGGAGGAGAGAGCAGAGTGACAGAGGTGAGCTAATCAGTCTGCAGCTTCTCTTTTCAATGTCCAATCACAGGCCGGGGGAGAAACAAGACCTGTAAAGCAGCCTACAGAGGAGTCAGTTTCTTTCATTCAATTGGCAGATTGAATAAAAACAGCTGACTCAATACCCCTGATGGTAGATAAGGGAAACCTCCCTGCTGAGCATTTGGGCAGCAGAGAGACTCCCCAGCTGTCGGAAATCACTGATAGAGTTGAGAGAATCCGACAGGGAGGCTTACAGCAGTTTGACTTCCCTACAACCTCAGTTGCCCATACATGGACTAAAATTCAGCCGGTCCCCTGCTGAATCTCTCGAATTTCAATCCATGTATTGCCGGCTTAAAGCGTTTGTTACCCTAACACGTCATATTCCCGATATGCGTCTGCTGTACCAGGTACTTGTATGAGAATTCCCTGGTGTTCCGGTGTTCCTGCCAGTCCCCTTGTTTACCTATTAAAAACTGACCACACTAAGCAGGAGAGCACAGAGTGGTCAGCTCTCTAGCTATGTTGGGAACTCAGGGTGCTCTCCTCCAATGATTCTCTCCTCTCCCCCACACAGTTATTCATTGAGAAGCTCAGTGTTCTGCTGTTTCTCCTCCCCCAGCTCTTATGCAGTTGAGAACTAAGGGAATGGGATCACAAAAAAAAAAAAAAAAAAATTAAAAAAAAAAAAAAGAAGGGGGGGGGGTGTAATATTTTTTTTTAAATACATTTATATTATTCTATCCATCCATCTATCCATCTATCCATCCATCCATCCATCCACACACAAAAAGGTTTTGCCTTTCATTTCTATTTTAAACTAAATTGGTTGATTTACAAGGTGATAATTTACAATAACTTTTATAATTACTTTTAGTAAACTGTAGCAGAGAGAAACCAGATCTCCTGCCCTGCTAGACAGGGTTGTACTGCACGGCGGAGCTCGGTAAATCTCAGGACGGGATGGACAGGAGTACAAAATTCTCCGGCAGGCGAAAAAGCTCACCACTCCAAGCATTACATCTGTTTGCCCGGAGTTCAGCTTTAAGGTGACAAGAACAATGGAGTTACTATGGCTGAAGGCGGATAGGAAGGACGGACCCCACTGTCGGGTTTTGTTGCCGAATTGTAAAGCGAATCGAAGTCACAGAAAAACCTACAGCTCATTAGTTGACTGGGAAGGAAGTTGCATTGGAGAGGCACACATCTCCACCACATCAAGAGCCGGGATATTACACATCCCCTGCAGGCTAGTTAACAATTGCAACAGTTTTATAACTTGTTGGCCACCATAAAAAACAAGAGCGCAGGGCTGAATAGGCCAGTAAACAGCGGGAGATGTTTAGTATTCTGACCCACGCATTCTCCCTAGCCGGAGGATGGAGCCAGCCAAGACTGGAGCCTGCGAGACACTCAGCCATTGTCAGGGCACAGCCACATTCAACAGAGGCATTGACAGGAGGGATCAGGGAGGTACGGCATGTAACCGAGGACTGTACCCCCCTTCCCACAGCCCGCTACCAGTGTCTGAACCCAACAACTTTGCAATCAATAATACATTGTTAAATAGAAATATATATATATATCTCCAGCATCAGCCTCTTGCCGTCCTTGTACAGCAGAACTCAGGCTAGGAGAGAAAGAAGCCGAACAAGGAGCATGCTGATAGAAGAAGAAAGCAGAGCGACAGATAGATGAGCTGATCACTGTGCGTCAGTTTAGTTGGTGATGGAGAACCTTGGCACCCCAGATGTTTTGGAACTACATTTCCCATGGTGCTCATGCACTTTGCAGTGTAGTTGAGCATCATGGGAAATGTAGTTCCAAAACATCTGGGGTGCCAAGGTTCACCATCACTGGTATAGGACGACCAGGGATTAAAAGGAAGTTTGTTTATTGATGTTGGCCAACGGACTGAGGGAAGGAAGGAAGGAAGGAAGGAAGGAAAGAAAGAAAGAAAGAAAGAAAGAAAGAAAGAAAGAAAGAAAGAAAGAAAGAAAGAAAGAAAGAAAGAAAGAAAGAAAGAAAGAAAGAAAGAAAGAAAGAAAGAAAGAAAGAAAGAAAGAAAGAAAGAAAGAAAGAAAGAAAGAAAGAAAGAAAGAAAGAAAGAAAGAAAGAAAGAAAGAAAGAAAGAAAGAAAGAAAGAAAGAGAGAGAAAGAGAGAGAAAGAGAGAAAGAGAGAAAAGAGAGAGAGAGAAAGAAAAAGAGAGAAAGAAAAGAAAGAAAGAAAAAAAGAAAGAAAGAAAAAGAAAGAAAAGAAAGAAAGAAAGAAAGAAAGAAAGAGAAAGAAAAGAAAAGAAAGAAAGAAAGAAAAGAAAGAAAGAAAAAAGGTAAGAAAAAGAAGAAGAAAAAGAAAAAAGGTAAAAGAAGAAGAACGAAGAAAAAAAGAACGAAGGAAAAAAAGAACGAAGAAAAAAAAGAACGAAGAAAAAAAGAGGAACTACTGCAGGGAGATCTCTAGAATGAAGATGATATTACATAAAGTGTTTTTGGTGGTTTTGTTTTAACCTTCAATGGGCTGTCCATTGCTAAAAAAAAAAAAAAAAAAAAAAAAAAAAAAAGGCAGTGATGGCAGAGCTTGGAAAGTTCTGCCATCACTGCAGCAATTGCAACCCTCAACACTCCCAGAAGGCCGCACAACAGCAGCGCATTTTCAAACCTCAATGCCCAAAAATGTTGGCACTGCTTCATTTTTTTGCAACATATTGCAATGCAGACTGAAGAAGTTGGGTTAAAACAACAGCCAACCTCCCGGCACCGGCCCAGTCGTCGGCCAAACCTCCCGGCACCGGCCCAGTCGTCGGCCAAACCTCCCGGCACCGGCCCAGTCGTCGGCCAAACCTCCCGGCACCGGCCCAGTCGGCCGTTCCAATGCCCGGAACCCCACTGCGATCTGTATGCCACAAACATGGGTTTTAAAGATATACAGAGAAAAAAAATATTTTTTTGAGCTTTAGGCGACTTGTACAAGCTGTAGAATCCCGATCAGGGTGCTCCAGCTGTCCCCCCACTGGGGAGATCTCCCCTCTTAATGCGTCCTTGTGGACCATTGCCACTGAAAGTGTCTCTGCAACAGGAAAGTGGAGGTAGGACTAGGATAATGAATATTGGAAGTACCAATATTAGAGGTCACAAATCTGTGACTTTGATTGGCTTTAAAGGGCAGCGGTGAAAACGCTCATCCTCTACTGAACCTCCCACAGAGGCTACAAGTCACCTTGGTGCATTCCCTGCCGGTAATCAATGAACCTCCGACCTCTACAAGGTTATACAGCAGGACACTGTAACCCATCACTCTGCCCATGATCACTCACAACAATATCAGTGAAGCTCAGCCGTTCAGTGCTGAAATGTAAGCACTGCCTGGAATGCACAAGTGCAGACACAGGCTGAAGCGATAATCCACCAATGCTGCCAAACACTAAATGCGCACAACCTTCTTTGATGCACTTCAATAAGAACCCGACATACCGTGCTGTGCATAGATGTCTTACTGCATAAAGAAATGATGAGGACTTCCAGGATCTAACAAAGAAGGAATACTACAAGCAGGGCTGTAAAGGGAGGGGGCAGGGAGGGGCAATCAACCCAGGCACAACACCCTTGCCCAAAATGTGAAGGGGGCTGCTTAGCAGGCACCCCATTGCATGCATTCTCCAGATCAGTTGTGGGCAACTAGCAAACCATGGCCTCCCTTCTTTCAGGCTCTAACAACTACTGCATACCACATGGGTGCTCAACCTGTGGCCCTCCAGCTGTTGCAAAACTACAAAGTCCCATGAGGCATTGCAAGGCTGACAGTCACAAGCATGACTCCCAAAGGCAGGGGCATTATGGTACTTGTAGTTCCGCAACAGCTGGAGGGCCACGGGTTGAGCACCCATGGCTTACCACCAACGTTCCCACTCTCTACCCCCTTCATCCCAACCGCCCACAGCAGACAAAAAACAAACTATGATTGGGTAACCATCCACCCATCTCCAGCCTATGCGTGCACAGTCCATGCCAACTGTGGGCAGCCGGAGTACATTGGGGGGCGAGAATGGGCATGCCCAGAGCAGGAATGCGGTACATCCATCTATGACATGTACAAGCAGCGGGAGATGGGGAGCAGCCTTGGCCGCTAGATGACAATGTCCTGGCACTGCCAACTGTAGAACTTCCTCCAGCCCCATAACAGAAGGTCTATAGCTAGTATGGACCTGGGGCTGGGGATAAACAATGCTCTGCCTACAAAAATAAAATAAAAAATTACCTTATCTTTATCATTGTTCCATTTGTGTAAGCATTTTTTTTCCATAAGGTCAACTAGGTCATTAAAAATTAGAACTTATGGCTCAGAAAAAAAAAATAATAATCAGCACTGCACAAACTGTTGGCGCTATATATAAAAAAAAAGAAAAAAAAAATTATGTATTTATCTGAAACTGCTGGTTGCCCAATGGTCGTTGTTACTACCAAGAGGTCAAATCACTTGACAGATAAGGTACATACAGTGCCTTGCAAAAGTATTCACCCCCCCCCCTTTGGCATTTTTTGTGTTTTGTTGCCTCACAACCTGGAATTAACATCATTTAATTTACAGAATATGAATATGCCCACAACTTTGAAGATTTTTTTTAATTTATTGTGAATCAAACAACAACAAATAGGGCAAGATAAAGTCAATGTGCATAACTATTCACCCCCCTAAAGTCAATACTTTGTAGAGCCACCTTTTGCAGCTATCACAGCTCCAAGTCCCTTTAAGTCTCCATGTGCTTGCCACATCTTACCACTGGGCTTTGTGCCCATTCGTCCTTGCAAAACTGCTCCAGCTACTTCAAGTTGGATGGTTTGCACTTGTGAACAGCAATCTTTAAGTCTGACCACAGATTTTCTATTGGATTGAGGTCTGGGCTTTGACTAGGCCATTCCAACACATTTACATGTTTCCCCTTAAACTCGTGTTGCTTTAGCAGTGTGTTTGGGGTCATTGTCCTGCTGGAAGGTGAACCTCTGTCCTAGCCTCAAATCACACACAGAGTGGTACAGGTTTTGCTTAAGAATATCCCTGTATTTAGCACCATCCATCTTTCCCTCAACTGACCAGTTTCCCAGTCATAGGCGTGCGCAGCCTATTGTATTAGGGTGTGCACCTCAAACCAAAGCTCAAACACATGTGCGTATATATATATATATATACAGGGCCCAATATTTCAAGGCCTGAGCTACTAGGCAGTCCTCAAGGGTTACTCGCCACCAGTTGCCCCACCCAGCCCGCCCCGCCCCTAATTCCGCCCCTAAACACGCCCTCATAAATTATCTGACACTTAAATGTATTATGCAGAATTAAGTTATAAAAATAATTATATTCACAACAACTGTATCCGTGCCCACCAATGAAGGCTGCCTGTGTCCCCCATGCAGCGTTGTGCCCTCCAATGCAGCCTTGTGCCCAGTGCCCACCATGCAGCCTTGTGCCAACCAATGCAGCTTTGTGTCCATCATGCAGCCTTGTGCCTAGTGTCCACCAATGCAGCCTTGTGCCCAGTGCCCACCAATGCAGCCTTGTGCCTACCAATGCAGCCTTTTTTCCACCATGCAACCTTGTGCCCACCAATGCAGCCTTGTGCCCACCAATGCAGCCTTGTGTCCAGTGCCCACCAATGCAGCCTTGTGCCCACCAATGCAGCCTTGTGCCCACCATGCAGCCTACAAGTGCAGGGGAGGAGAGGAACAGGAGAGCCACCAGGTGTTCAGAGCGCAGCGTGGGGAGCACAGCGATAACAGCTTTCATTTCAATTGTTCCCGCCACTCAACGTCATATACAGCCCCGCCCCCTGGCCGGAGAACTTTGATTGACAGATCACCCATCACTGGGATTGGATGGGTGATCTGTATATCAAAGTCCCGGGACCAGGAGGAGGGGCTGTATCTGACAGCGAGTGTTGGCGAACACGGCTATTGAAATAAAAGCTGTTATTGCTATGTTCCCCACGCTACGCTCTGAACACCTGGGTGGCTCTCTCCTCCCCTCCCTGAGCGCTGGGAAATGGACTCCCATTCCACACAGGCTGCCGGCTTGCCCCCGCTCCCAGGCAGCCCTTCCTCGCCAGCCCTTAAAATCCACAAAATGCGAGCGGATTTTTTGAGGGCTGTGTGTGTGTATGTATGTGTGTGTATATATATATATATATATATATATATATATATATATATATATATATATATATATTATATACATTATATATATATAATATATACAATTCAAATAAATATGAACCCTGCCTAGCTTGTCAGCAAAAAAGTAAGTGTGTGTGTGTAATATATATATATATATATATATATATATATATATATATATATATATATATATATATATATATATATATAAATAAATGCACACTTACTTTTTGCTGACAAGTCAGGCAGGGACAGGGTTCATATTGAGTTGCCGTTTTATTTTTGGTCCATCGTTCTTGTGTCTGGCTGCATGCTCTGCTCAGTGCTGTCTCACTGTCTCCCCTTCACCTCACTCAGCCATCCGCATGCCGCTATCTGATTCCAGGCTGAGGCTCCGCTGAGTCCCCTGCTTCTTCCAAGGGAAGGATAAGAGAGAGGAGGCCGGAGGGGAGGCGGAGTGCAGGTGTATATCACTCCGCCGCTGCCTGCGAGACCTGCGCTGCCGGAACTATAGAAGACCCATCGGCAAATGCGGCTTGATCGCTCCGCCGCGGCTGTGGTCCCGGTGACTCCCTCCACCCAGCAGTGTGGCACACAGATGTTTTTGCTTGCCAGGACCACCAAAGGCAGAGGTGACATGAGCAGTACTCACAACTATTCGCAGCAGTCACCACTAGCAATGAGAGCACAGGGATGATTAGGGTGTGCCTGGGCACACCCGGCACACCCCGTGGGCACGCCTATGTTCCCAGTCCTGTGTTCTTTGGGTGATGTGATGTGTTGGGTTTGCGCCAGACATAGCGTTTCCTTTGATGACCAAAAAGTTCAATTTTAGTCTCAGACCAGAGCACCTTCCTCCATACATTTTGGGAGTCTCCCACATGCCTTTTCACAAACTCAAAACATGACATTTTGGTTTTTGCTGAAAGTAATGGCTTTCTCCCAGCCACTCTGCCATAAAACCCAACTCTATGGAGCGTACGGCTTATTTTCGTCCTATGTACAGATACTCCAGTCTCTGCTGTGGAACTCTGCAGCTCCTCCAGGGTTACCTTAGGTCTCTGTGCTGCCTCTCTGATTAATGTCCTCCTTGCCCGGTCCGTGAGTTTTGGTGTGCGGCCGTCTCTTGGTAGGTTTGCTGTTGTGCCATGTTCTTTTCATTTGGTTATTATAGATTTGATGGTGCTTCTAGGGATCAAAGATTTGGATATTTTTTTTATAACCTAACCCTGACTTGTACTTCTCAAGAACATTGTCCCTTACTTGTTTGGAGAGTTCCTTGGTCTTCATGGCAGTGTTTGGTTAGTGGTGCCTCTTGCTTAGGTGTTGCAGCCTCTGGGGCCTTTCAGAAAGGTGTGTATATGTAATGATAGATCATGTGACACTTAGATTGCACACAGGTGGACATCATTTCACTAATTATGTGACTTCTGAAGGTAACTGGTTGCACCAGAGCTTTTTATGGGCTTCATTACAAAAGGGGGTGATTACATACGCACATGCCAGTTAACAGTTTTTTTTTTTCTGAAAAATTGTTTTATGTATATATTTTTCTAATTTTCCTTCACCAACTTAGACTATTGTGTTCTGATCCATCACATATAATTCAGATTAAAAAAAAAAAAACATTGAACTAAAGGCTGTACTGTAACAAAATAGGTAAAAAGCCAAGGGGGGGGGGGGTGAATACTTTTGCAAGGCACTGTAGATAAAGATTTTGGATTAAACTGTCGGCCTGCTTGTTGTGATGCAGAATGTATTTCCCTCAAAGACAGCAAAATAATTACTATTTATTGGAAGGAGGTGAGCGAGAGGTTACAGATTTCAGTACATGCTCTTTTCTTGCAACATCAGGGATTCGATCAGCTAAAAACATAACTCAGATATAAAAACTGAAACTGTTTCACTTAAAGTTAAAAAAACAAAAACAAAAAAAAAACCAACAAACAGTCTTGAGGTTTAACTAGTGTTCCGAATCTGGCCAGAATCTAAGTAAATTGTCATGAGATTTCCTCTAAGCTAATCAGGGAGGGGCCTGTCAGACCGATCGCTTAACACGTTCTGCACAGTATAAACAAGATCACATGGCCCTATCCAGTCCAACACACATACATTACCCAAGCCTTGCAACATAGTAGTTCTTAGGAGATTTTTTTTTTTTTTTTTTTTTAAACCTTACTGGTATATTTTGCAAATCTTTGCACAAGAAAGCTAGAAAACACAAGAGTTAAGACAGAAAAAAAAAAAAATTACATAATTTTGAAGAGTAGTGGGATCACGCTCCTTAAGTATGCAGGCTTGATCCCCGCCTTGTAGCCCTGCCCTAGAATCTTTAAGAGTGGTCAACAATGGCACCGAACAATCCAATTGGATACAGCACAGGCAAAAGTAATCCTCACAGCAGGCACCATAAGAGGTTAGGCCAGCCATAGACAGAGTTCATTTCTGTCCTGCAACCATGCAGGAAAGTAAATTGCTCGATTCCCCCCATCAACACAGTTAGATCCATCACACAGAGCCATTGTGTTCTCCCAGCGGGGTGGGGAGAAAGCCATCCCTGCTGGGAGAACGCAGCGATTATTGCTAGTGGCTATAACAGTCGCTAGCAATAATCGCATGTAAAAATCCGACAGGCTGCTTGTGCCCAATCAACTTTGGTATGTGCAATCTGCCCATACATTGTTTAAAGCTTGACTAGTTCTTGCTGAACTGACTGAGATTCAAAGTGTCTATGGCTGGCTTTGGACTCCTAGCCTCCCTCCCGTTTTCAGTTATTGGTTAGTAACGGTTTAGTCTCCTATATACTCTAATTTAGAGGTCCCCAAATTCCCGGAATGGTACTGGTCTGTTAGGAACTGGGCCGCACAGCCAGAGGTGAGCAGCGAGCAAAGCTTCATCTGTATTTACAGCCGCTCCTTATCGCTCGCATTACCGCCTGAGGTCCACCTCCAGTCTATTTTAGCAGTAGCATTAGACTCTCATATGAGAGTGAACTCCGCTGTAAACTGTGCATGTGACTTATGAGAATTCAATGAAGAAAAAAAAAAAAAAAAAAAAAAAAGTATGTATATCTATCTATCTATCTATCTATAGATAGAGCTAGATTATTATATTATAATATATATATGCTCCAGTAAATGCCATGAGAGAACAGGGTTCAGGTTGGGCTCGTCCCGAGGAACACTTAAGAAAATAGGAGGTGCAAGGCCGCACACCCGATGATTAAAGTTCGATTTTTTTTTATTTCAAAAAGTTAAAATCTTGACAGCAGTTGATGCATTTCTTATCAGACGCTTAATTATAACCTGAGTGATCGAATGCCTGATCGGAGGTGGCGCTTAAATCATCCCAAACCCTCCCCCCGTGGAAAATTTGTCTTCCACAAACCAGTCCCTGGTGTCAGAAAAGTTGGGGACCGCTGCCAAAAAATGCAAAATATTGTAGACACCCAAGCATCGCACCTACCTATATGGTCAGGGTTATGTGGACATCCCTCCAATTATCGAAGGTTTGGGCAATAAAGGGCTCTTTATGGAGGCCATTTTCTGTCTTACCATTACAGTACCCCTGTGTACAACGCCAGCTCCATGAAGACATGACCGGGCGAGTTTGCCATGGGAGGAACCTCTGTGCCCTGCACAGTGCCCCAACCTCGACACCCTACTGAAAACCTTTGAGATTAAGTGGAATGCCGACTGTAAGCCAGGTCTACTCATCCTACATCAGTGCCTGATCTCACAAGTGCCCTTTTAGGTGAATGGACACAAATTCCCAGACACACCAAAATCTGGTGGAAAGTCTTCGTAGAGGAGTGGAGGCTACATGGCCCGAAAAAGGGGATCCAACTCCATATTAATGCTTTAGGCTTTAGAATGGAATGTTCAGCAAGCTCATATTTATGAGGGTCAGGTGTCCACAAAAATGTTGGCTATATACAGTAGTGTAGCTCACACTGTGATATCTCCATGGCACCAATTTCAAAAAAGACAAGAAAATACCATCAAAGTTGGCACACCAAAAAAAAAAAAAAAAAAAAAAAAAAAAATGAATCCAGTGGCAACACAGTCACCGTATGGGGTAGAAATTCTGTTAATATCATGCCAGTGGACTCAGTGAGAGATTTAATGTGATCGTTGATATTTTTTTATGCTATCCCATCTACCAGCACCTGAGGTGCACAGAGGTCTCTTAGTGACTTTTTTTGCTACCTCTCCCACATAACAGTTCTCTAGCGATCCCTGACAGTACAGCCAAAGGAAAAGGTCATGCCTCTCTGGACTCTGAAGGTAAAGCTGATTTTTACACAGAGTTTTCACAGCTATGTACAGATTGCTGAAATAAGGCTGGGTTCACACTTTTGTGAATTGGATGCGTGTTTCTTCACATAGCAGGAGATTGTGGCCGGCTCTCATATCTCCGCAGGAGCTCCGGTGCGAATTGCACAGCAGCCCTGTGCGTCTTTTGGTCCGTTTTTTGTTTGATGTATTCATGTAAGGTGTAGACTGCACACACCTTTTTATGTTACAATATTAAAAGATATATATTTTTGTATCTCAGTGTTGGTGGTTTCTTATTCCTTTGGTCTGTTTCAGGTCCGAATTCAGCCCAATCTTTGGGAGAGAGAGATCGATCGAGAGATCAAAAGATCGAGACAGAGAAAAATACTGAGCTTAGAACCATCTCTATACACAGGTAATGTTAGAATAGATGTGCATAAGGAATAGCAAGAGTCACGTTTGGACATCATCATGGGGAGCGATCTGGTCAGCAACTAAACAGAACTGACAGTAGTTTGGGTAGAGCGAGGATCCAAGCTTTTAACCTCCAAGTACAGAGGAAAGTACGACATGACCAGCACGTCTGAGTAAAAGGAGCATCAACCAAAATTCAGGAACATTGTGAAATAAAGTAGAAACTCCCTGTGTCTCATCCAAACTTCCCAAAATCAGTTCCAACTAGCATGGTGACCAGAGAAACAGAT
Source organism: Lithobates clamitans (assembly GCA_037952925.1). NCBI lineage: Eukaryota > Metazoa > Chordata > Amphibia > Anura > Ranidae > Lithobates > Lithobates clamitans. Next base: position 439,160 of record JBBGZY010001317.1, read on the forward strand.
AGCAATAAACACTTAAACCCCAGACAACAGAAAAGCCTCACGTCAAGCAATTACAACATTAGCTACATGTATTTTTTTTTCTGTGGCCAGTCCTGGTCACTTTGTGGTCTCTAGTTGAGATATTAGGCTATCTGCATAGAGCATTGTATGTGTTAAAATAAGGTACAGCACATGGTGAGCTCTCTTTTCCTAGGTATTAAAGCGTTAAAAAAAAAATTTGACAAATGATTCCCAATTTAAAGAGGATTTGATTATTGCAATCATAACCAACACATTTCAGGATTTAGACATAGCCCTTCATCAGTTATTAGTGTTATTATCAGTGTTATTAGTGTACAGTATAAAATGACAACATATAAAAAACGTTAGTCATATTTAGCCAGGATAAAGACTATCTCAGAGAAGAGTCTCAGTTGTAGAAGGCCATCAGCTGAAAGGAGGTTTTTTAAAAAGGAGGTTCTAGGAAAAAAAAAAAAATTGATGTCAGCAGCTACAGATACTGTAGCTGCTGACTTTCCATAAAGAGGGACATTTGCCTGTCCAAGGATCGATCACCGTCCTCACCCGAGCCGGATCTCCACCGTTTTTCAGTTCCCCAGCATGTGTGAGAAGCCGGCCGTTACTTCTTGCAGCTTCACAGCTGGCTTCCCACTGAACACGTGCTTTGTGAATGGTCCCACAGCCTCCTGGGACCTGTGATGTGTCCCAAGAGGTTGTGAACAGGGGGGGTGGGGGGGGGGGGACTTCTTCTTCCAGCAGAAGTAGGAGCAGGTACCTGCACCCCCGCCCAAAAAATAAAAGTCCAATATTGTTAAGAGGGGGGGTGGATTCTTAAAAGCAGAACTTCCATTTTGGGTGAAGTACCACTTTAGGCTGGTAATACGTGGCTTGAATTTGGTGCAATTGCTGCCGAATTGTCTGAAATTTTAAAGGTTACTAAACCCTCAATTTTTAATTTTTTTTTCAAATAACAAACATGTCATACTTACCTCCGCTGTGCAGTTGGTTTTGCACAGAGTGCCCCGATCCTCTTCTGCGGTCCCTCAGTGGCGCTGGTGGCTCCTCCTCTTCTCGAGTGCCCCGTGAAGCGCTCTCCTTTGGGACACCTGTGCGGGCGCACTCCCGTGTCCTGATTTTGTGTGTATCGACACAGATAGCAGGACTCGGCCCCGCCCCCGAGTCATTGGATTTGATTGACAGCAGCAGGAGCCAACGGCTGCACTGCTATCTATCCGATCAGGACACGAGTCACCAGCCATAGCTGGTGTGCTCCGTCCCCTGCGCTAGAAAAACAGGGCTCAGGTAAATTTAAAAAGGGGGGGGGGGGGGGGGGGGGGTCTGTAGCATGATAGGTTTTTCACCTGAATGCTTTGAGATGAAAAACCATGAGGGTTTACAACCCCTTTAAGCTGTGGGTGATCCTTTTGGCACCACCCAGCTTAAAGCTTTTGTTACCCCAACACTTCATATTCCTAATATGTGCCTGTTGTACCATGGAGCACCAAGACAATAGAAATGCCCACAAAAGTGACCCCATTTTGGTACTTTTATGAGAAAGTGTCCTGCTCTCTTTGTATTGCTTCCTTTATGTGTGAAATCCTGGTGTTCCTGGCCAGTCCCTCTGCTTTCCTTAAAAACTGACCACACTAAGCAGGAGAACACACCATGGTGAATTCTCTAGCTTTGCTGGAAACTCAGCCTGCCCTCCTCTAATGATCAGACTTGTCTTGACCCCCCCCCCCCCCCGCAGCCTTTCAATGGAAAGTTCAGTGTGCTGCAGCTTCTCCTCCCCCCAGCTCTTATGTAGCTGTGAACAGAGGGAATTTACTAAAAAAAGGTATTCTCTCTATACATCTAAGATTCCATTTCTACTTTAAGCTGAATGGGTTGTTTTTCAATGTGATTATTTTCTGAAAAGCGAATGTAAACAAAAACAGGATTTTTTCAAATAGATCAAAGGAACCCGGTGGAAAATGAACGTCAGAACAGCGACTGTTTTGAAATCAGATGCATTCACTGTTCAGGTATTTAGCAGTTGCAGGTCCCTCTAGCTGCTGAATACATCAGCTGGCAAGGGAGGTTCCTTTAACCACTCTGTTTAGCATGGATGATTGGATCGATTCGATTTCACTCAGCCTGTTCAAAATCTGTGTGTGTATGGCCCAGCATTAGGCAGTGATCTACCTGAAACTAAAACTGCTCTTCCAGCAAGGGAACCCAGATAGAGAAGGATGTAGACAAAGCCAGACGCAGGCAACACTCTGATGGCAGGGTTTGGGACGCCATGCTCAAACACTGTGTTGATGTGTGAGCCACCCATCCCAATGCCCACATTAAGGCCCTTCATACAAGGGAGTATGATGGGCCTTATACCCGTGGCAAGGGTCAGAACTGCCAGCCAAGTTGCATGGTAAGTGTGCCCTTAAAAAGCAGTCGTCTCCACAGATCTCAGTGATGTTTAATTCCAGAGGACGGGGTCTTGGAGTAGAAGGAAAGTCTGCAGCCAGTCTTACACAAGCCTTAGGACTATTCTGATACAGGTGACCACCAGCAGGTGACTATAGGGCACATAGTTTAGGGGACTGCTTGATAAACCGATGCACCCCACAAGGAGAAACAGGCCAGTGACCCTAGTGGCCCCTGGGCTACTTTACTTCTAGCTGCCACCAGGTTGCAGCTCTGGAGTTTGCCCAACCAAGGGAGCTCAGGAGCAGGGTGGCTTTGATAAGGAGACAGGATAGGAGCAGGTGGCAGGCAAGAGAGTAGTTCGTGTCAAAGTAGTGGTCAAGGCAGGTAAGAGCAATCAGAGTCCAAGCAGGAAGTTGAGGCAGGTGGTAAGCTAGGCGGACAGCAAAGAGCCAGCAACAGGGGTTGTAGGTGAGCAGGGTCAGCAACAGGTAGTCAGAAAAAAACAAACAAACAAAAAAAACAGACACAACAGCAATCTCACCCACAGGATAGCTAATAGGATGACATAGCATCAACCAGTACTAGGGAAGGCCTGTCTGCTTAAAGATACATTCTGCCCCCCCCAATTCCGAATCAGAACAATTTGCAGCATTCTCAAACAGTTGGTGGTTCCCTTATCTCTGCTCAACACTGATAAGCTCTGCATCCACCCTGGCCAAAACAAGCTTTAAGAACTCAAAAAAAAAATGTGGTTCAATAAGAAAAACAAGAAAAATAATCCAACATTCAGTATTCGGTAATAAAGAAATGCAACTCGTCTGGGAAGTTTTACAGGCACAGCCCTGAGTTTTAAACCACTCACTGTGACATCAAATGGAATGGTTTTTTATTTTTTGGCTTCTGCAAGAACAGCTGGAAAGCGGATTTCGGGAAAAGATCGTGACGCTGGAAAAAAAACGCTCCAAGGTCACAGCTGCGGCTCACGTTGAATATAATAAATCAGGCACACAAAGGGAGCCTTGCTGCTT